>CM056948.1:11371967-11827101 GCA_029856935.1 Cyclocarya paliurus
TGTTGTTACAGATTCTGGGATGAAGACCTCTGAGTCATCAGTTCTTGCTGATTCTTCTATGCCTGAATCACTAAGACTGGATTCACTAACTCAATATGTAATTATTATAATACACCCAAAAAATATATAATCATTTATACTTAAGAAAGCTTGTTCAGAGCATGAGATTTATAAAAAATGGTGATTTTATTCCTAGGACTGTACATACAGTTTCGGGAAACCTTTTCTTTGGCAGATTATTCCATCTTTGGCAGTGCCATTGTACCTGCATGCAAATGTCCAGCATGCTTCTTATTTTTTTTTTTTTCTCCCCAATTCTAATGAAGTACATTCGGTACATAATTTGGTATTGCTATATATGTGAACTAAAATTGAATAATTTTAACAGAACACAGCAAGAACTTCTCTGTTATTACTATTGGTCCATCCCCACGTCATCGGGGAGAGACAGCAAGTACCATAATGTTCGGACAGAGGGTGGGTTCCAAAATCAGTGCTTTTTCCTCTCACATTCTAAAATTCTATTCTTACTAGTTCACTTCTCTATGGACATCATTATAACAGACCACTAGCATATTCTGCATGATGTTCCTGTGTGCTGGGACCTCAATTGTGTGATTCAGGGCAGAAATTAGTTATGGGGACTTCAGACCACATAATGTTTGTTTTGACTTGATGCTTTCCTGTATCGTTTGAAGGTGCTAATGTATTGTTATCTCATAGGCAATGAAGGTGGAAAATATGCTGAAATTAAAGGAGAATTTGATTACAAAGTTTATCTAGAAGGCTAGACATACAATTAGACAAACTTATTGCTGAACATGAGAGGCAGCAGAAAGCTTTTGAGAATGAAATCGAAAGAATTACTACAGAAGCGCAAAATCGTATTTCTGAGGTCGAAAGAAACTACGAAGATGCAATGGAGGTAATCACTAATTTACTTATCTATATCTTTAATCTCGTATGTGCTAACATTTGCAAATGCACGTGTGGATACATGTGGGAGGGAGGGCCTTTGTTACATGATTGTACCTTATGGTGGAATATGTATATATTGTGTCATATCTTGATGTTCTAATCCACTTGAGATTTACTTGCAATAGCTTTCCTGGTACCTTGGCTTGTATCTTAAGTATGAGGGGATAACCATAGCATCTTTTTTATTGGCACCCGGTGTCCAGGAACAACGTTCTGACTAATCCCAGGGGTGGACAAACCCTTGGCTAGGAGTTTCCGCAAGTGCACTTGGATAATTCAAAGGAAAAATTCTCTAGTCTGATGGCCCCTAGAGATGTTTACACCCAAGGGATTTGAACCTTAAATCTGGGGGAGCATACCCCTAAGCCCAAGGCCTTTACACCTACAGTTTCCCGCATAACTGTAGGCATTGTCATTGGTGTCTCTGGGTGCTTCTCTAAAGACAAATGCACAGTGGCCTCTTTAAAGTTATTATTTATTTTCAATATATATGTGTATCTATTCTGTTCCCTCAAGAAAGCTGTTGGATTTTTTACATGACTTTGTAACTTGGAGAAAGCTTGTCTGGTTAGAAACATGGCTTGGTTTGATGCGACATCTATATGACTAATCTGACTTTGTTTGAAGAAACAAATTTTTACTTAAAAAAAAAAAAAACTTGGAGAAAGCTAAACTATTTACTTCCGGAGATTTTTAAATCTCTTAATGGGAATAGTTGTTGTAAGGGGAAACTTTGTGCTATCTGCGAGTTTAATTGCCACTTGAACTTCATTTAGCAACTATCTTGCTTTTCCAATTGCATGTTGAAATCCATGCATGCCTTCTCTTTTTGAAGGAAGAAAGAATAAAATATCAGAGAGACTATATGGGATCAATAAAGAAACTTGAAGAGCAATTGGTGAAGAATCAGCAAAAACATGGCTTTGAAAAAGTTCCAGTTGGAAGTGAGGACGATTGCTCTGCTTTGACATCTAACACAGAGGCAATCTTATTTTAAACTCAATATCTTTTCATTTATCATTGAACAAACTGTAGGTACATGCATGGTATTTTACTAATGTTATTTTCATTGTCTCTTTTAGTTTATGGTGTTATATGCTAGATATAATCATCTTAGAAGCCAAAAATGGCGTATATAACACGTCTTACAACAATTTTTGTCTGTTCCCCTTCACACCAGGATATATGTCTTCCTTATCCTTTCTTTGATCAGTAGTATTTTATCTTCATTATTCTTTGTGACCTTTTCGCTTGCTGCAATTTTCGCCAAGTTTCATTTCCCTTAATGAAAAAAATGATTTTAGGGTTCAACTCGAGTTGGAAATCTTGAAGAATAGCTGAAACTGAAGCTTTATTTGAACTGCATACAAAGATTACGCATTATATGGCTCTTACAAATCTTGAAGATGTTTGCTTTCTGCGTTTTAACTGTTAATCAGGTCAAACAAAAGCCCCATAACTAAATTGATAAGGTTTGCACATCACGTGCTTATTTTTTTTTATTATGCTGCCTTAAGGTGCGGTAGTCCCATCAAATTTAGCATCATTTTAATACAAAATGAGCTCCAGAGTTTCAAACTATCAGTGATGGAAACTTGCTGTGTATGAAGAGGCTTATGAAGGTTTATGGTAGAAGGATGGGATGGTTGAGGGGAGCACTTGTTGAAGGCAAAAGGGTTATACTTTGTATGGTCCCAGAATATGAGCGGTCTTGAAAATGTTCATTCAGTTGTAGCCTATGCTGGAGTGTGTTTTGTGACATTGATTTTTTTTTTTGTTGGGGGGGGGGGGGGGGGGGGGGGGTGCGCGCACTAAAGATGCCATTCTTGGCCATATCATCCATTGCAGCAGTAAGAACTAAAAATTATTTAGTAGAGTAGGAGAGTAAAATCATTAGTATCAAAGGTTTGAAATTTTTGTCCGTATTGTCAGATTCAGAATGCTCTTTAACGGTTTGAATTAGCCTTACTTGTCCATTGCTGTGGGTTCTTCCAAATTGTGGGTGTTAAATTCTGTAATTCACAAATATGAATGGTTTGATCCTTTTGGTCCTTTTTTCCCTATAAATGGTGCACATGTGAAACCTTCTCTTAAGATATTCCTCCATTTTCAAATTGGTTCAGAGTTCCAAGATCTCTGCCGTTGAGGAAGTTTCTGAGCTGAAAAAACTACTTCAAAAAGAAAGTCTTCTTAGGAAGGATGCCGAGGAGGAAGTTAATAGCCTTAAAAGTCAACTAGCTCAATGGAAAAGGTCAGAGGTATGTTTTATGTATCTCTAAACAATTATTTTCTCAGGTTTGTCTATGGTCGTCATCCTCTCTCCCCGTTTCCCCAATCTTTGATATCTTAATCTTACGGAGAATGCTACTTTTGGTATGATAGGCTTCAGGGAACTCAGAGATCATAAAGCTTCGTAAGATGCTGGAAGATGAGGCACGCCAGAAAGAGAAACTTGAAGGAGAAATAGCAATAGTGCATAGTCAGTTGCTTCAAATAAGTTTTGAAGCTGAGGAGGTATGCTTTATTTGGAACTTACAAGGCTTTGGCTTAGTTTGAATTTAACTTTTTGTCTGGATGATATCCAGTGACGTCCTCCGTTGGAATTTTGTATCATAGTCCTTGCCTTGTTCTCTCATCTGGTAGAAATGAAGTATGGGTTGATAAGATAGTCTTGCCAGAAATCCTTCAATACTTGGGTTATGTGATCACGGATCATAAATTTTGTGGGTTTGTTCATTGTTTATTAATTGGAGTCTGAATGTAAAACTTTTGATGATTTTTTGAAAGTTGGTTTTCATTAAGTGAGTGTTGGGATTCTTAGTTCCTAAGGCACCTCCATTCCTGCAAAAGGTGGGATTTAAAATCTTACTACTAGGAAGAATATTTCTTCTCTATTCCAAGTGATTGTTTGAGATAAAAACACGAACTGTGTTTAAGATGTGCTCTATTTAAAGCATATTCTTGGTTTTTGTTCCTTGGTTGCACCACGCATTCAAGGCTCAAGCCAACCACAGCAGCCATCGCATGAAGCAAAACAAGGTGGTTTTGGGCAACCGGCATGGTGGGCAGACACTTTGAGCCTTCCATATCGTGGTTTCCTTGATTTTGCAAGCCTGGGCAGCAGCAAGCCATGCCTTAATTTTGCTGTCATTCATGAGCAGAAGATTGGGAGGCCTATAAAGGAAAATTTGAATTGAAATGAAGCAACGACAATTTCCTATTGCTAATTGTTGGTTGGAGGCCTAAGCATAGAGTATTGAAAATCTAGTGCAAGTTGGTTACTTAAGCTATTTGGGGTATCTACAGACAACACAGAGTGATTTCAGTTTGATCTTTTTGAAAATCTATTGCAATATGAATCTTATCTTGACATTTTCTGGACTGATTTACTCTCATGATGAGAGCTTGCAATTTATGGGAATTAAGTCAATTTTGGCTTGGATGCCTTTCCATAGGATTTGTTCATTTTTATATAGAGAGGAATTTACAAAGTAGTGCCTGAAATTCTGGCAAGATTCTTGCCATGTTTCTGGCCATGTTTCCTAGAAACATGTCTATACACTAGTGCCATAATTCTTGGGCAGATTTTATAATAGTTAGTGGGTGACATGTAATGTTAGTGGATGTTACAATGATGTTAGTAATCTTATCTTAGTAACATCCCCCCTCAAATTGATGCTGAGAAATCTAGAAGCATCAATTTGTCAATCAAGAACTGATGTCGATGCCGAGGAAGAACTTTAGTGAAGATGTCAGCTGTTTGAAGTGTGGTGGAAATGTGAGGAAGAGTAATCACATGCTTGTCAAAAGCTTCACGGATGGAATGACAATCAACTTCGATGTGTTTTGTGCGCTCATGGAAAACAGGATTAGCAACAATCTGGATAGCACTAGTATTATCAGCATGGAGAGAAGTGGAATGAAGTTGAGGAAAACCAAGTTCTCCTAATAGCCCACGAAGCCATGTGATCTCAGAGCAAGCAAAAGACATAGCACGATACTCAGACTCAGTGGAGGATTTGGAAACTCTGTCTTGCTTCTTACACTGTGGTTTTCGAAGCTCCTGGACTGCACGAAGGGGCTGTCGACGACGAGTGTTATGCCTCGAAAGTTGCCCTCTTTCCTAGCATGTCCTCCTATGGGCTGAGGCTACCCTTCCATTGCCCTGTCCGTGACTTGCTAGATCTTTTCAGATTGGCCCCCTTTCAACTCCACCCAAATGCTTGGAGGATCCTAATGTGCTACTGTGTCCTCTGGCGGCGAATTTTGTTAGAATCAAACCCAAAGCATGCTGACCTTATAGGCCGTGAGTTTCTTCTAACCCATACCCTTATAAAACATGAAGGGAACATTTTTAGTTTCAGGGCGATGCACGCCCTCGTCTCCTTGGAGCATTGTTACCGCAAGGTCAAAGACTGGACTTTCAAAATTTTCTTCATGTCCAGCAGAGGATGGAAATTTTCTATCAGACAGGTAAATTGCTATAAGTTCCCGGTTTGGGCTATATGGGGGTGGTTCCTGCTAATAAAGCGATATAGTCAAAGACCTATTCCGAGGAGTTACGTCATATTGCCCTTGTCAAAGAATGGGTAAAGAATCACCTGTCCGATGTCCTCTTAGAGGCTCTTCTTGGGGAGGAGACTATAAGGGCAATTTTACCTCCCATTGGTCACTCTGTTTTTGACTACTATGCCATACCTATGCGGTCAAAAGCACTCCTGGCTTAGAAGCATTCCCCCAGTCCTCTTCCCATAGACAAGGGGAAGAAAACCCGCGTGAAGGTTGCTAGGGCCGACAGTAGCCAAGTGTCCCCACTTCGATTCCCTTTGGAGCAGTCCTCTGCGCTAATTGAGGTATGTCGGCCACCACCATCCGTGGCTGCTCCACTGTTAGCCCCCATCAGCCATCCGTCAGAGCTGTCGATGAGGGAGGGGGATGGGAGTCCTACCATCCCTAAAGTACCAGCCATTCTTCTTTCTGCTGTTGCTGTGATCATGGAGCCCATCACAGTCGCAATCCCTGCAGTGCCAGCCGGTCGATGGGACCCCGCAAGATGTCTCGGGGAGTTGAGATGCTCTTGATGCATTTCTATGGGGCCCTTATAGAACCGACTCCTCGTTGGTCAACTTTGGTAGAGCCTCCTCCCGAGGTGAACGTGGAGATGATCCCCTCCTCTCCGTCCACAGTATACTCCATCGTCGGGGGTTAAGTCTTCAATATGGGTAGAAGACCCTACTTCTACCCATATTGTTGTCAGGCTCATTGTGACTCCTGCTGAGGAACCTGTTGAGATAGCTTTGGGAGGGGTTGAGGTGGCGCCAAGGTTGGCCGTGGTTCTTGACCTCGCTGCTGAGAAGACGACTGCTCCTCTCTTTCCCTTACCTATCGCAAGGTCACCTGTTGTTGGAAGTGAGATGGTTGTGGAGTTGAGGATCGAGGGAAAGAGTCTACTTGGCCCTAGTGAGAGAGGGGGGTCATGGAGTTCTGGCGAGGAGCTTCCTATAGTAGTTGAGTGCCATTTCTTTCCCAGCCAGCCATCACTTCTTAAGAGAGGGTCGTGGGCGCAAGTGAAGACTTTAAGCCATCTCTCAAAGAAAGTCCCGTGGAGGCCATTCCTGTCTCCACTTGATTCGAAGTAGAGGGAGCTCAAGTGGAGTCTTTGGAATGAGTGACCAAGTCCTTGATGAAGCTATTCTCTGAGGTCTCTTGCACTTGTTTATCTTTTCTATCCTTTCTTCAATTACCCTATATTGACTATTCTTATTTGCTTTTGTCGGCAACAGGGTGCATCTCAGCTGGCTGCCTTTATTGTGGATGGTCAGGAAGCAATTGAGGGCGAGAACTAGGCCCTCCGGTCATTGGCACGGCAAGCTCTGCACTGTGCTTGGGGGCAAAGGGAGGAGAATGAGCGTTTGGAAGTGGATTTAGTGAAGGCCTAGTTCGCTCACAAAAAGAGCCAGAAGCAAGTCAAGAAGCTTCGTCACCGGCAAAAGACCATAAAGGTCGAGCTTGCCGCGACGAAGGAGCAGGCATAGTTGGCTTACCATGACGTCCTGACTAAGTCAGAGGCAAGAAGCTCAACCATGGAGTCAGTTGATTACTTGACAGCAAAGGTGTCGGCTCTTGAGGAATCGTTGAGCTAGTTGCGAGTAGAGAATACTGAGTTGAAGGGCTGACAAAACTCTGAGGCTCAGTGGCTTTAGCAGTTTAATGAAGATCGCTTGTCCCTTTTAGAGACTTTGAAAGGATGAGAAGATTCTTTGGAGGCTGCCCAACCTGTTGCTAACCGAGAGAAAATGAGGGCTGACCAAGTGTTTGAAGAACTAAGGGGGGCCGAAAAGCAGCTAGCTACTCAATATGTGGTCATTTGAGATATGTAGAGTGACCTGTCTCAAGTTCAGGATGTTGTTCCCTGCTTGGAGAGACAATTGAGGTTGGCCGTGTTCGTTCATGATTAGGCTTACTCATAAGGAAACATTGAAGGTCTCAAGAGGATGTGGGACCACGTTCTAGAGAACCCTCAGGCAAACTAAAGAGCCCTCAACCTCCGCAAACTCCCTCCAGACCCAGACGTGCTTGAACATGGCTACACCTTGGGAAAATAAATGATGCCCGACGCCTTCCCTCCTAATGCTTCTAAGCCAGATCCTAATGCTCTCACTCCTTAGCTTTTGTTTATGTTTCTCTGTTTGTAAAATTATGTACATTATTTCCTTTTCTTGTAAAGACCTCTATCCAAGTATCTACAGGCACAATTGCGGCCATCTACTCACACTTTGTATCTATTAATAAAATTAAAATTTTCCTTTGTCGCTTGGCCTCGGATGTTTGTTTCTCTCTTTGCTGTTTTTCCCTTTTCTTTTTCCTTTCTCGGCCTCGTAGATTGAGGCAATGGATGAGGAAAGCTTGTGCAGACATGGTACTTGGCTCCCCTAGTCTTCTTGTCGATCTCGTAGACTAAGGCAATAGATGAGGCAAGTCTGTGGAGACACGGTACTTGGTTCCCCTAGTCTTCTCGTTGGCCTCGTGGATTGAAATAAGAGATGAGGGGAGTCCGTGGAGACACAGTACTTGGCTCCCCTAATCTGCTCATTGACCTCATAGACTGAGGTAAGGGATGAGACAAGCCTGTCAAAACATGGAACTTGGCTCCCCTTGTCTTCTCGTTGGCCTCTTAAACTGAGGCAAGTCCATGGAGACACGATACTCGACTTCCTTAGTCTTCTTGTTGGCCTAATAGACAGAGCCAATAGATGAGGCAAGTACGTGAAGACACAGTACTTGGCTCTCTTGGTCTTCTCATTAGAAACATCAGACAAATAGAAGAGAAAATAAAGGTAAAGAAGAGATCAAAAGAGTTCTTTAATATTTCTTTCAACTCGATACATCCGTTTACAATGTTTTAAACTAAAACATTTCCGCAGATGATCTGCATTGCAGGGGTGTGATAACTCTTTTCCTTGTGCATCCTTGAGTCAATAGGACCCTGGGCAACTACTAGCCTTGACTACGTAGGGCCCTTCTCACTACAAGCCCAACTTTCCTTCATCCATGGTCGTCATTCCCATCTCTTTAAGCACCAAATCCCCTATTTTAAAAGATCGAGCTCGGACCCGTCGATTAAAGCTTTGCTCCACCTTTCTCTTACAGGCCACAATCTTCACCTATGCCTCCATTCTCCTTTCTTCCAAAAGATCAAGTTCCTCTTTCAACTTGGCGTCGTTGTTTTCCTGATCGACATGCTCATCTTGACATGTGGGCATCCCTATCTCTACCAACAAGATAGCCTATTGCCCATAGGTGAGGGAGAAGGGGGTCTCTTTCGTTGGGGTCTTTACTGTGGTCTGGTGGGTCCAAAGTACTCTTGGAAGCTCCTTGGCCTATGCTCCCTTCCTTTCGCCTAGCTTCTCCTTGAGGATATTAAGAAAAACCTTATTAGTAGCCTCGGCTTGCCCGTTAGACTGTGGATATCCTGCTAACTAATATCTAACCTCAATCTCTAGCTCCTGACACTAATCACGATAGTGACCACAAGCAAACTTTCTCCCATTATCTGATATGATTATTTGGGGAATTCCAAATCTACACATGACTGCCTTCCACAAAAAACACGTGATGTTGTTCGCCGTTATAGACGCTAGGGGTTCTTCTTCCACCCACTTTGTGAAGTAATCTACTGCGACCACCACAAAATTCACCCCTCCCTTGCTGGGGGGGAAAAGGCCTAATCAAGTCAATTCCCCACTACATAAAAGGCCAAGGCGACATGATAGATGTCAACTCCTTGGATGGGTAGTGAGGTATTGGGGAGAACTCTTGGCAATTTTTACATTTTTGGAAAGATTCTTCCATATCCTTGAGGGCCCGAGATCAGTAGTATCCTACTCTTGTTACTTTGGCCTCCAGCGATCATCCACCAAAATGGTTTCCACACACTCCTTCGTGCACCTTCACCAATATGTAATGTGCTTCCTCCTATGATACACATCTCAAGAGGGGAGTTGAGTAACCCCACATGTATAACACAACGTTCACTAGGGTGAATCGCGTTGCTCTGTTTCTAACTTTCCTCGCTTCCCCCTTCTCTTCTGGCAACTCGTCGACCTCTAGATACCTGACTATCTCTTCGGCCCATTCAGGTATCCCTGGCTTTACCTCAAAAGCTTTAGCTCCTATTGCGAGCACTTCCACAGTTCTAACTACAGTTTCCTCGGGCAAGGAATATCCTTCCTATCCTAAAGCCGCTCTGGCTAGCTTGTTGGCTTTTTGATTTTTGGCCCTCGGCACCTGCTAAATTTGAAAGTATCAGAAGTGGGCACGCCTTCTTTCGAATTCTTGTAAATACCTTCTCAGTCTTTCATTTTTCGTTGCAAACTCTCCTTTAATGTGATTGACCATAACCTAGGAATCTGCTCTCACCTCTATTTCCTCGGCCAGTGAATGTCAACCAGGCTAACAGTGCCTCATACTCTACTTCATTGTTGGTAGCTTTAAAGGCCAGTCGAATTGTGTATACTCATTCCACTCATTCATCAGAAACAATCTGTAGTCCCACTGCCATTCCAGTCCCGCATGACGAGCCGTCTACAAAGACATGCCTGGGATTCAAAGATGGTTCATATTGCGGCTCCTCTGGGAACCCAGTAAACTCCGACACAAAGTCTGCCAACACATGCCCTTTCAAAGTGCTCCTAGGCACATAGTCAATGTCAAATTCACTTAGATCCATGGCCTAATTGACCAATCAGCCCGATACTTCTGGCCGCTGGAGGATTTTCTTTACAAGTGCTTCCGTGAGGACGCTTATGGGGTGAGCATGGAAGTATGGCTGTAATCATTGAGGCGTTGTCACCAACGTGAAGATAAGATGTTCTATGCGTGGGTAACTCACCTCGGCTCCCCAGAAGGCCTTGATGGTGTAATAAACTGGCCTTTGTTTGCCCATTTCATTGCGAACTAATACTGAGGACACTGCATGTGGTGAGAGCAACAGGTACAAGTTCAAGACTTCCCCTGGCTTGGCTTGGCTTGGCTTAGGAGGGGAGGGTTGGCAAGGTAAGTCTTGAGGGCCTTGAACGCCCTAGCATTCGTCGTTCCATTTTTTGGCTTTTTGCAACACCTTAAAAAAGGGGAGGCACTTGTTCGTCGATGTGCACACAAATCTATTTAGGCGCCTATTCTACTGGCCAGAATCTATACATCATTAATATTTTGTGGTGGGGCCATAATCAGGATAGCATCCACCTTCTCAGGGTTCACCTCGATCCCTCTTTTTGACACCAGGAAGCCGAGGAATTTCCCAGAGCCGATGGCAAAGGCACATTTGTCTGGGTTGAGTTTCATTCTGTATCGTCGCAACACCACAAAAGCCTTTTGGAGGTGGTCTAGATGCTGTGAGGAGGTTTTACTTTTGACAAGCAAGTCATCCACATATACCTCCATATTATTGCCAATCTGCTCTTTGAACATTCGATTCACTAATTGTTGATAGGTTGCCCCTTATTTCTTTAAGCCGAATGGTATAACTTTGTAGCAATATAGGCTCTTATTAGTAATGAATGACGTCTTCTCTTTGTCATTTAGGTTCAGACAAATCTAATTATACCCAGAATAAGCATCCATGAAGTTCAGCATCTGGTGACCTGCCGTGGAATCAACAATCAGATCTATTCGCGGTAGGGAAAGTTGTCCTTGAGGCAAGTTTTGTTTAAATTGGTAAAGTCGACGCACATCCTCCATTTCCCATAGGCCTTCTTTACTAATACCACATTAGACAGCCACTCAGGGTAATGTACTTCTTGGGTGAGCCCTGCGGCCAAGAGCTGATCTATCTCCTCGATGATGGCGCCGCATTTTTCGGTGCTGAAACTCTGATGCTTTTGCCTGATTGCCTTCACCTCAAGATCCACACATAAACTGTGTTGGATGATGTCAAGATCTATTCCAGGCAGATCTTCATGGCTCCATGCAAACATGTCCTAATGTTCTGTCAACAACTGTCCCATAACATGTCGCATTTCTGATCCCAGATTCCCCCTATCCTAACTGTGGTTCCTTGTTGGTCGTCAAACAAATTGACTAATTCGAGTAGCTCACCTAGTTCTGCTCGTACCAATGCTTGCTTATTCCTAGCATTCCCTTCCTGTGGAAGTGGTCTGAGGGATGGTGACCACTCCCTCAACCTCAAGCTCTATCGCATGAATGCCCATCTTAGTGGGCTTTATGTCACCACCTAGATTTTTCTAGAGAATTCCATAACCATCTAGAGTCTCCTAGTCCTTTGTAGATTATTCTTGAGTCTTGTACAATGTTATAGAGTTGTAGGGAGTACTCTAGAAGAGTGTAGAAACCCTTATAAGAGAGTCTTGTAAATATTTCTAGAGTCATAGTCTAGAACATTCTTTACCCTTGGATAGGTGACAAGTGTCACAATCCTAACCATTCATTGTACCAAGAGGTCCCTATAAATAGAGGGAGTCCTCATTTGTGTAACTCACCAAGCAATAAGAGCAACCAAGTTCTCTAGAGCCTCTCTCTCTACTTTCTCACTCTAGACTTGTTCTCTTTGTCTTGAGTCACTTAGAAGGCTTACTTAGGAGCTTTGTGGGGACAAATTGTAACAGCCGCTAAAAATTCATTGATGGAATTTCTATTATCTTTAGGAACCGTAGTAAATCCTATATGGTTGGAATCCAACTAAGAACCCATAAACGTGTTAGAAACCAAAAATCCTATATGGTTTTATCCAAAACCTTATTGAATCAGTTTCTAGCATCGTGTTTAATCGCTTAATTAAATTATTTTCATATGCTATTAATCTTTTAAATTTGTGTAAGAACATCATTATCCAACTTAGTTAACCTTGGATATTTGATTGGGCCAATAGAAATCAGATTTGGGCTTGATAGCAACCCAAACCCTCTTAAAACCCATGAATTTAGGCCCTTTCGGTTTAAGCCCATTAAGGCCCACGAAATTAGCCACCTTAGCAATGATTTTATCTATAATATTTCACCCTCCACCTACCTTATTAGATTTATTCAAGAGCACTTAAAATGTTCTTGAAGTGGATGACTAAGTGGACACCCCACTCTTTCAATTATAGACTCCACCTTGAAAACAAAATAATATCTTGTATATTTTAGTGGAAGAAAAGATCATTACTCAAGCTCCATTACAGACCTATCATCTTCTAAAACTTGTATAAATAGCCCTCTACCCCTTCCAACGAAAATCATCCCTCATTTACACTTTGTTTTGTTAGAATACAAAAAAATACTCTCGGGCAGTTTTTATGAACTCTTTTGCACGCCTTATTTGAAGCTCTTGTAAGTATTTTCTCATAAACTTTCCTTCATGAAAGTTGTTTATTTTTTAGTCTAGTTTACGTGGATATCTTATTTGTTCCATTTGGAGATCATTTGGTCAGTCAAAAGTTGTTTAAAACCCAGAAAGGTCATTCTAGACGATAACCCGAGAGTGTGTCATATTTTGGAGTTTTTAACAAAGTTAATGGATTGATCGTGATCCGAAATTATTATGGAGTATTGTTAACATAGGTATATGATTATTGGTTGAGGATTTGTTGCATGATTAAAAGTTTTGGTGAAAGATTTTCTTAGATTTAGAAACTTCGAATCTGGAAGAGGAAAAACAGTTTTTGTTTTGAGAAAGTTTAAATCTTTTATGGTCTAATCTTATTGCAATGACTTTGATATTTTTATTTGAGGATCCTAAGCTTCTTATGTACATGACATAATGTTGCTTTGAAGATATTTGATATTAGTTTCAAAGATATGAAATTTTTATGTAAGGAGATATTCGAATAGGCCAAGTGATGATGTTCTTGGCTAAATTAATGTTTTGGTTGATTTTTAACCATGTGATCTTGAGTTTAAAGCTTAGATCTATTTTAGGACACCTTTTTAAACCATGTGATGTTTTGTTTTGAAGATCACATCTTTATAAGTCATAGATCAAGAGGTTGATCAAAACAAGTTAGAAACAAAAATCAAGGGAAATGGCCTATATAAGTTTCGGTTTTTATAGAATTTTAATAGTTGTGTTTAGTTTTTAAATTTTTCTGAATTCATATTTAAGTTCAGAATAAAATCTACATGAGATATATAAATTTTGGTGATTTTTGGAGTTAGGATACAAAATCCTTAAGTTAGGGATATAATAGTCTTTTTTCACATGTAGAGGGTGAATTAATAATTTTACTCTTAAATTGATATTTTTCTATATTTCTAATTATTAGTGATTAAGTTATAACATTTAAAAATCACTACTTTCAGTCTCTCGTGATCGCACTTGAGTTTTGCCTAGAAACGCAAAGACAGAGGTAAGTTAGCTTTTAACTTACTAGCAGTTTACTATGTATGGGTGATAAGTAAATGAACTACAGTATATGTATGTATGTTATTATATGTGCTATGCCAAGTCATTACATGTTTATATGGTACATATAATTTATTCTGTCATGAATTATTCATCTGCTACACAAGATATTCTGTCACGTATTGTTAAATATTGCAAGTAGTATGGATACATACAATCTAAGGAGATTCTGTCTAAGGAGATTGGAAATTCCTAAGTGTGTCCATCGTGACCCTCCAATCTTTCCTGGAAATCTAGAAGTTCTGTCTCTTTCCTGGGAACTTACTTAGTGAGTACTATTCATTTCTACGATAAAAATTCATCAAGATATTATCAGAAAAAAAATGAAATGTCATGTATGTCATGTAATGTATATTCACTGTTGCAAGCATGTTATGTTAAAAATGTAATGTTGTGTTACATCAAGGCTTTTGTCCTTTCATATTCAAGTCACATTCTGTCTCTAATACAGTTTATGTATTTCAAGAACAATCATGTTAAGTTATTCATGTCAATCACGATCCTAAGTACTAGGATGGAAAAATATCCTAGTAAAACTCCTTTGTTCACGCTGGAGTGTCTAAATAGGTGTGAAATTCCCTGGGTTGACGAAGTATAGTCAACAGGTTGCGAATGGGACCTAACTAGCTGGTCACCGGAGCGCACCAGGCACTAACGCCGATGGAGCCACATTTTATTTTAATAAGTCATGGGGCCACAACAACTGTGGAGCATGAAGTATGGGGTCACAGCAATTGTGGCACATACACTACGTGAGACACAGCAATTGTGACACGTAGAATACATAGGGCCACAACAATTGTGGAGTATGTATTAACGCACTCACAGCTGGTGTAGATACCTGTGTTGTGATGCGGTAATCGGCAGGGACACATGGCTCTAGGGGATCCATGTAGCACCCACATGTTACGTTAATCAAAGTTAAATGAAAAATAATTCAAACTCATGTTATGCTCAAGCTCATGTTCATGTTATGTTTCAAGTTTATGTCAAGTTAAGTCAAGTAAGATCAAATCCATGACAATGTTATGTTTCAAGTTCATGTCATGTTAAGTCAAGTCAGATCAAGTCTATGACAAGTAAGTCAAGTTCAGTTCATTCATGTTCATGTTATGTTTCAAGTTTAAGTTATGCCATATGCTATGATTACTTACGATTTTGATTATGTACTTATGCTTTTACTGTCATGCATGCATTATTAACCTGTGTGTATGTTTTATGTTAACTTGCTGAGATTTGTAATCAAATCTCACTATGGTAGTCCCAACTACCATTCCCCCTGAATGGTAGATTTTGTTACAGGATCTAAAGAAGAACTGGGAAACAGCCAACTGGACACGGTCGATTAAGCGACAGTGCGGCTTCAAGGTTAATATAGTAGTTAACTTAAAATTACTATATGTACTATAAAGTTACATCTTCAGTACTCATTTGATCACAATCATTTTGAACTAGTATTGTGATCTCTGATGATTAGTATGCCTTTATGTATGAAGTATATTTTAAACATTTTGGGATATTTGAATTTGGTGCATAGTATTGCTAAAGAAAAAAAATTATCCGCTGCGAATATTGCATAATACTAGATGTATGTTAAGAACATTGCATCTTATATGTCATGAACGGAGTTACGTAACCTTGTGTTGCATGTCTCGACACTTCAAATGTCCGTTCAATCCCAAGCGAAATTTGGGGGCGTCACACAAATCCTCCTAAGGCCGCACGGGACGTAAGAAGAAATTCTAAGTCCGTATCAGAGCTATCCAGGTTGGGATGGCAGACCAAAGTGAGGTCACCTTGGAGCCCGAAAGAGCAAGAGGTCGAAGGATTCAACCTCGTCCATGGAGTCTCGTCTCGATGGGATCGAGAAGGCCATGACTAAGATCTTGGCCAAGATGGAGGAATGGGATCAGTCTCACAGGAAGGTGAGCACCCTTGACAACACTGTGACTAGGATGGAGGTGGCGGTAGCGGATGTCAAGGATTGACTTGACGTCGTGGAGCAAAGTTTGGAAGAGCTAGGATTGGAGGGCCAATCTGAATCGCTCAAGGAGTCCATTCTAAGCACCATCAACCCCACCATCGAGGCACAGCATGTTGAGAATGTTTCCTTCCAAGACCGGGTCTTGGGAGAGCTAACTAGACTCCAGGAGCAAATGGAGGAATACCGCGTCGGTTTGGAGGAGACCAGGGCGGACTGGGCCATGTGCAAGCGGGCAGTGGCCAATGGAGGCACCATTGGAGGTGGAATGGTGGCTACACCAAGGGTGGATACCCACAAACCAAAGGAGTTCGATGGCAAGCGGGATGCCAAAAAACTAGACAACTATATGTGGCACATGGAGCGCTACTTCGAAGCTTTAAACATGCAAGATGAGCATGTCAAGGTACGTACTGCTTCTCTCTACCTTACTAATCTTGCTGGTACTTAGTGGCGTCGTAAGCATAGTGAGATAGAGAAGGGTACTTGCACTATTAACTCTTGGGAAGAGTTCAAGCATGAACTCAAAAGGCAGTTCTATCCTGAAAATGTGGCCCTTAATGCGCGGAAGAGAATGAAGGAGTTGAAGCATACTTCTTCTATCCGTAACTATGTTGAGGAATTTTCAGCACTCATGCTTCAAATCACAAACATGAGCGAAGAAGATCTCCTCTTCAACTTTATCGATGGCCTCAAACCATGGGTGGCTCAAGAGCTCAAGCATCGTGGGGTCAACGACATCTCCACCGCCTTGACAGTGGCGGAAACCTTAGAAGAATTTGAGTATCACAAGAGTAATAACTCTTCAAAACCCAAGTCTTCGAAGGATAATCACGGCAAAAGTGGGGGAGCGAAGGGGTTCAAGCCACCACAAAACAAGGAACGAGGAGATAGGCCTTCGACATCAAAGGAAAGTAAGAAAGACCACTCCAAAGACAAGAAGCCTAAGGATGCTTGCCTCCTTTGTGATGGACCACATTGGGCTAGAGATTGTCCCAAGAGGAAGGCTCTCAATGCCATGCTGGAAGAGAAGGAAGCCCAGGAGACATCACACATGGGGTGTTTGCAACTACTTAACTCCCTCAAGGCGAACACCAAGCCAACCACCAAGGATGGGTCTTTGATGTTCGTAGAAGTAATCATCAAAGGAAAGAAGACTCATGCTATGGTTGACTCGGGGGCTTCTCACAACTTCATCAAGAAGGAGGAGGCCGCACGGCTAGGGATTCCTCTCAGGAAGGGTCATGGATGGCTGAAGACCTTGAATTCCGAGGCCAAACCCCTTGATGGTGTAGCTCATGGGGTGGAGCTACAACTTGGCACTTGGAAGGAGAAGGTGGATTTCTCAGTCGCCCCTATGGATGACTTCAATGTTGTATTAGGGATGGAATTCTTGAGACAATTCAATGTAGTGTCTCTACCCCACTACAACTCGGTGTGCATCCTAGAGGGTGGTCCATGCATGATTCCCACCGTGTCTAGACCAAACACCACCCAACTTCTATCAGCCATACAATTCAAGAAAGGTTGGAAGAAGGGCGAGGTGTCTTACATAGCTTCTATGGAGGAAAGGGAAGAGAAGATTTCCTCCCCTCCACCTAAGGAGATCCAGGCGGTCCTCAAGGATTATGACGACGTCATGCCACCAGAGTTGCCCAAGCAACTACCACCTAGGAGAGAGGTGGACCATCAAATTGAGTTGGAGCCCGGCGCCAAACCTCCTGCCAAGGCGCCCTATCGCATGTCACCTCCGGAGCTTGAAGAATTAAAGAGGCAACTTAAAGAGCTGCTCGATGCCGGATTCATTCAACCCTCCAAGGCATCATACGGAGCACCCGTGCTATTCCAAAAGAAGCATGATGGGTCTCTGCGTCTATGCATTGATTATCGAGCTCTAAACAAGGTAACCATCAAGAACAAGTACCCTATTCCTTTGATTACTGACTTGTTTGATCAACTGGGCCATGCAAAGTACTTCTCTAAACTTGATCTAAGATCGGGATACTATCAAGTGAGGATTGCGGAAGGAGACGAACCAAAGACGACTTGTGTGACTCGTTATGGAGCATATGAGTTTCTAGTGATGCCCTTTGGCCTCACCAATGCTTCGGCCACCTTCTGCACGCTCATAAACAAGATCTTCCATCCCTATCTTGATCAGTTTGTGGTAGTCTACTTAGATGATATTGTCATCTATAGTTCCACCCTGGAAGAACATGTGGAGCATTTAAGGGTTGTTTTCCGTGTCTTAAGGGAAAATCAACTCTATGTCAAAAGAGAGAAGTGCTCATTTGCACTGACTGAAGTCCATTTCCTTGGCCACAAAATCCAAGGAGGAAAACTCAGCATGGAAGAAGGGAAAATTAAAGCCATTAAGGAGTGGGATCCTCCCACCAAGGTTACCGAGTTTCGATCCTTCCTTGGGCTTGTCAACTACTATAGAAGGTTCATAAAAGGATACTCTACAAGAGCATCTCCCCTCACCGACTTGCTCAAGAAAAATAGGGCATGGGAGTGGACATCACGGTGTCAGGAAGCCTTCGATGACTTGAAGGCAGCCATCATGGAGGAACCGGTGTTGGCTCTACCAGATTGCACCAAGACCTTTGAGGTGCACTCAGATGCATCGGATTTCGCCATTGGGGGAGTTCTCATGCAAGAAGGACACCCCATTGCATATGAGAGTTCGCAAACTCAATGATACTGAAAGGCGATATACGGTGCAAGAAAAAGAGATGACAGCCATCATTCACTGCCTTAGGGCTTGGCGACATTACTTGCTTGGCTCTCGCTTTGTGGTCAAGACAGACAACATTGCCACTAGTTACTTTCAAAGTCAAAAGAAACTGAGTCCAAAGCAAGCTAGGTGGCAAGACTTCTTAGCAGAGTTTGACTACGTCTTGGAGTACAAGCCTGGCAAGGCCAACGTCGTTGCTGATGCCCTTAGTAGGAAGGGTGAGCTTGTCCATATGAGTAGCATACAAGGAGAGACACTGGAGATAATCCGCGAAGGCTTGAAGCATGACCCTCTAGCCAAGAATCTGATGGATTTGGCTACGGAGGGGAAGACCAAGAGGTTTTGGGTAGAGGATGGGTTACTCTACACCACCAGACGACGATTTTATGTTCCGAAGTGGGGAAAGCTACGGAGGAACCTTATCAAGGAATGCCATGATTCCTTGTGGGCTGGACATCCTAGCCAACGCCGTACTCAAGCCTTGTTGGAAGTCTCTTATTACTGGCCACAGATGAGAGATGAAGTGGAACTCTTCGTAAAAACTTATCTTGTGTGCCAACAAGATAAAGTGGAGAACCGAAGCCCCACCGGTTTGTTGGAACCACTACCCACACCTTCACGTCCTTGGGAGAGTGTGAGCATGGATTTCATAGTGGCTCTCCCTAAATCAGAAGGATGCGGTACCATCATTGTGGTGGTAGATCGATTTTCTAAGTATGTTACCTTCATTGCTGCCTCTAAAGATTGTTCGGCTGAGGAGACAGCTAAGCTCTTCTTCAAGCATGTGGTTAAGTACTGGGGCTTACACAAAGTATCATCAGTGATAGGGACCCTCGCTTCACGGGAAAGTTTTGGACAAGACTATTCAAGCTCATGGGGTCGGCTCTACATTTCTCTACCAGCTTTCACCCACAGTCAGATGGGCAAACTGAGAGGGTGAATGCCTTGTTGGAGCTATACTTGAGGCACTTTGTGAGTGCCAACCAGTCTGACTGGGCTAAGTTGTTGGATGTGGCTCAATTTTCCTACAACTTACAAAAGAGTGAGTCTACAAACAAAAGCCCATTTGAGGTTGTAATGGGGCAACAACCACTCACTCCCCAGTCATTAGAGACAAGCTATGCGGGGAACTGTCCGACAGCCTTCAAGGTTGCTAAGTCCTGGAATGAATAGCTGGATGTAACTCGCTCCTACTTAGACAAAGCAACCAAGAAAATGAAGAAATGGGCTGATCAGAAGAGGAGGCCCGTGGAATACCGCATAGGAGATTTGGTGTTGGTAAAGATCTTGTCAAGCCAACACAAGTTCACAAGGAAGCTGCACAAGGGACTAGTACGACATTATGAGGGACCATTCCCAATCATCAAGAAAGTAGGGAAGGTCTCCTACAAGCTGGACTTACCCCCCTAATTCAAGCTTCATCCGGTCTTTCACGTAAGCTGCTTGAAGCCGTATCACGGGGAGGAAGAAGAGCCAACAAGGAGAGAGTCCAAACGTGCACCGTTGGGCATAACTACCACTTTTGATAAAGAAGTAGAAGAAATCTTGGCGGGTCGTGTGATTCGACGGAAGAGTCATAAACCATGCCAAGAATACTTAATCAAGTGGAAGGGATTGCCCGCAAGCGAGACAACTTGGGAACCAGAGGAGTCGTTGTGGCAATTTGAAGATCAAATCCGAAGGTTCCGTGAAGACACCGCGTCGAGGACGTTGCGGAGCTAGGTGGGGGAGAGTGTCACCACCTAGATTTTTCTAGAGAATTCCATAACCATCTAGAGTCTCCTAGTCCTTTGTAGATTGTTCTTGAGTCTTGTAGAATGTTATAGAGTTGTAGGGAGTACTCTAGAAGAGTGTAGAAACCCTTGTAAGAGAGTCTTGTAGATATTTCTAGAGTCATAGTCTAGAACATTCTTTACCCTTGGATTGGTGACAAGTGTCACAATCCTAACCATTCATTGCACCAAGAGGTCCCTATAAATAGAGGGAGTCCTCATTTGTGTAACTCACCAAGCAATAAGAGCAACCAAGTTCTCTAGAGCCTCTCTCTCTACTTTCTCACTCTAGACTTGTTCTCTTTGTCTTGAGTCACTTAGAAGGCTTATTTAGGAGTTTTGTGGGGACAAATCCTCCTAAGGCCGCACGGGACGTAAGAAGAAATTCTAAGTCCGTGACATTTAGCTCCTGCATGTAGCACTACTTGGCCAACACATGTTCTCCTCTAACCTCTCCTACACATGTGGCTGTTGGAAATTTCATCTTCAAATAGTAGGTGGATATTACAACCCTTAATCTGTTCAATATAGGGTACCCTACGATGGCATTGTAGGATGAGGGCAACTTCACCACTATAAAATCTGCCATAATTGAAGAAACGTGGGGGTGTTCTCCCGCCAATACTAATAAAGTTATGACCCACATGGGTTGGATGACATCTCCAGTGAAACTCCTCAGTGGCACAGGCGCCGACTACAGACGAGTAGGATCAATACCCATGTGACAAAAGGCATCCCAAAAGAGAATGTTCTCAAAATTGCCATTATCGATGAGGATCCTTCGGAGGGTAAAATTGGCAACCAACAGGGTGACCACCAACGCATCGTCTTGTGGGTGGATGATCCCTTCCTCGTTGGCCTTTCCATCGGTGATGATTGCAATCTCGTCACTCTCCTTCCTGGGTTGATGCTCCGCTACATATATATCTTGAAAGCACGATTTTCTCGCGTGCACCCTTCTTCCGAAAGATGTCAGTCTTCCTCCAGTGAACCCTCATGCAATGGTTTGAATTTCTCCTAGTGAAGGGCCTTGACGTGGGGGCATTCGTGATTAGTTTTGTCAAACCCTCCGCCTCTCCTACCTTCTCGGGCTTTCATTATTCTTTCTTATTCAGTCATCCCGGCTTCAACCCCCCTCATGATTTCCTTGTTAGTCCTACTTGTTTGCCCATGGGGATTAACCCCTCCTTCCACCTAAGGTTTTACATTCTGCTGTGTTATGGGTAATAGTCATGTGAAAATGGCAGTAGCGATTTACTCCTTCTCGCACTCTTACCTCACGGGTTGGGAGGTCCTTGGCATCCTCTATCATTAGCATTGAACAACCGTGGCGAAGGCTAGCACCTTTTGTTGGTAAGGGTCTGTCGTGCCTGCTCTCTTGCCTATTCCGTCCACCTTTATCTGCTGGCTTTGCTTGTGCTAAAGCCTTGGCCTTCTTATAGGCCTGTTCCAGCTCTGTTCTTCTTGGGGCAATTAAGGCTCAAAGGGTATCTTCTACATTAATGAACCCGTCGGCTTGGTCCATGAGCTATCTCAAAGTTTCAGGTATTCTATGCACCAACTTTGCCATGAATGGACTTCAGGGCCAAATACCTCCCAAGAAGGCTGAAAATGTGATTTTTTCATCCGAGTTGTCTATCCTGTTATGCTCATCGTTGAATCGGAACAAGTAAGACTTCAAGCTTTCATCCTCTCGCTGCTTGATTGTAAGGAGATAAGCCTCCGATCATTGCCTCTTACTAATGTCCATGAATTGCGTGAGGAAGAGTCGTGACAGATCCTCGAAATGGGGGACTGAATTCGGTGCCAAGGATGCGAACTAGGCTCGTGCCACCCCTTTCTAGGTTAAAGGGAACACCTGACATGCGACCTCTTTTGCGAACCCGTGTAGGGTCATGTGTGCCCTGAAATTGTCCAGGTGCTCTAATGGATCTTTAGATTCGTCATACAGGTCTATCTGAGAACTTTGAACTTTGGCGATAGTGGCAACGCCATCAGACTCGCACTGTAAGGTAGGCCAGTGCTGGCAAGCATTTGGTCCACTGAGGAGGATTTTCCTACTCTTCTCACCATTTCTTGGTACTTATCTTGGAGCTCCTAGAGCTCTTGCTTCATTCTTTTCTTATCCCCCTTGTCGTCCTCCATTATTACTCTACGTGGCTCCTCCTCCTGGTTATAACTTGGCTCTGGGTCTTTCGTCGATCTATAAGGGCCTTCTCACAAAGCCTCGTTTTCTTTTTGAAGTGCTTCTACTTGTGCCATCAACATTTTCATCAACTCTTCTTTCTCCATCTGTGGTGTGTCCATGGTTACTGATGAGCCCACCAGGCCCAAGCTCCCCGAAGTGTCTCAAGTGTATAAAGCACATGTTAGTTTGTTAGGAATATCCCACAGACGGAACCTCTGTTTTAGACATGTTTCGTACGTAACAGGAGGTTTCCTCGAAAACCTGGGGGGGTGGATTAAGGGACCTGCAAACATACAAATACAAAAGGGAGCTCGGGGGTGCTCAAGGGACCCTCTGATGCTTAAGTTAGTTTCTTTTTTAGGAAGTGTTTTCTTTACCCTAAAATTCTGTGAGTTTGAACATACCTTGAGTGAGCTTTTATACTAGATTTGGGGTATTGTTGCTTCCATTCCCAAGGAGTTGTCTCATCCTACCCCATGCTTCGTGCAAGTGAATCAATTAAGGGGTGTGATATCTTGGAAGAAATTATTAATGCGGTGTTGAGCTCTGACTTATGTCTCAGTGCCCTCTCATTCAGGGCTGACGAGTCCCATCTCTTTCTTTCGGTGGAGAGAGTTATGGTTACTCTTTCGGCATGCATCCCAACAGCTGCCAGTTCATGACCATCATTTCGGTGGCTTTTCAGCCTACTACGACGGTATCCACCTTTTTTTCCTCGGTATATGAGTCATAGTTACCTCTTCCGCACGCTTTCTAGCAACTATTTTCTAGGGACTTGAGGAGTTTGTATCCTCTCGGCCTGTCCTGGTGGCACCCACCTTCATTTTTCTAGGAGAATGGTGGTTATAGCTTCTCCGACACGCTTCCTAGTAGCCACGTGCTAGTGATGATTCAAAGTGGCTGGCAGGTCGACGCATGTCACTCCTGACCACTTCTCTCGATGTCTCATTACTCTTAGACCGAACCAAACGGACCTCTTATTTGTGAGACGAGCCTATGAAAAACTGTTATATTCACTATGCGATGGGTATCATTTGACCTGTGGGGCTTTGGATTCTTGAGACGAGAATTTTTACCCTCTCTAAACTCTTTTTTCAAGGACTTGTATGTAATAATTATAATTATGACTTGAATATTATTATTTTATTGGGTGATGAATATATATATATATATATATATATATATATATATATTTGTGGTGGCTAAAATCTAATTTAACTGGCTTACTTTAATTCTGACGTTCAAAGTTTTCATAATTTGTATCATTTTTAATTTCTTATTTGTTCGATTAGATTTAGATGGTAAATTGAGATGAATTAAAAATTAAATAAAATATTATTTTTTAATAATAATATTATTTTAAAATTTAAAAAAATTAAATTATTTATTATATATTATATAAAAATTATAATGATACGACAAGATATTGGTGCGTTTGGATGTTGAAGTGAGTTGAGTTGAGTTGAGTTTAGATGATAAAATATTGTTAGAATATTATTTTTTAATATTATTATTGTTTTGAGATTTGAAAAAGTTGAATTGTTTATTATATTTTGTATTGAAATTTAAAAAAATTATAATAATAAATGAGATGAGATGAGTTTGATTTGAGAACGAAACGAAGGCTAAAAAGGTCGGTAAATGTGAATTATTTTGTGATTTTGGTTTTACATTTGGTGTGCTGCAGAGGGATTCAGACCTAGGACATGGACATTGCAGAAAGGATAAGGGTTGGCGTATATAATTATCGGCTGGAAATCATCTGAAATAATTCACGCACTTTGAAGCATTTATACGTTTTCTGTCTTTTTGTGGTCGATTCTTCTGCATCATGGTCAACAACATCATCTGTCATGTCTTGGGTCCTATCAACGCTCTGCCAGCAACCAGCTTTGCCTTTGCCTTTGAATTTTGATCCACCTTCGCTAGGTCGAGGACTCACCAGTCACCAGCCAAAGGTCATCCCCTAGATTGTTTTTAAAATTATTCGCTCTTTTATCTTATTGTCATTATTAATGAGTCAAAATGGAATGTATTTATTATTTATTTTTATATTTTATATTTATAATTTATTTTTAATAAGATGTAAAGTGTTTTTTATAGTGTATAAGTGTTTTTTATAAAAATATAAAGTGTGAGATAATAAATAATAATTAATAAATTTTTTTTTTAATAAGTAGTGATCGTGATAATTAGTTTTTTTCTCCTTAATTAACATAACATATAAAGGAAAACTGAAATAAATTCTACTTAGTTTCTTTATAAATAAATAAATAGATTCTATTGTGAAAAAATTTAAAAAATATTTTCTCTTTTAGTGAAATTAACACTTTATAAAAATGTCGTTGTATAAAATTTATTTATTTAAGATTTTTATCCAAGGATATTATTCAATTTGTTATCCAGTACTTAACGTTTTGCACAAGACCTATTTAATGTGTTATTCTCTTTAATTCTCACTTGAAATCCTTAAATTCAAACAATAATTTGAGTAAATCTTGATCCAACACATGCAACTGATCAACTATAATCCATGACTGATATAAGTAATATTTATTGTGTGTTTGTGTGTATTGATCAATTTGAGTTCTATTTAATTAATATTGGCCAGTTGGGTGGTCTCACG
The DNA here is from genome assembly GCA_029856935.1 of Cyclocarya paliurus. Classification (NCBI taxonomy): domain Eukaryota; kingdom Viridiplantae; phylum Streptophyta; class Magnoliopsida; order Fagales; family Juglandaceae; genus Cyclocarya; species Cyclocarya paliurus. The sequence continues at coordinate 11,397,150 of CM056948.1, forward strand.
TGTGTTGTTTATTTATGTATGAAAGGTCGAGATCTAGAAATTCCTTATTTTGATGGCAACGCGCATTGTTTATTTATCTATGATCACCCGAGACTTGTTCAATCTTGTCAATATCTAAGATCTCTCTCGTATATCTTGTTTGTTCATGTGGTGCTTTTGTGGAGACTCTAGGCATTATAATGTACCTTACAAAAGTGTGTTTTTTTTTTTTTTTTGAGTTAAATTTTGTGAGGTTGAGAGACATGAAGAAACCGATTTCTGCAAAAGGCCTGTACTGCAAGTTTATGGTGATGGAGGTCACTTCATTTTCTATAGTGGGAAATGAAAAGCAAGTAAAGCGGCCTACCCGCGAGAGGAATGGTGGAGGGAAGCCATCCCATCAAATCGGAAGCAAGTAATGATCCTCAAAAAGAAAAAGTAGAAGGATCCATATATGATCTTGCCGGGATTGTTTGTATAAGCATGGATGCCAAACAAACAAAGCCAGCAGCTTCGAAAGCAAGTGGCACATATAGTGGCCTAAAAATCTGCATATATATATATATCATGAGAACTCATGTCGGACTAAAAAGTATTAAATGGGTAGCTTTAGAATATCACTTCTATTTCCAAGGATTTGCTGGTCTACATATATCTTTTCTCCCCACTAGAATATGAGCATGCGGAATTAGAAAGTGCCCAGAATTCTGTCTTGCATGTACGTAGGCCAGTTGGCCGCATTCTCGACCATCCAAGGCCAAGGTATCTTGGGAGAGAGAGAAAGAAACAAGATGTTACTTATCATCCCACGCTATACACCATATATTTTTTAATTTAATTTAATTTAATTTATTTTTATTAAATTAATTGAATTGTCCTACTATTATTTATAGACTCCATACTTATTATAAGAAAAAGAAAAAAAAAATGATGTGTCGTGTGCTGTGTATTTTGTGTAAGAATGTTAAATAGAATTTTTATAATATATACAGAGAGAGACACAAACGGATGCTGTCACTCGGTTTCTTTTGGCCGGGTGTACGTGTACGTTTGTATATATGCATGCTTTCTAAAAAATTGTAGGAAAATCTCAAGAAATTGAACATGAGTAGTATTTTGTAAGTCTTATTGAGATGATATGAGTTGAGTTGTAAATAATAGTATTTTATAGATCTTATTGAGAAAAATTAACTTTTTTAGATTAAAATGAATTTAACTTTTTAGTTTAAAATGTATTAAATAGGTTAATATGAGTTTAATTTTTTTATGAAAAGTTGAAAAAATTGTAAGTCCTATCAATGATTGATTTGAACTGAGTTGAGTTTGATTCGCCAACTAAACACATGAACCTTAATTAAGAAAAAGGTACAATGTCTTTATGTAACATTTGATAGGACCAAGATTTCCACCTAAAACCACTGGGAATGTATTCGAGATCAGATTGTAGATCATGACTTAGTCAAGAATATAATATAAATAGTTAAATCTACTTCTTTTTATTAGTTTAATTTATTGGAATAAATAGTAATTTCAGATATTATCAGAATAAATCTCATGAGTTGAACCTTGACTCTATAGTATATCTAATTTATCAATTAAATTTTCTATATGTTGGACCCACTCATTAAGAGATAATATGGTATATCATTAAAAAAATTATCATTATAATTTTAAAGGTGGCAAATTTAAAAGTCTACAAAATATAGAGAGAAATACAATTTGCAAGTTTTTAGTTAAATTGTCTTTCTTTTATCATCCTTGATGTGGCATCAAAATATTGATAAATTATGTAATTTTTACTTACTTATCAATCTTTTAATACCACATCAAGAAATTGCAAAAATATAATTAATATTAAAATGCTTCCGAATAAAGCTTTCAAATAGTTAATTAAGTTTTGTGCATAAATTAATATTTCTTATAAGTTTTTGGAATGCAACTTAACTGTTATGGAGCTCACAATTCTTCTCACTCACAATAGTATAATAATTAGTCCCGTTTGGATTGAGAAGTGATCTCAACTTATCTCATTTCATCATTACAACTTTCCCAAATCTTCATACAAAATATAATAAAAAATTTAATTTTTTCAAATCTCAAAATAATAATAATATTAAAAAATAATATTCTAATAATATTTTATTCAATTAATCTAAAATCATCTCATCTTATTATCTAAACGGCATATCTATATTTTTCTCCCACTAAAATAAAAATACTGAAATGATAATCATGTAACATTTCAGAATCTAGTAATCTTTTATGGGTGAAATCATAAAAATGATTGGTATATTGTTAGATCCATAATGCAAATTTGGACCTTATAAGATTTCTGTGATTCAAGAGTGAAAAATAACGTTCATCATTTTTTAATCATGATCACAGCCTCTTATAGCATCAAATGATTTGAAGATTAATAAAAAAAAATTAATTTTCTAATTATTTAATATCATATCAAACAAAATATAAAAAGATGAGTAATACTATATACATTCGTGGAGTGCATAAATGACATGCAGTCATTTAAAAAAGAATGAGATCTACTAATAAAAAATTATTATTTTTTCATATAATTCATATATTTATATATTTATTTTTAAATAATTATACGACTTATACGTACTTACAACTGCCACAATTATTTCTCTCGAAAGATATCGTTGAAAATAGATCACGTCTCTCCATAGATCTTAATTAGCAGATTAGCATCTTCGATACTTCGAAGATCCGAATTCATGTATTTCTGTATACCTTTAAGTCATATCCAAGTGATTGAAGCTTGCCTGGGATTTTGGACGGATACAGAAATTTCAAGCTGCAATTTTGTCCAGCCGGAAAACCAAACTTAATGATGCATTGATGATGAATATATATATCATCCTGTTCCAAATCACCACGGGCCATAAAATTGGTGTCAAAGTTGCACACATGATTGTAGTGATTGATTGCATATAATGCATGACCAATATTATTATCATTAGCTCTGCGCGCAAGTGCTCTGCATTTTCTTCTCGAGATGTCGGCATCCATCCTCTGCAGATATTCCAACCACAAATTGCGACACGCCATCCATCCTTGCAAGCCTCTTCTTCTTTCCTTTCTCTCCTTTTCTGAATTTTGTGGTTAATCATCTCAATCATAATGTGCATGCTGGTTTGCCTTAAGACGTCACAGAAATTAAATGATCTTTGTAATTTTTATTACCATTCGGAGCATGAAAATGAAAAAAAAAAAAGCATTAGCAAAAGAATAAGGAAAGAAAAGTATGGCTTACTAGTGTACTTGTCACTCCAGTGCATAATAATAATATATATGAAAGGTTGTGTTCCCAAGGAGAGTGCTGATACATATAATGATATTAGTTACGGAATATTCAAGTGTTAGCGTATTTATTTTAAAAATATAAAATTTATATGAAAAAAATTAATAATTTTTTAATTATAAACTTTAATCTTTTTAATAAAAAATATACAATACTTACATAATCTATAATTATATCTAACATTACATATATATATATATATATATCTTTTATCATTCAAATTACATTCCCAGTCGATTAATTTCAAATAATTGGAACTCCCAAATCGAAATCTAGCACATCATGTACACAAACATTTTTATTATTACTATTTTGTTTGTATCATGACCGAGACGACCTTACAAAAAATATCTACACAAGCTAGCTAGTTGGCAGCAATGGATCGACGAAGAAGGAATTAAGAATGTGAGTCATAGAATTGATAATGGCGCCGTATAAACCTAAATAAAATATAGAGAAACGTCAACATTTTTATTATTATTTTGGTCGTATCAGCGAGACCTTACTAAAAATATTTATACAAATAACAATAGCTGGAAAAAATATCGAGAATTTCTAATATCCAGCTCAATTTTCATATTATATTCGTCATGCAATTAGATGGCACATTAAATTATAAGCTATGATGATCATGGGTAGAAAATCAACACCATATGGGTATTAAAACTTTATTTTTTTGGAATAAAGAGAATAACCAAATACACTTAAAATTCTATGAACTTTTATTTTTAAAATTCGGATGGAAATTCAATGAGAGACAAACCGCACATCCCATCAACCGGGATGGTGTATTTTTTCAGTCTAATATTTGTTCGATCTCCCTGCCAGCCTTACAGTGAGTGTCGACCGGGGTTCCCTTTATTTTTGGTCATGTACAGTGCACATTTGCATATGCTCCCTACAGTACAAACATCTATAATTATGATAACGTGTACAAATGGTGAACGAAATAATGCATAAAAATTGAAAAATCATTTCTAATATATATGTTAGATTATAAAATTATTTTTATTATAAAATATATTTAATATATTATATAATATCATATCAAATATCATATCAATCTATAAATTTATTTTATAAAAATTTTTAACAGTACTTTTTATAAAAATTAGAAGCAGGGTAGGCGTCTACCATTTTAAAATAGATAAGTTTTCCTGGGCAATAAATTAAATAGGCTGTTTAAACAGGGATTTTTGGGGTATATATATAAATGACAAGTATATCTTCAATGCTTAATACTAAATACAATTATGAATTGTACAAGTATCATAATTTTTTTTTAAAAAAAGTAAAATTTATTATTAAAAAATTAATTTTTATATAAATGATATATTTATTCATTTTTTTTAAATATATAATATTTTCGCATCTATAATTATAAATATCATTTCCCATCTCATATTCAACCTAGACATAGCGAGGGAGAGAATCTCCTTTACCACAATTTTCCAAAGAACAACTAACAATGTTTTGTAACTTTGTTGCATGTGTTTTCTCAAAATTTCTGAAGGTATCATTTTCTACACTGTCCCACTTATCTGCAGCCTACAGCGTGCGAGGGTCCGAGTTAAATCAGCTTCCACACAGAAAGAATCTCTAGGCCCTCCTACCCACCTCATCAATAGCCCACCTCATGGAGGAGAAATAAAGAAAAATGTCAATGATAAAGTCAGCTTTCTAGTCCCACCAATTCTTGGTGAAGTGTAGGCTTCAACAACAATCTGGTTATAAATATAATTATGCATGAGTCAGTGCCATGCCTCCATAAGAAATACTTTATACCAAGTTCTTTCCTATGTTCAGTTCATAAAAAAAAGGGTTCTTTTCTATGCATCTTGTTTAGCAAATCTTTCTAATTATTCAGTTACTTTTGTAGTGCGTCAAAAGAAATATATTATAACTGATCAGATATTTTGCACAGTTAGGTGCCATTTTGGATGACAAGTTGAGCCCATACTGCATGCTAGTGCCAGCATATATATATATATATATATGTATGTATGTATGTATAGAAGATATCCTGTCTAATTTGAAGGTCATTTGTAAGCTGTGAGCAGTAAATTGGTGGTGGCAGAAAAGACACAGGAGCTGGATTCTGGGGTTCACTAATTCACAGGAAGGTTTTTACTTTCTAATTATGGGTTACAATTAAGAAGAAGACAAAGAACCAATTGACAACTTGTGCTTTATTGCATGATAATTCTATAGTCTACCATTGAAGGTAGAATAACAGAAGTACTACAGAAAGAAACCAGGTCAGTCTATGCATTAAAACAGCATTTCTTCTCATAAATCTGTCATTCTTGTCTCATCATTTTATACTTTGTTTCTAAGTTTCATCCTCTGGGATTATATATGGATTTTTCAAGTTTGGATCATCTTTTCATGTCGAAAGGTTTTAGAGAGTGCAGATAATTTATCGTGGAGCCATGAACATGGAAGAAGCCAAAGAAAAGAAAGAGATTGAAAGAGAAGATTTAGGAGGACAGCCTTTTGATCAGGAACCCGAGGGGTCGAAGGCAATCCAGCCATGGAGGAACCAAATAACGATAAGGGGGTTAGTAGTGAGTGTTATGATTGGCATCATGTACAGTGTGATAGCCATGAAGCTGAACCTCACAACCGGGATAACTCCTAATCTAAATGTTTCTGCTGCTCTTCTTGCTTTCGTATTTGTTCGGACATGGATAAAAGTCCTCGAGAAAGCTGGTTTTGTATCAAAGCCATTCACTCGGCAAGAGAATACAATGATACAAACTTGTGCAGTTGCATGCTATAGCATTGCTGTTGGAGGTTTGAGGCTTTAATATTTCAGATTTTGAAAATTAAGTACTTTATATATTTTTTCCCACTTTTTACTTACTTCCAATAATTTTGATGTTATCTAACAACTCCTCCTCTCTTTTAATGAACTGCAGGTGGGTTTGCTTCTTATCTATTGGGATTAAACAGGAGGACATATCTTTTGGCAGGCGTCAACAATGAGGGGAACTCCCCAAGGAGTGTTAAGGAACCTGGATTTGGTTGGATGACTGGCTACCTGTTTTTAGTCTGTTTTATTGGCCTTTTCGTCTTAGTTCCTCTAAGGAAGGTACATATTTATGATTTCTTTCAGGGTCATATGCTCATGTTAATGTTTGTCTTTATTTTATTTGTTGTCGGTGGTTATAACTAATGCATGATTCAACTTCACGTATGATTCAACTTCACAAATTAAGCAAAACCATGATGATTTTTTCTTAAAAAAAAAAAAACTACTTTTCCATTTTGCAGATAATGATAGTAGACCTCAAATTAACATATCCAAGTGGCATGGCAACTGCGGTACTCATTAATGGATTCCATACTCAGGGGGACAAGATGGCTAGGTACATGACATGATCTTAATTTCTAGTATCTATCAATTTCAATGAACAAAAAACCATCTAAAAATTATCAAAACTCATGAAACTGATCAAAGACATGATTAATTTGCAGGAAGCAAGTGCGGGGATTCATGAAATATTTTTCAATCAGTTTCTTATGGGGCTTCTTTAAGTGGTTCTTCAGTGGTAAAGAAGAATGTGGATTCGCACACTTCCCTACTTTTGGATTGCAAGCGTATAAGAAAACGTATGCATGATCATCTGTTTCTTCCTGATCTTCTTCTTTTGAGCTGCTGATGATCAACATGTTAGTGATTTTATTTAAATAATATTTGATCATCGGATGGATTTAATTTGCAGATTCTACTTCGACTTTAGCATGACATTTGTTGGAGCTGGCATGATTGTTTCCCATCTCGTTAACTTGTCTTTGCTTCTTGGAGCTGTGCTTTCCTATGGAGTAATGTGGCCGCTCATTGGTCGGCTTAAAGGAATTTGGTTTTCTGAAAGTTTGGAAGAAAGTGACATGAAAAGTTTATATGGTTACAAGGTCTCACTTTTTCTCTCTCATGGGACCACTTCTTCTTCTGCTATCAATGGTCGCCAATTTACAGTATTTTTTATTTTTTTTGCAGGTTTTTTTATCCGTTGCTTTGATCCTAGGTGATGGTATGTACAGTTTCATTAAGATATTGGTATGCACAATCATCGAAATTCGCGGCAGAATAAAGAAGGACCTCGAAATGGGTAATATGAACAGTAGCCTTGGAATTTTCATATCTACATGTTACTTGTTTCCTTCAAGCTAGATTCTGGAAAGACTCAAAAGACGCATGACGTGTACGAGGAACCGGCATATTAGTATGCGTTAATATGTGTAAAAATTCTATTTATCATCTCTCATCAGACATCAATATATAATTTATTATTTTTATCATTTTAAATAAACACATGATATTGATGTGTAAATATATATATATTTATATAAAAAGATAATAATAACAAATCACACGTAATTATGTGATGTAAATATCAACACATATTCGTACTGTAATAAATACGCGTAATGACACATGGACAATTCTTTTTTATCAGTAATCGAATTCATCAGTGGCTGCAATTGTTTAATTGACCATACTAATTTGGTTAGTTAATTAGTTACTTCTTCTAACAATTTCTCTTTTATTTTTCTCCCATTCAGATGTGGATGGCCAAGAGAAGCCAATTGAAGTAATGAAACGGAACGAGATTTTCATTAGTGAAAACATTCCCATGTGGTTTGCAGCCGTTGGATATGTCATCTTTGCCACCATTTCCATAATTGTGATCCCATTCATGTTTCCTCAACTTAAATGGTACTATGTTGTCGTAGCCTATTTTCTAGCTCCATCTCTAGCATTCTGCAATGCTTATGGAGCTGGACTGACGGACATAAACATGGCCTACAATTACGGGAAAGTGGCACTCTTCGTCTTAGCAGCGTTGACTGGAAAAGAAGATGGCGTGGTGGCTGCGCTTGTTGGGTGTGGCCTCGTCAAATCTGTTGTTTCCGTGGCTTGCATTCTGATGCAAGATTTCAAGACTGCCTACTTGACTTGCACTTCCCCCAAAGCAATGTTCTTGAACCAAGCCATTGGCACAGCATTAGGCTGTGTGACGGCTCCTCTTAGCTTCTTCCTTTTTTACAAGGCATTTGATGTGGGAAACCCGGATGGAGAGTTCAAAGCTCCTTATGCCTTGATCTATAGAAACATGGCAATTCTAGGTGTGCAAGGCTTCTCTGCTCTTCCTCGCCACTGCCTGCAAATGTGCTATGGCTTTCTTGCCTTTGCGGTTGGAGTCAATGTGGTGCGCGATATTTTCCCACAGAAGGTCGGAAAATATATGCCACTTCCAATGGTCATGGCGGTGCCTTTTCTGGTCGGGGCATACTTTGCAATTGATATGTGCATTGGGAGTTTGATTGTTTTTGTGTTGCACAAGCTTGATTCTAAGAAGGCCGAGTTGATGGTTCCTGCGATTGCTTCTGGATTGATTTGCGGGGAAGGGCTCTGGACACTCCCCGCTGCAGTTCTAGCTCTGGCCAAAATAAAACCTCCGATCTGCATGAAATTTTTGCATTCCTAGAAAAAGCTTTCAAGAGGACTTGGCTGATAGCATTATACGACAGGGTAATCCCCGTCTCAAATTAGTCAATTATAGGTGCAAATAAAAATCATACATAAGCTACGTGCAAGGTGTAGAACGCATTGTATCCATTCTCAAACAATAATAAAAATGCATCTCATCACCCGCTGTCTTGTGTGATTTCCCTTTATTTCTTCCCCCTTTTTCGGGTCCAGGGCACTGCCTCACGAGTTCATCAACTAGTCTGATTAAATTATATATTGATTATCTAAGCCTTTTTCTCATTATTTTTATTCCTTTGCTCAAATGCTCGGGTCATAGTCGGAATAACATCGAGGAATGGAACGCTGAAATGAGTAAGGATGGCTTCTTGTTGAACGTTTCAAACGTTCAGTACCTAAAATACACATGCGCTATATGTCTATCAAACGAAAAGTACAACCAGCTAAATCAGGAAAGCCAAATTGGATTAGGCATGATAATGTCCCAAAACTTCTCTAATATACAATAGCTTTATTCCAATGAGCCAATTAAATAAAATGAATTGTTAGTCATCTCAACAAAAACATCGCACCGGTGAAAAGATAACAAATGATCAGCTAGTTATGATACCTGCTAGAACATCACTCTTCCTGCGTGCATATATTGTGTAAACTAGACGGATTGCATCAAGCCATCCATCCAAGGATTCCCTCGCGTCAGCAACCTGTAGGATCAACACAAAATATTGAATTTAGACCTTACCATTTGAAAATCCAGTGCTTTAATCCACTTTTCCTTTGAATAAGATCCCATCCATAATAATTTATGGAGGAACATTAACAAAGAATAGACAATTGTTCTCATCTCCCTTATCATCTTGCAAATTAGAAAACAGTTGAGGCCATCATTTGCAGTACGAAATGAATCAGATTGTTGAGAATGGCACGGACCAATAGAGCACAGTTTCATATATATCACAACAGCTAAGCTTTTTTTTTTATATTTAAAAGAAAAAATCAGATCCATATATTGCCTCGTTATATATTTAAGATACAAAGACCGGTAGTTGAGACAAGTAAGCCCGATCGCCAATTGCATCCATGTAGCACACCCCATGTAGAATGAGTGCGCAAGCAAAAAATTTAATTTGCATCTGGAAGGGGTGAAATTCAAGTGCCCCCACGGAGTAAATTTCAAAGAAAAATACTATACATCAACCTTTCAGCATTCCTTGATGTGGTATCAAAAGATTGATGGACAAGTGAAGCATGCCAAATAGTTTTCCATTCATTTAAGGCCATATCATAGAATGATGAGAGTAATAATAACAGGATCATGAGTAGCATGTAAAAATGACATAACTTTGTAATAATGTTGACTTAAAATGTTTAAGTCATACATTTATACTACAGCACTGGTCAATGTAGTCATAACCTGCAAATGCTCAAGATAATCTTCATATGGCCAAAATTATCAGGTTTGACACCCACATTAAATTACAGAACTCTTGTTCATAACATGCAAATGCAGACTTGATCTTTAGTCTGGCTAAGAATAATTGGTTTTGAACTTACAATGCAGGAAAACAAAAATGAGTCTGGAAAACAAAAGATAATGCTTACCATGAAAACTGGCCCATTAATTGTATCAATGCAGAGGCCTGCACCAGGTGGCAAAGTCAGATCAGCACATGCTGATACGGAAACTATATCTGGAACATCAATTCTGATGCCCCTTTTGTCACCGTTCACAACATCCCCTGTATTTCCAGAGAGGCTTTGTGGCACTTGTTTTTGCTCCACGTTGTTTACCTGATGAGAGGGATGACAAAGAAAGTAGGTTGAGAATAAAGAAACGATGATCCATTGCCACAGTTTACCAGCCTATCCAAACCAATGTATGTGCAGTGACTAAAGGAAAGTCTAAGCCATAAGTGCTACTTTATTTGTTTTCGCAGATGAGATACGATGAGTTGAGATTAAAGTTAAAAGTTAAATAAAATATTATTATAATATATTTTTTTAATATTATTTTTTTTTTGAAATTTGAAAAAGTTGAATTGTTTATTTTATTTTGTATGAAAATTTGAAAAATTTGTAATGATTAAATGAGATGAACTGTGAGGAATTACAAAAACAAACAAGGTCGTATGGCTGGTTTGGCTACACAAAATCAAACTATCTCTTCTCATCTCATGTCATATAATCATTACAACTTTCCCAAATTCTCACATAAAATATAATAAATAATTCAATTTTTTAAAATTTCAAAACAAAATTAATATTAAAAAATAATATTATAATAATATTTTATTCAACTTTCAACAAATCATCTCATTTCATTTCATCTAACTGCATACTCCAAAAAAGACTAGTTAATATTATAATTGGAGTCCCTCGAATCATTATAGACCGTAAGAACATCTCATTCCCAGGTAAACTGAGATTCCATTCACCACTCTCCTCTCATACTATATATGAGGTATTGAAGTATGGTTTTAATATACATTTTTTTTTATAAGTAAATGGTTTTAATATACATAATGCTATTACTTGACAATATAACAAGGAAACAAATCAAAGTTTACCTGAAGAAGACCTTCATGGTTTAAAACAAATTGGGAACGTTTCCAATCAATATGAGGTGCCACTGATTTCCCGACAGGCGGTGCCGTCAAGTATCCAACTTTTAGATGCGGCAAAGGTAGCTGTCAATAGTTAATTTCTATCAACAGTTCCCTCAACCAAACTCATTGAAACATAATAACATATACAGAGAACCTTACTATCATTCGGACTGAGAAATTCATTTAAATTTCATTAGGAGTGCTAAATGTACCATTACGAACATATAATCAACCACAACATCAAGAGATAGGGAATGATAACTACTAACCATGGAACGAACTAGCCGCAAGGCACTGCTGTAAACCTAAATAAAACATCATTAGGTTAGTCAGTGGAAAACTGAAATTGATGTACGCACCTATAAAGCATCAAAAAGCAAGGGAAAAGGAAAATATAAGACTCTTTAAATCTCACTTCAGATAAGTAATTCTCCGCCCATTTTGGGATTTCACTGCCATGTTTATGTTAGAGTCAACATGTTATTACCTAGGTAAACAAATAATATTGCTAGATACAAAATACAATTATACTTACTGAATAATTTGGTTTCAATGCATGAGCAGCTGCAATGTAAATAGCAGATTGGCTATATAACTCGTTAGGAGAGACTTCTTTAGCATTGTCTGATCCCTCAGTTCTTAGTGTGTCCTCTACTAATCCATACTGCAAATAATCATACCATGAGTTTGGGTTGCACGAGATATAGTGGATACTGAAGACGACCAAATGTACATATTAACCTTGATAAATTAGCTTTATAGAATTCTTAGAATATTCTAGACTGTACACTTGTCAATATTCTATTAGTTCTCTTGTAACAGAAATATTCTTGTAAACTCTATAAAAGGGACACTGTCCCTCAATACAATGCATGGATTTCAGTTATTCACAATTATTCCTCTGACATGGTATCAAAGCTGCTTGACTAGCTGTCCTCTTGATCCATGGACTCCTCTCCCACTCCCTTATCCTTCTCTACTATTTCATCTTTCTCACATGTCGTTACTACCAAGTTAACGAGGTTGAAAATTTTTTGTTATGGAAAGTGCAAATTTCGGCATACCTTAGAGGACAGGATCTCTATGGATATGTCAATGGAACTCTGCCTTGCCCCTCTCAATTCTTACCTATCACCACTGAATCTCCCACTAAAAAGACCCACCCTAATTTCCTTTCCTAGACATGCACAGACCAACTTCATGTGCTCAGTATACTTTTCTCCTCCCTCTCTGACTCCATTAGTAGTCATGTTCTCACAGTAGAAATATCTCGAGCCTTATCGCTTTCCTTGATGTCCATGTTTACTTCACAATCTTAGGTAAAAGATTTTCAAATCAGATACCAATTGACTCACCTTTCTCGTGGAGACCAAACTATCTCTGATTATTTTGTGAAAGTCTGAAATCTTGCCAACACCCTTGCAACAACTGGCTCCCCTATCCTAGAAAAAAGACATTGTTACTTATCTTCTCACCGGTCTAAGGCCTGCTTATGAAAACTCCGTGACTTCTGTTACCACTTGAGTTGAAGCCCTAACCTCCCATGAACTCTATCAACTCTTACTTGTCCAAGAAAACAAAATGAGCCATGCCTAAAAAATCCTTTATGAACCTTCAGCAAATTTCACTTCCAATAGGGATACACGTGGCTGTGCTCCCTTCCGTGGTGGAAGACAAGGCCATGGGAGAGGTCACCATAACTTTCATGGTGGGAGACAGTTCTCTCAGTCCTCAAAGAACACCTATCAAGCACCTAGTGGGCCTCGCCCTACCTATCAAGTATGCCAGAAAATAGGTCACATTGCCCACCAATGCCACCATAAATTTGACCACTCTTATCAACTCAACCCACTCCGATCCTTTTCTGCAAATTATACCACTTCCAACAACCCAAACACCTTCTCTAATTCAACCCGGTACCCTAACTCAGCTGCCACCCATCACATAACCAGTGACTTGAGCAACTTGAATATGTCATCTGAGTCGTATCATGGACCTAAATCAATCCAAGTTGGAGATGGATCATGCCTTCCAATTCAGAATCTCGATGACTCTTCCTTTCATTTTAACTCCTTTAATTTTCATTTATGCAATCTACTTCATGTACCCAATATCACCAAAAATCTAGTCTCGGTTCTTCAATTTTGCATTGATAATAATTGTTTCTTTGAATTTCACTCCGCTCATTTCTTTGTGAAGGACACTCGGACCTAGAAAATCCTCCTCACAAGTCCAACTCGTAATGGTCTCTACATCTTCCCTCCATCTCCGAGCTCGTCTTCATCTCTTCAAGCTTTTCCTTCTACTGTTCTTGGTGAAAGGACCTCTGTTTCAAATTGGCATAGGCGACTGAGTCACCCTTCGCTCGAGCTTGTCTCTAAAATTTTACACTCCAACTGTTTGTCATTTGTTTCCAACAAAAAGCCTTTTAATTGTTCCAAGTGTCCTTTGGCTAAATGCAATCAGTTGGCTTTTGATTCTAGTTGGGTCGTTTACACAAGGCCCTTACAATTAGTCAGTAAGGACCTTTGGGGCCCAACTCCAGTTAATTCAAGGCTCAAATTTAAATATTATGCCTCATTTGTGGACCACTTCACTCGTTACATATGATTTTATCCACTTAAACTAAAATATGATGTTTAACATATTTTCAACATGTTTCTATCTCACATTGAACGACTATTCAATGTCAAATTAATTACAATTCAAACGGATGGTGGGGGTGAGTTTCAACCTTTCACATCAATTTGTCAAAAACTTGGCATCTCTCATAGACTCTCTTGTCCCCATACGCATCAACAAAATAGTATAATTGAAAGAAAACACCAACACATTGTCGAAACTGGGCTTGCCTTGCTAGCCCATGCTTCTCTTCCTAAATCATATTGGGTTGATGCTTTTGAAGCAGCCGTGCATTTAATTAATCTTCTACCCACAAAAATTCTTAACAATAAATCTCCCCACTCAATTGCCTTCAATCATAACCGAGATTATAACTTCCTCAATGTTTTTGGTTGCAAATGTTTTCCCAATCTCAGACCTTACAATAAAAATAAACTCCTCTTTAGGTCTACTCCATGTTTGTTATTGGGCTATAGTCCAAATCACAAAAGATATAAGTGTTTGGATCTTAAGTCCAGCAGACTATATATGTCAAGAGATGTGACATTTCATGAAGATGAATTTCCTTTTTCAGAGCCCGTTAACTCTACTCCACTAGCCCAACCCATGTCCCTTGCTCACTTACCTCTATTCCCTCAATCCATCCTTGGTCCGGGCCCTGGCCCAAGAATAAATCTACCTTCCTCACCTAATCCATTCCCTACCAATACTTCACCTTGCCCATTAATTCCCATTAACCCAACTGGCCCATTACCTTCCACTTCCTTACCCGACCCTTCTTCATCAAATCCATCTAACCCTAATCCTTCAGACACTTTATCATCTCCTACGTCGTTGCTTTCGTCCTCTTCTAACCCTAACCCTCTCAATTATTCCTCACTCCCCATCCTTATCAATGATTCTTCTTCTTCTACTTTTCGACCACCACGGTCTCCCATCATCACTTGAAGCAAAACAAACTCCTCTAGTCCTCGTGTTCCCATGGATGAACCTATCCCTTTTCCACAAAGGCACTGCTTCCTCTCCATGGCTACGGTACCAGATGATCCTTCAAGCTTCTCAGTTGCATCCAAATTTTTGGAGTGGAGAAATGCAATGTCTCAAGAGCATAATGGGCTTCTTCACAACAAAACCTGGAGTTTGGTACCCTCTGATCCCTCATATAATGTTCTTGGTTGTCGTTGGGTATTTAGAACCAAATTTAACTTTGAAGGAACATTTGAACGTAGAAAGGCCAGGTTGGTAACTAAAGGCTACCATTAGCAACCTGGCCTTGATTACCATAATACTTTTAGTTCGGTAGTCAAACCGACTACCATAGGTTTGGTTATTTCAATTGTTGTGACTTGTGGCTGGCCTTTGCGCCAATTGGATATACAGAATGCTTTTTTGCATGGATCCTTGTCTGATACGGTTTACATGCAACAGCTCCAAGGCTTTATTGATCAAAATTTTCTCCATCATGTGTGCAAGCTTCATAAAAGCAATTTATGGTCTAAAGCAGGCCTTGAGGGCCTGGTTTGCACAATTAAGCTCTTGGTTAATTGGTTAGATCTTAGCAGCGGCCTTAAATCTTGGAAAATTTAAGGAGCCCCAATTTAGCAATACCAGCGGCCTTAAATCTTAGCAGGAAAGGGGGAAATCATAGAGCAAATTTTGGCTATATTTGAACCCCAACTAACCACAGATCAAATGGTAAACCCACAGATCTGGCATAAGTATGAACAGATAACTTTAAAGATCCTCTACCCCCCCCCCCCCCGATCCCACCCCAGGGGGGCTCCACCTGCCCCACCCGTAGTTCCTTAGATGGCATAGGTGTTCTGGGAGGCCTTCATGATTCTTGCTAATATGTACTTCTAAAAATAGTATTACCAGTCATTTAAGAATATTGACAATAATAATGAGATGCATCCATACATCATGAAGCGAGGGGCAAAGACGAATAGCCTCATCATACTTCTTACAAGCCTCCTCAAGCAAGGCATCCTTAGAAGGTGAAGTAGAATCTTGACAAACATTATCTGCACTTTCCTGCAAGCCAAATGAGGATCATGAGGTGAAATAAAATGCACCTTGACGCTCTTATAAGTAATTAGAATGCCCTTAAATAACAATATTACAAAAACTCTTTCCATCACAAGAAATTGAGAAACTCAAGCATCTTTAAAAAATAATGGGCTGAAATAGCCAAAACGTCAGATATCAATTTTGTGTTCCATATTAAACACCTTTAACTCATTTCATTCCAAACAAACAATGTTGGTAAATGTAACGCTCGTCCTTGTGGTGGGTCTTTTTACAAAATATTTTAAAAAATACTACGAGAATTACAGTCCGATTTAAAACCTTTTACTGTCCTTCCCAGGGTGCAAGACTCTACGTTATAAAATAAAATGTGCTTTTATAATAAAAGAGGTTTGTGGGTTAAAAGAGTGGAAAATATAAATCTTTAAAATAAAAAGGTCTTTCTTACATTTAAAACTTTCATACCTAGACTTCTGTGCCCTTCTCCTTTGGCTGTGTCCCTCCTAAGCGTACTGCTCATTCAGTTCCTGTGGGGGGAGGGGCACACATAAAAACTAAAATGAGTCGAATACTCAGTAAGCATTACTTCATTGGTTAAAATATAACAACATAGGTTTTCAGTCATGCATTCATCATTCCATACATACTATACATACATGCATACATGCTTCCGTTCGTAAACATCAGTAGACGGGGGTTTTCATCTTTAAACGTGCTTTTCTTTTCGTAAAACGTTTCCCCCGTCACTGCCTTCATTTCTTAAAGAATGTCATGCATTCATACATTCTTTTCTTTTCACTTTCATAGGCCAGTGTACACTGTTACGCCCCGCGTGCTAGGGTTAGTGGCCCTATGGCCAATGGATTCGCCCATGGCCACGGGTTGGAATCCCATTCCGTTATGGATGCAGCACTGGGTGCACTACCAGATACTACCGCCAGGCATTGCAATCTGCCCATTCATTCATTTGGGTACCCCATTCATTCATTTCATGTGGCCGTTACGTAGCTTCATACATTCGTACATGCTCATGCCTTTCTATCATTCATTCTTACGTTCATTCATTCATGGCAACTCTAGAGAGCTGCAGCTTTCATTCATTTCATTTGCATGAGCATGCCTTTCGTTTATTTTCATTTCTTTCATTCGTTTCATGGAAAAACATATTTTCTTGAAAAAACGTCTTTTCATTTCTTTTCAGTTCATTTCATGCTTTCATGAGAAAACGTTTTTTCGTGAGAAAACGTTCATTTGGGGCGAGAGCCCGAAAAACATCTTTTCATGCATCGTCTTTCCTTTGAAAATACATACAATAGATACTACGTATAGTCATCCATTCACATGCATACAGTTAATACTTTTGGGTGCCTGAACAGGAGCTGCCAAAGGGGGGCGTACATACTTATACTTTAAATACATTACTTTTCGTTCTTCTTTTCGTAAAACGTCTGTCCTTGAAAAGGGAGAGCATTTCTTTTCTTCGTTTTCGTAAGGAAAAGTATTTCGTTTTCTTTTTCTTATTTTTAGAAAACTCTAGAAGAGTATGAACGTAATACTTACCTAGACTCCAAGCTACTTTCATACCATACAGTCCATTCATGAGCGTGTCAGATGGCAACCTACATGCATACATAACCTTAACGTTATTCTCTATCTAGTGCATAAGCAACTGACTAGAAATAGAACTATGCTTTACTTAAAACACTCTCCTTCTATCCCGTGCTCTTTCATGTCCTTTACTATGATAAAACCCTTGGAGACCCATTACGGTCTCTACTTCCTTCAACCTTGACATTCTATTTTGAGTGCTTATTCATTAGGGTGAACTCATTATTCATCTTAGGATTAAAACACTAGGACCTATGTCCTGTTCTTCTTATTAACCACATTCCGACGCATGACTTAAACCTACTAAGTCACACATCCCATCCTTGGACAGTAACTTCATCATTACATTTATGTATCTTAGCTCACTCTACTTCTCATGACCATCCATACACATCACATGGCTCTAAGCCACTCCGAGGCTTAAGTACCGTGTCATCATACCCATTCTATACGGTAAATCCGTTTGGCACATGTTTCTAACTAGATAACACACGTACCTTACCCCTTTATCATCTGAGACCAACATACCTTACATTGGTCATCGGGTCGTATGGACAAGCGCCATACTCTGATACCATCCTTCTCTTACTCGGCTAGCACGACTCTTCGTGCTAGCCGTACCTCATAACAGTTCATCCCAACACTTAGCACAATGAGACTGTGTTCATAACTACACTTTACGTCACGCCATATAGCTCAAGACTGTTCTCAAGCTATACCGTGACCTTCTCACGTCACCTCACATACATATTAGGTCATCACAGCGCAATTCCATGATGGGCCAAGTCACTTCATGACGTTGCCCAATCATGCTTCCGCTGCACTACTCTGATACTTCTTCTTAGCCACTTCGCACTTATTCCCGGCCATAAGCCAATCACATGGCGACACCCGTCGCCTTGGACTACAGCCATACTTCACAGCCATTTCGAGACACTGTTCCACAGTTCCCGACACCATACACCAAGTTCTTCTCCTAACAACTATGCAACCACCATTATCTTTGCGACACGCCATACGGTGTATCACTGCAGCTCAGGGAGTACACTCCACGCATACTCCTTTCACAACACTATGCTACATCACCGCTACGGCACACTCGCCGTATGGTGCATCATCCCATCACATGGAATACATTTCACGTGTACTCCATTCATGTCACTACAACACATCACTATTATGGCATACACGTCATATGGTGTATCGTCTCACCACATGGAGTATACTCCGTGTATACTCCATTCACGACACTACACCCCAACACCGCTATGGTATACACGCCATACGGTGCATCGTTCCACTACATGGAGTACATTCCATGTGTACTCCATCCATAACACTACGCCACATCACTGCTACGGCACACACGCCGTACGATGCATCGTTTCAACACATGGAGTACATCCCACGTGTACTCCATTCACAACGCTACGCAATATCACTACTATCGCATACACTCCATATGGTGTATTACTTACCACATGGAGTATACTCCGCATGTACTCCATTCACGGTACTACACCACATCACCATTATGGCACACATGCCATATGGTGCATCGTCTTACCACATGGAGTACATCCCACGTATACTCTATTCACAACGCTCTGCCACATCACCGCTACGGCACACACGCTGTACGGTGCATCGTCACAAAACATAGAGTACACTCCATGTGTACTCCATTTACAATGCTCCGCCACATCACCATTATGGCACACACGCCATATAGTGCATCGTTCCACCACATGGAGTACACTCCATGTGTACTCCACTCACGGCACTACGCCACGTCACTACTACCACATATAACTACAACCACACTTCATAGCATAGTCCACAACACCAACAGCACAGTCCACAACATTACACAGCACATTCCACAACACCAACAGCACAGTCCACAACACTACACAGCACACTTCCCAATACACCCAACACTTTACGTCACAGTCCACACCACTACACAGCACACTTTCCAACTACGCCCAGCACTTCACATCACAGCCCATCACATCACCATCATACTACACAACAACCCTATAATACTAGCAGCACAATCCACAATCTAATCAACTAGCTAGCATCTAACATAAATAGCGAGGGATAGAGAATTATACCATCAGCGGGATAACCCGTGCATCGCTCATTGACCGTTACAACGATAACGCCGTAGGAACGTATGGGGTGGCTACACCGCATACAGTGACTGTTTATGCGTTTGGATAGCTAGGTGTGGTCTTGGAAAGGCCTAAGGTGGCCTTGATGATAATGGCAAGGAGCGCACCACGGCGGATCTTGCCATGTATAGTGGAAGTCAGTCACGCGCAGTGACTGTCCATTACGTACAGTGATTACCCACCACATAAAGTGGTGGTTTAGGCTTGGGCTAGACTAGGGGAGGTTGCTAGTGGAGCTGTGGAGGCTCGGTGGTGGTTGGCACGGTGGTGGAAAGGGGCCAGTCGTGCACTGTGAGGGGAGGAGAAGCCGTGGGAGAGTGAGAGAGTGTGGGGCCGTGGGTAGCAGATCGGGGCCATGGGTGGTACAGTTGGGTTCGTGGTGGCCTAAGGGTTCCGGAGAGGGTGGCCACTCTATTAGGGACTCCGGTCTTGTCCTTAAACATTAAGTCCACGAGCTTGCCTTGGTGATAATGGTGACCGAGTGTCAAGCCTTCTTGCTTGGCCTTGCACGTATAATGGCAATGATGGGTTCCTAGGTTGATAAAGTTATGGTGTTTAGTGATGGAAATGATGATGATGATTGATGAGTTTGGGTGGTCTAAGTGATGAATATGTGTGTTTGATGCAATGGGGAACGACTTATGGCTTGCCCTTGATGTTGGGCCCTTTTGGATGTTGTTTAGGGTTGATATGATGAAGTTGGGCTAAGGTTTGGATGGTGGCTAAGGGAAATTTCGAGATTTGGAAGAATTGGCTTAAGGTTGGAGTGTAGGATGAGATGCTAGGGTTGGAAGGATGTGGTTGGATGAGGCTAGGACTCCTTGATTGATGAGTCACTTTGGGAAAGATGGGAATTAGGTTAAAGATGATGATGAGTTGTGTTTGAATGGGTCTAGGGTTGTTCCTTAAGTTTAGGGATTTGGAGATGGAAGATGGGATTTGAATATGACAAGATTGGATGATAGTCTTTGATTAATGTGAATGATTCTAGGGAATGAGTGATTTGAGGGATTGGATATGGAAGATGAGATTTGGTTATGGTAAGATAAGAAATGTATGATTTGAAAATGGCAAGAGGTGGGAAATCTTTGGTTGACTTGAGAGAGTCTAAGAATGGAGTGATTCTAGGGAAGTTGAGTGATTGGAGGGATTGGGATTCGGTTTTGGCTATTGAGGTAACTCTTGGTTGGCTAGAGATATTGTAGGGATGGAGAGGTTTGAGGGATTGACAATGGGTTAGCAATTCTTTAAATCAAGGGATATGGATTTGGAAGATAGGTTTGGGATGATGGGTAAGGTGGCTAGGATTGATTCTAAATGGTAAGAGGCATGGGAGTTGTTGGGAAGTTGTTGTTTGACTAAGGCAAGGGATGGATTTTGAATTTGGATTAATTGGAAGGTGGGATAAGGATTCCTAAGTGGTAGGAATTACCTTGTGGGAGTCTAGGTTAAGTTGGATGAAGGGTGGCTAGAGTTAGGATTCCTCAAGTTTAGGAGATGGTTTTGGGATTGGTAGAATTTGTGGGATTGATTGGAATGAGTCAACTTTCCCTAAGTTAAAGAAGTTGCCTAGTGGGAATCTTGAGGAATGGCTAGGATTTATGGAAGATAAGGGTTTCGGCTAGGGCTTTGTTGGACGGATGGAGGCTAGTTTTGGTAAGTGACTAATATGGAAAGATGGGGAAACAAGGGAAGTTTCGGCTAGGTCAAGTGTAGGTGAGGGAAGGCTATTTTGGGAAGTGGAGCTTATGGTGTTTCGGCTAGGGTTATGGGCATGATGGAGGCTAGATCTTATGTGAGTTTGATGAATATGGAAGGTATGGACAAACAAGGTATGGCCGAAATATGTGAATGGAAAAGATCAAAATAGGTGAATGTGTTTGTGATATGGAAGGATGCAAGACAATGTATGAATCATGGAAAAGTTATGAATAAAAGATGAATTGAGACTAAAAGTTATCAACAAAAGAATATGAAAACTCTCTTTATGGTTTTTATGGATATTTTGTGAAACCAAAGAATACTAAAATTGAGACTTAGGATATCTTTGATTTGCATGAAAATAAAGATGAATAAGATGGAGAACATAAGAACAAAGATAGACAATGGAATGGAATATAACAATACTCATAAGAAAGATAAATAAATCACTATTGATTCACGAATTGCACAATGATGAAATATGATAGATTGAATCATCACCTATTCACGAATTGCAAGGTGATGATCCTCTACTAGGGATTCACGAATTGCACCCAAGTAGCCCAAGTGCTAAGCACCGAAAAGTGTTCTTCAAGAACACACCCAAACCGTTCCAGAAAGGAAAAATGTCAAATGATCAAAGATGTAAAATGAAATACCTAAGGGTCCTATTTATAGAGATTACAAAGTGGAAACCCACAATAGGTCCCTTGAAATATAATTAAATAAAATAAATAAGGATAAATAAATGATATGGTCTTGCATGGCCAATGTGGCTTGTGATATGTCTTGGCCCTTGATTGGCCTTGGCTAGCCTTAATCTTGGAAGTAACCCGATCTTCATTGTCCATGCATGCCTAGGACCTTGTCCTTGGGCAGTTTTTGATGAGGTCCCAACACACTCGCCTTGGGTGGCGGTGCACGGCGGCGGAGGAAAGGAAAACCGTGCGTGATCGCGGGAGACACCGGGAGGTGGAGGAGGGGTCTACTGTTCGTGGGTTTATAGGAGGAGAAAGGGGGAGACCTAAGGAGTCTCGTGGTGGTGGTCGTGAGGCACGCTAGCGCACGGCGGCGCCGGGCTGGGGCTGGAACCATTCGGCCATGGGGGGGCTGTCGTGCAATGCAAGTCGAGAGGGAGAGGGAGGAGAGAGAGAGGGCTGGGGGGAAAGTGAGGGAAAAGAGAGAGGGGCTGGGGTTTTATCCTAAAACTCGACATCTTGTGGTCTATAAAATGGTCTACGATGACCCTTAAATACTGATTTAAAAATGCGTAAAAGCTAACTTATTTAAAAGTATTGATAGGAATTAAGATAGAATATTATTTAAAATAATATTCATTCATCATTAATAAAATGATGAAGTCTTACTTAAAATATTTAAAAAGGGTAAAACTATTAAATTAATAAAAATTTCATCATTATTTAAATCACATAATATTTTAAATAACTGGAATCATTTATATAAAATGATTCCCTACAATTATAATATTTTTGGAGCTCTTCAAAGATATTATAATTGAGTTATTTAAAATATTCTTTATTTAAATAGTAATAGGAATCTTCCATTCAAAATACACATTACTTTAAAATACAAAGCTAGTTTTATAAATTACATAGTATCTTTTAAAACATGCCATCGGAGTCTGGCACGCATAACGGGACTCTTAGATACTAGAGAGAAAGGCGGACAGGCTATCATATCTGACGTAATTGCTTACGTCAGAAGAAAGGAATGAGCAGAGTATCACAGTAAATGATGACCATCGCAAAAACTCGTCATATAAAAACTTCACACTACAGGAAAATGCTTTTACTTGCTATAATTTATACTATAAAGGCATAAACACTCTTGAAATATATCACTTCATGAATATATTCAAGGTAACAGATAGCCCAGTTATCAGGTTACTACCAAAGCCATTCCGTTGAAGTTTTCGTAGAGTGAAAGAATAATAAAATCCATTGACGTCAATATTTTGAGAAGCAGATTAGATAGTATTCAGACCTGAAAAACCAATGCCAAATTGTATAATGCATCATAATCTTCTGGATTTCTCTCTATAGCAGAAGCATACCTACAAAAGTTGAGTATAGAATATAACTTTAGAACAGAACTCTTGAAGAGTTTACAATCTTTTTTTTCAAAACAGATTAAGTGTAAGCATGTGGTTTAAAACATAGTATAGTTCCCACCTACACCCAATTATATATTTTGTTAAGAGGAAGGTAAAAATTTGACAATACAGAGAGGTTGATGACTAAGAAGGATAAGATGCCAGTACCTCCTGGCAGCAAATGTAAGAATCCGTTGGCGAGATAGGCCTTCCTCATCTACACCAGTCACACTATTAATTAAGTCCATAGCAGCATTGTTTTGGTCTACATGTCATTGTGGGCTTTCTTGACTAAACAATCGAAAAGCAAAGAGTCAAAAGGTGTAAAAGAAAATAAGTACACAGTTATTTTTTCTTCGTGCTGATATAGACGTTACAGAAGAATATCGGCATAGGACAATATTAAAAACAATGTTTCCTTGGTAATTGAAAGGTATTTTGTCTATTTTGAACTTGATATGGAATCAAGTTTCAAGGAACAAAAAAATATTTTGTGCAGATTCCGTGCATGTAAGATATGAGCGCATAGGTCTGCATAAAAAATGAATAACGAGGAAAGCCACATTGTCTAATGCTGCTAGGAAAAATCTGTATATCAATAGAAACAGTTGCGAAATGGGTAAATAAACATCATAACACCCCCATGTGTCAAAAATCATGGTTCATGTTAACGTGCCTCTATTCAATCATAGGATGCCCGAGGTAATCAACTTAAAATAACGTCACAAAATTCCATTTCTTTCATCAAACTGGTTCGCAAGGAAATAGAATCAAAGGATATTTTTGTTAAATATTTTAACATGTACATTAATAATTGAATTTTTGATTTTCTATGATCCACGATAATAAGTAATAATAGTTAGAAAACGTACATACCTTAATCATAGTTGATGAAGAATTTGACCTGACTATGAGAGAAGGATCACCCTAACAACTTTACCTCCGAGTGTCTTCCGATGGCTAGAGGCACAATGATGTTATAAGTGAGAACCCTTAAACCTCTCAGTACTATTTATAGACTTCTGACTATCAAGAAATCTAAGACCTTGTGTTTGATTAGGATTAGAGATATAGAGTTAATCTTATCTCTTAGGAGTTTCCTTATCCCATTATAACTCATCTGTTAGCTGATAAGTTTTGAGCTATTCTAAACTCTATCAAGATGGGTGTGTGGGACACAGAGTTTAAATAAAACTCTTACATTATTCCACTTGGCCCATACGGCCATAAATAATATTTTTCGTTCATGGGTTTATTACAAGAAATTAATCATACTGCACAAATTCATTTCCTGAAACTTTCATAACTCAAAATACATTTCATGAGTTCCGTAATGTCAATGTCAAACTAGCTACCAATGTGAATCATGACGGTCGTCTGTTATATGATCAACAAATTCTCTTCCATGTACCACAACACCAGTAACTTAATTTAACATGATCTTTAATTGGGATAATTAAGGCTAATTCTATAATGCCTTGGGTTCCAATTCATGTCTATTGTAGACATTATCTTATCATTATTCATCCGTACCATTTAATATACATACAAAGTGGAAAGACAAGAAAACAGAAACAACCATAATAGATATCTTTCAATTTTCAGTAACAAAATACTCAGCATATCAATTATCTTATTAACATGTTCACATCATGGGTATAAGCATATGACCCATCTTTTCAACATGTCATTTAAAGAATAATCATTAATACAATATTGTTATGGACAAATTTGTTTCTGTACTTTCTCATTAACACTTAGGTATTTAAATTTTCATTAAATATTCATCATTTGGAGAAAAAATATTTTGAGAAATTCTTACAATACTTTTTTAGCGGCTTGGCTATAAGTCGACATTTGGGCCTCAAAACATACCACAAACTTAGTCTCTATTGCACAGTAAGAGATTTGCCTTATACTTTTCCATAAAATAACTCTACTAGATAGCAAAATACATAACCATAACTGTATTTTCCATCATTAGAGTAATCCCACAAAATAGGGTCTGAGTATTTAGTTACCTTGAGAATATCAATTCTTCTTAAGGCAACAATATAGTCTTTAATTTCTTGCAAATAACTTTGTACTCTTTTCACAGCTTTTGAGTCAAACATACTTGCGTTACTTTAGCAACAACCAAAAATGTCAACTAAACAACTGACATTCAACCTTATACAGGTTTGTGCAATCATCAGATTTATTATAAGAATCATATACAAAATTTCCTTAACAATCTAATCATTTTGAGGACACTGTAAAATACTAAGCATGTCATATTTTATTTTTAAAGCATCTATTGAACAACAATTTTTCATGTAAAATCTTTCAAAACTCTATGCAACTATACTGAAACAATCATAACAGCCATCGTCTTGGTATTAAGATTTAATCACAATTATTAAGGATGTCTCATTCATAATTTCACTTTTAAAGTTTCTTAGAGACATAACTTTAATGCCATACTATAAACCATAATTTATACTTGCCAAAATTCATATACATGCATGACCATAAATACAAATATACTCACACTGACTTACTGGTATATACATTAATAATGTTTTTCTTAATTCCAAAAACAGTATTGATATTATCAAATTTCAAATACCAATTTTTCAAAAAATATGTTATCTCTTCTAAATAATCATTTTATTCGTTTCTTGTAGACTTCAAATTTTCACTTTACAATTGTTTTCGCATTTCTTTGATGTAACTCTAGACCATAATGAGTAACTAATGCTATAGTGATTCTTAATGAGTTCTTTCAAGTTTATTAGAAATCATTTTCTAATCAATGTTCATTTCTGAGTGAAATCCTTAATTACAAGTCTGACTCTATATCGTTCAACATTGCCTTTAAAGTCAGGGTTTTGTCTCCAACACCCATTTACATTCGACTTTTATACATTTCAGATAATTTAGACGAAATTACAGGCTTTATATAGATTTATGGATTTCAATCATTCTTTTATGCATCGGTCTTTTATAAAATCATTTATTTTTATAACTTGTGAAAATATATGCAAACTTTCATTTATTTTTATATCAAACTCAAATTTTTGAAAAATACACCACGCAACCTAACTAAAAATCAAATCAAGAAGATCATATGAGGTTACCTGTTCTGATGTCTCTATAGCCAATTTTTCAGTAGTGTTTCTCTAATGAGATAAATGATCATTTGCTTATTGTTCGATGTAATCATTAAGATAATCATAAAATGAACTACAAGCATTTTCAAAGTACAAGAATGCACTTCACAACAATCGCATATCTAGTTTCTATACTCCCACTGATTTTGCCAACTATAAAAAATCTGACATTTCAATTTTCTCAAAATTCAAACTATGAATAGAGACAATACAACCTAAATCATTTGGATCTCCATGAATAATCAATAATATACCCATTAACTATTATACGATCCAACTTTTTTTCATTTGGATTGTAAAGCCTTACTTTAGATTGACTATTCATTCATGTATAAGCCTTAAATCAAGTTTCACAACTAAAAAGTCTTTAAGACTACTTACTGGGAACACAATTTAAGATATATACATTTATCTTTAATAATTTTACTACACATCTTTTCAAGAAATTAACAAAATAGGTCAGACTTATAACCTGACTCATAATATTTTTCCTAGCACTCACTACTTTAATCAAATTCGATGATTTTCACCTTTCAATCTAGCTGCATTTCCTCTCCATGAGAAGTGCTTCAAGAATTGCTAATGGCTTGAAACTTCTCATGAAGTAGATAGATACATCCATACCATGAAAATTATCTAAGAAAGTAATGAATTACTTATATCTATTAAACATTATAGAGAAAAAATTTACATGCATCTATATGCATTATCTCAAGAAACTCTTTGTTCCTTGTCCCATATTTTCTTAATATGATTGATTTTTTTTCTTTTTATACAAATCAATACACATCCTGAGATTAGAAAAATCTAAATCCGGAAAATATTTTATTTACTAATCTCTACAACTTTTCTTGGAGATATTCTCCAAACTTTTATGTCACAAATTATGTTTCAAGTTTTATGCCACAAATTGTAAAACAATTTCATAAATCATTTTTCACTTGGTTTCAATACATGCCTCATGAGTGAAAATGAAAAACTTCTAACAAAAGTACTATTATAAAGGAAAATAAGAATTTTATTAGAAGAAAAAATGGAACAAGTATAAATGGCGTTTTAAAACAATTTAAAATCTGAACATTTGTGCTCAAGTTCAATCACTAAAATAAGTATTAACATATATAGAGTTTGATTTGAAATTTATACAGATAGAATACATATGAACATTTGCACTCAAGTTCAATCTAAAGAGAATGTATATGATCTGATTCGAAACTTATACAGAAAAATAATTTACTCTTCCCTTCGAATCATGTCTCATGCTTATGGCACATAAACCTTCATGTGTTATTGTTTCTTTCAAATTTCAATTGACACAATTCTTATATTTTCATTACTATCATTTCATTCTTTTCCCAAAAGATACAAATGATTTTTCATACAAATTAACAAAATAAATTTGTATCTAGCTAACAATCATGATACCAACTTTTTTATATCTCATTACTTTAATGAAATAATAATGCCTCTAAAGCAAACCATTATATACAAAATTAAGAAATTCCTTTAGTTTGATATATAATAATGAATCCAATATTCTTAAAATGTTGTACTTTTCTGACCCTTATCATTATTTTCAATAATAATTGATGTTAAGACTTAAAACGGATAAACCAGGGTCTAAAACTCCTAGTCTAAATTTGACATGCTCATGTCTTTCGAGTCCATTTCGTATAGAAAACCTTGTAAAGATATTCGTATACTTACTGAAAAAAGAAAAAAAAAACATTTTAATCACATTAATGCTTTGAGTTTGACACTCACAAACAATAATCAGAATTTGAACAATTATGGATGAATTAGTAGTGTCATCAAGACCCTCATTTGAGAGTAGATCTTGATACATAAATGTTCTCATCAGTATTAAATTCTGTGGATGAATTAGTTGTATCATCAGAATTCTCCTTTGAAAGTAAACTCTGATATACAAAGTATTCCCTCCAATTTTAAATTATATGGATCAACTAGGTGTATAACCAAAATTCTCTTTTAAGAGTAAACTCTGACATACAAAGTGTTCACTCAAACTTTTAGATTATATGGATAAACTAACTGTATCACCAGAGTTCTCCTTTGGGAGTAAACTCTGACATACAAAGTATTCACTCCAATTTTAAATTATATGGATGAACTAATAGTGTCATCAAAATCCTCCTTTGAGAGTAGATCTTGATACACAAAGTGTTCACTCCACCATATTCATCTTGCTATGGGGTTCAATGATTTGTCACGAAAAATTAAGAAAATCTTGTAATTTTGGACATCCAATCTTTTCTTTAATTTTGATGTGAATCATTTTCCCCATATTGGATAAACAAATGTATATGGCATGATAATAAGATCCAAAATAAACAATTCATTCATGTTTTTAATAATAATAACATGTACATCAGATTTAAAACATGTATTTAATAATAATAACATGAATATGACATTTAATAAAATTTAATACATGTATTTAATAATAATAACATGCATAAAATTTAATTTAATACATGTATATACCAATAATAACATGTATAGAAAATTAAATAAAATTTAATACATGTATTTTACTATAATAACATGTATATAAAAGAAAAGAAAATTTCAAATTTTTTTTCAATAAATAATATTATAATTTATTATACTTTGATCGGTCTGGGTCTGGACCGGATTGGTCAGTAAATCGGGCCGAGACTCAGTTCGTTTAAATGGTCAAACTTTACTGTTGACCTGGGTCGGGCTTTACTGTCATGCCCAATTTTTTTTTTTTTTTTGTTCTTTAATTTGAGCTTGTGGCCCATTTCACCCATTTGGCTCTTTACTTAATCTTGGATTGGGCCAGAGCCCACGGCCCAATCCAGTAGCCCAAACTTATATGCTAAAGAAACAAACCCTAGTTTGCTTCTTCAACCTCCAGTAGCCGCCGCCACCCCTTTCTCTTCATGCCTTGATCTGCTGAGGCTATGGGCGTCGCCAGCGAAGAGAGGACAGCAAGGTGTCTCTGTCTTCCTCCTTCTGCCGATCTCCAGACCACTTTACTCTTCCTTTTTTTTTTTTTGTTCATTCATACCATGGAACTGCCGCGAAAGTGGGCTTTAGAGCCCTCTACCGCCATTACAGAGACGCCGGTGAGGAGGTTCACTCCTCCTCCCAGTGCGGACCTCATCATACGTAGCCGACGAGAACCATGAATATGCAGGGGCGGCACCCATTCGAGATTTCACAGCCCCACTGTGTCACCGACCACCTCCTTTACAGCGCCGCGTGTTGAGCCACCGGCCACCATATGCAGTGCTCTGCCCCACACCCAGCAGCTACCCTGCGGCTCACTGTTACAAGGCTCTTTTCTCCAACATAGAGCCTCTAAACTTCCATACAACACAACCCTTGGCATCTCATGGTTTCTCAAAACACAATAATGTAAAAAATGCACAATAAAATAAAACCAAAGCAAAGAGTTGGAATTGTGAACAATTATGAGAGTTTTTCACTTTCTCCAGTATAAACACAATACGGTAAATAAAAAAAAGAACACCAAAATACAGGTGTGTAACGTTATTGTGTGGGTCTTCCACATAATAGATGTAAAAGGAAAACAATCATAAATCTTTTTGTTAGATCGAAACACATTGTTTTTAGTCTTTCACAGTATGATGAAATCATAATACACGAAAGTATTTATTTACTATATATGTCATCGAGATCATAAAAAATTCATAATCGGAAGCTCTAATACCACATGTTAAATATTTTAACATGTACATTAATAAATGAATCTTTGATTTTCTATGATCCATAATAATAATAATAATAACAGTTAGAAAACGTACCTACCTTAATCACAGTTGATGAAGAATCTGACCTACCTATGAGAGAAAGATCACCCTAACAACTTTACCACCGTGTGTCTCCCAATGGCTAGAGGCACAAGATGTTGTAGGTGAAAACCCTTAAACCCCTCAGTACTATATATAGATTTTTGACCATCAAGAAATCTAAGACTTTGTGTTTGACTGTGATTAGAGATATAGAGTTAATCTTATCTTTTAGGAGTTTCCTTATCTCGTTATAACTCATCTATTAGCTGATAAGTTTTGAATTATTCCAAACTCTATCAAGATGGGTGTGTGGGACACAGAGTTTAAATAAAACTCTTACAATTTTTACTACAATTCTATCTTCTCGCAAGGAGCAATGTCATGTCATTGCAAATTCAAGAGGACCTTGAGGTTGTACCCACAAAGTTCTATAATCAATGTCGGGTATACTCAGCTAGACTGAGTGAAGCCTAATTACAATGAAAAAATGGGGAAAGCAAGTGAATCAAAACACGGAAACAAATATCAACCAAATTCCAGATTATAATGAAAACTCCAGTGAGTAATACTTAAAAATAATAATTAAATTGCGTTAGCGACGACAATTGAACCATTCTTGAGTACACAGGTAAGATCATGAATATATATATATATATATATATATATATATATGTAATGCCTTAGAGAGAAATTAACTGATTCTACATGATGTAAACCAATTGCCTATAATATTTCGTACATCGCGATCTATTATGGCAGATTTTATGAGCTACATTCGAAGACAAAAAGTGTTAATCACGCATGTTTTGGTGTTAATTAAAATTAGAAAATGTGTTTAAGCGAATACGAAAGATTACGGACCTGTAAGGCGAGGTAACATCTGGCCCGGTCACGTCTGGCTCATCGCCTATAGAGATGAATATCCTTGCGCTTGATAATCTTGGAAACAATATTCAGCTGCCTCCGGATTCCCACCTCATCAAGTTGGAAATTATGCCGAGCTTTTTTCATGAAACCCACAAAGCACCAAAACGCTTCATGGTCCTCCTCAAACACTCTGATTATTGGAGCAAGTAGATCACTCATTCCTTGGCAGTAACCAATCTCAAGATCATAGACTGCATAGGCTTCCAGGATAGCAACCAGGCGAGCAACATGTAAAACCCTGCATGGCTCCAAGTGATCATAATCCTTCAACCCAGCACTCTCTACTAACTGGTGAGCTTTGATCTCTGACACTGCAACCTGAGATGGTGAGTAAATAAACCATTCATCATTTGCCCGCAAAGCATCAAGACGGATGATTCTTTGCCAATTGACAAAATCTTCAACTGTGTGGGATTTCAACTTGCTTTCAGCATTAGAGGGAGACTTTTTTTCTGGATCGAAGGCATATGTGTTCACCTTGGCAAGCTCATAAAGGCCATTCTCTTCAGATAATTTGGTGGCAAGTAAAGGTTGCACGTCATCAGGTTCTTCTGAAGAGTAGGAATCAGTCGTCTCCATGTCTCCGGTAGAGGCATCTTCACAAGTCAGTCCACTCTTATCACCTTCTTCTTCCAAAGATGAATCATAGGATTGAAGGGCATGACCACAGACAAAATGGCCATCCTCAGCCAACGGGCTTCCACCCTCAATTAAAAGGGACCTACTGGCACTGACCCCATCTTCTAAGCTAGGAGAATCTAGAACCTGACTAAAATCCCCACTGCCCTCGTTGCTGCAATTCCCAAAAACTTCCTTCAGCTTTAAAGTCTCCTCACTGCATTTTAAAATCTGCAAGCATCGCTTCCGCAGCTTATCATATTCTTTTCTGCATCACAAAGTAAAAAGAAGAGTGACAAGGGGAACAGGAAAAGAAGGGGGTGGGAGGGAGTGGAAAACACAAAAAATATGATATTCCAAACATCAAAATTTAAGCTTCCTAATAGATTTAATCAATAATGAAAATACCTTTTCTGTATGTTAACCGAATCTCTTTCTTTCTTAGAACTATTAATGTCATAGTTGTGCACACTAGCATAACAAAGTCAAAGACATGAAAGATCTGGAGAAATTTGGCCCTTAAAAAACACCCAGCATTTAGCAAAAGTGGACAAGAGACCCAATCATAAATAGCCAGAAACAGTATAAAATAGCAATCTATATGTCTGTTTTCTCCATGAAGAAGGAATTTTGCAATATGTCAATTTACATGGCAATCATAATGGTGAAGCAAATTTTTTATTTTTTTTTTATAAGTAATGGTGAAGCAAATTAACATGGCCACACAAGTAATTACATAAAAGTCCCCTTAGTTACAACTGCACTTGAATTACCACAAAAAATGATTAATGCGGCGTTGAGCTCTGACTTATGTCTCAGTGCCCTCTCATTCAAGGCTAACGAGTCCCATCTCTCTCTTTTGATGGAGAGAGTCATGGTTGCTCTTTCAACACCCATCCCCACAGCTGCCGCTTCATGACCATCATTTTAGTGGCTTTTCAACCTACTACGGCGGTGTCCACCTTTTTTTCTCAGCGTATGAGTCATGGTTACCTCTTATGCACGCTTCCTAGCAGCTATTTTCTAGGGACTTGAAAAGTTTGCATCCTCTCCGCCTGTCTTGGTGGCCCAGTTTCATTATCCCAGGAGAATGGTGGTTATAGCTTCTCTGACATGCTTCCTGGTAGCCACATGCTAGTAATGATTCAAAGTGGCTGGTAGGTCGACGCACGTTACTTTTGGCTACTTCTCTTGGTGTCTCATTACTCTTAGACCGGGCCAAACAAACCTCTTATTTGTAGGACGAGCCTATCAAAAATTGTTATCTTCATTTTACCAGACCGATGGGTATCCTTTGACCTATGGGGCCTTGGATTCTTGAGATGAGGGTTTTTACCCTCTCTAAATTCTTTTTTCAAGGACTTATACGTAATAATTATAATTATGACTTGAACATCATTATTCTATTGGGTGATGAATATATATAATCATATATATAGTTGAGGTGGCTAAAATCTAATTTAATAAAAAATGTTACAGACAACCGCCATACGCAACCATGGGGGAATCGACTGTCACACGTCAACCGATATATTTGAAAAAAACAAAAAATAAAAAAACAAAACAAAACATAACACAGACAAAAACGAAAGAGGGAAATTTCAGGAAGGAAAGTAAAGGAAGATGGAGATATAACTACTCTCTCTCACCCACACACAGAAAGTGTGACCACGATTGCAATTTTTGTTTGTGCATCTCTTTCTCAGTCGATCTATCTTCATATGTGATTTCTCTCTCTTTCTCTAAACTTCTCTTTCAATCTCTTGCTTTTGCTTCTATCTCCCATTAGCTTTCTTCTCTTTATGTTTTTTACCGTCATTGACGATTTGACTCTCTCTCTCTTTTTTGCATTGATTTTGTCTTAACTCCATTGCACTCGCTAAGAAAGAAATCCCCGAGAGGATCTCTCTCTTTTCTTTTCTTTTTGACACATTTGTTTTACACCCATTTAGATTTGATGGCTAAAGGAGAGTTTTTAGCCATGGAAGCTCAGAGATGAAGGTCTGAAAATAGGGGAAAGGGGAAGACAGAGGGAAGATGAAAAGAGATGACGAAAAATTTAGACGAAAATAAAAAGAAGACTAACAAAATCATAAAATGGGGCGTATTCTTTTTGCCACGTGGGACGCGGTTTCCCACTCCAATTTCGTATATAGTTTTTCTAATTTAATTGGTCTACTTTAATTTTGACATTTAAAGTTCTCACAACTTGAAATAGGTATCATTTTTCATTTTCTTACTTATTTGGTTAAGTTTGAATAGTTGAAATCAGAGTTAAAACAAAAATTAAAAATTAAATAAAATATTATTTTTTAATATTATTATTATTTAAAATTTTTAAAAAATTAAATTATTTATTATATTTTATATAAAAATTTAAAAAATTATATGATAGGATAAGATATTGAATCCAAACTAAAAAGGTAGGCAAATTATGTACTTGACTGTCAAGTGTTTTGTGATTTTGGTGCGCTGCAGAGGGATTCAGACATAGGAAATGGACATTGCAGAAAGGATAAGGGTTGGTGTATGTAATTATCGGCCGGAAATCATTTGAAATAATTCACGCACTTTGAAGCATTTATACGCTTTCTGTCTTTTTGTGGTCGATTCTTCTGCATCATGGTCAACAACATCATCTGTCATGTCTTGGGTCCTATCAACGCCCTGCCAGCAACTAGCTTCGCCTTTGATTTTCGATCCACCTTCGCTAGGTCGAGGACTCACCAGCCAAGGTCATCCTTCTAGATTGTTTTTAAAATTATTCGCTCTTTTATCTTATTGTCATTATTAATGAGTAAAAATGGTATGTGTAAGTTATTATTTATTTTTATATTTTATATTTATAATTTATTTTTAATAAGATGTAAAGTATTTTTTATAGTGTATAAGTGTTTTTTTTATAAAGTATGAAGTGTGAAATAATAACTAATAATTAATAAAAAGAATTTTTATTAATAAGTAGTGATAGTGATAATTAGTTTTTTTTCTCCTTAATTGACATAACATATAAAGGAAAATTGAAATAAGTTCTACTTAGTTTCTTTATAAAAATAAATAAATAGATTCTATCGTGAAAAAATATAAAAAATATTTTTTTTTTAGTGAAACTAGCAATTTTATAAAATGTCGTTGTATGAAATTTATTTATTTAAGAATTGTATCCAATGATATTATTCAATTTAATATCCGCTTAACGTTTTATACAAGACCTACTTAATGTGCTATTCTCTTTAATTCTCACTTGAAATCCTTAAATTCAAACAATAATTTGAGTAAATGATCTTGATCCAACACATGCAACTGATCAAATATAATTCATGACTGATATAAGTAATATTTATTGTGTGTTTGTATGTGTGTATTGATCAATTTGAGTTCTATGTAATATTGGCCTGTTGGGTGGTCTCACGTGTATTGTTTATTTATGTATCGAAATTCCTTATTTTGATGGCAACTCGCATTGTTTATTTATCCATGATCACCCGAGACTTGTTTGATCTTGTCAATATCTAAGGTCTCCCTCGTATATCTTGTTTGTTCATGTGGTGCTTTGTGGAGATTCTAGTGAAATCTATTATTGAAAAAAAAAAATTTATGTAAATCGTATATTTATTCATTTCAAAGTGATTGTACGACGTTTACATACTCACAACTGTCACTATCATTTTTCTCAAAATATATCATTGAAATTTAGAACACGTATGATCCCATAGATCTTAATTAGCAGATTAGCATCTTCAATACTTTGAAGATCCGAATTCATGTATTTCTGTATACCATTAAGTCATATCCAAGTGATTGAAGCTTGCCGGATTTTGGACGGATACAGAAATTTCAAGCTGCAATTTTGTCCAGCCGGAAAACCAAACTTAATGATGAATTGATGATAAATATATATATCTTCTCGAGATGTCCGCATCCATCCTCTGCAGATATTCCAACCACAACTTGCGACACGCCATCCATCCTTGCAAGCCTCTTCTTCTTTCCTTTCTCTCCTATCCTGAATTTTGTGGTTAATCATCTCAATCATATGTGCATGCTGGTTTGCCTTAAGACGTCAAAGAAATTAAATGATCTTTGTAATTCGGAGCATGAAAATGAAAAAAAGCATTAGCAAAAGAATGAGAAAAGAAAAGTATAGCTTACTCATGTACTTGTCAATCCAATGCATAATAATAATATATATGAAAGGTTGTATTCCCTAAGGAGAGTACTGATATATATATATATATATATATATAGTTATAGAGTACGCATTTTAAAAATATATATATATATATATAGAATCTATATAAAAAAAATTAATTTTTTAATTATAGACCTCACTCTTTTTTAAAAAGAATGTGTGACGCTTACATAACTTATTATTGTATCTAGTGTTACTTATATATATTTTATCATTCAAAGTATATTCCTAGTCGATTAATTGGAAATAATGTTGGAAATATTTTCAAAATATTTAATTATAGATTATATTTATTAATAATATTTTTTGGGTTGATTTTGGAAGTTGTGAATTATTTTAGAAAGAGAGAAGTTTTGGAAAGTTTATAAGATTTATAATATTATTGGGTCTATTAGAAAAGCATTCACTGGCTTGGTGGTGTTTATGCCATTGGTTTGCTCTGAGGGCTTGAGTTCGAGTCACCCCTTGGACGAAAGGGTTTTTAATTTCTCTTTACATGAGAAGCCAAGCACCCAGGGGGCATGCACATGCGTGAAGCTTGCAACGCATGGCTCAAGGGACGCACTACATGCTCTGGGCGCTGAAGCATTGCAACGCACTTGGCTCCACCATGCACGAGGCGCTACAATGCTTGGGAAAAATAAAACTCACAAAGTTTGCCCACCGTGACTCAAACTGGTGCCAACCAGTTGAAGAGGAAGCAAGGCAACTGTTGTGTCTTTTGGCAACAGACATAATATCTATACGTATTCCAAACAGCTTTCAGAATTACGAAAAGTCATTACTTTTCGTTCACAACTTTTGGTCATCTATAAATAGACTCATTGGCTTGCTATTTGAGGATGCCAAGAATTCAATTTCGAATTCTCTCTCTTTCCCAAATTTTTCACTTCTTCAAACTTGTTAAAACTTGTTAAAATCTGTTTGTTCTCGAGAAAACAGATTTCTAATTTCTTGGT
The DNA here is from genome assembly GCA_029856935.1 of Cyclocarya paliurus. Taxonomy (NCBI): domain Eukaryota; kingdom Viridiplantae; phylum Streptophyta; class Magnoliopsida; order Fagales; family Juglandaceae; genus Cyclocarya; species Cyclocarya paliurus. The sequence goes on from CM056948.1 coordinate 11,434,457, forward strand.
TGAATAGTAAAATCTGAGGGTATTTGGGGTCTAATTTCGTGTGTGCATAACGCAGTTAAACAAACAGACTTCTTCATTGTATCTTGGAGGCAAATTCGCTTGTAACCCGTGTGCATACCATTATTAGTGGGGGCGAATATTGTCTTAAGGAAAGCGACATTGTAACGCGCCTCGAAGCAAACTTTCTCTTACTATTGTCTCTTTTGCAGCCCCTTTGATCCAACAATCTTAAGACAATATTGAAAAAGTTTAATCACTTTGATTGCAAATCCATAGCTACACTTTTTTATTCAAATTTAAAATTGTATCCTAATATTGGGAGATCAGTGGATCAACTTGAATATGCTAGAGTTATTTGTAGTTTAATGTATACTATAACATGTAGTAGACCTGATATAGCATTTGCAGTGGGCAAACTTAGTAGGTACACTAGTAACTCTAGTCATATTCATTGGATAGCTGTACAAAAAATTTTTAAATATTTGCGAAATACCATAAATTATGGTATTGAGTACAGCAGATTTCCTTCGGTAGTAGAAGGATACACTGATGCCAGTTAGATAACAGAGCATGATGATCACAAATCAACCAGTGGGTGGATATTCACCCTTGGTGGAGAAACAATCTCCTGGGGATCAAAGAAGCAGACATGCATAACTAACTCTACCATGGCAACAAAGTTTATAGCATTGGCTTCTTGTAGCAAAGAGGCAGAGTGGCTGAGAAATTTATTGATAGAGATTTGATTTGGCCAAAACCAATGCCACCAATATCTTTGCATTGTGAAAGTCAGGCTACACTGTCGCGGGCCTATAGCCATATATATAATGCCAAGTCTAAGCCTATTGGATTAAGACATAGTTATGTGAGGCAATTACTCACAAATGGAGTAATTACAATTGATTTTGTGAGATCTTGTCAAAATTTAACAGATTCGTTAACTAAAGGACTTGTAAGGAATTTGATGTGGAAGACATCAAAGGGGATGGGTTTAAAACCTATACAATAAAATCACCAATAATGGAAACTCGACTCAACTCTTGAACATATAAAGACTCGAGTTCAATGAGCAAAGTACATTATATGTTCATGATTTGCAGGCACTGTGATATTAAAATTAGTTTTCAAACTAATTTAATCATCCCAATGTTTGAAGTGCTTGGTACTGTAATGAAAATGAGAGGTTGAGCAATAAACTCTTAATAGACTTATAACATGGTTATGTTAAAGTGTTTAGTTACAAAACACTTTTGATAAGTCTACCTATGAGTGTCGGGGGTGGTGCCGCCTCCTATGCAAATTAGGCTTTGTCTCTAGAGCGCTCATGAAACCAGGATATTGACACAAGGCCAATCCACGTGTCGACTTTTATGAATTACCCAAAGAGAAGAAAATTTATATGTGAGATATATCCGGTTAATCGTATAGAATCGCTAGTTCAAAGCATGTCTACTATGTAATTTTGATTAACTTTGATGTATTTTCACTATGTGAAGGTTCAAGTCTAAAAGACACCTTCATTTATGTATTCGTTTTCCTATTCTAACCAGGATGTATTTTGAAAATGGTGAGGGATTGTTGGAAATATTTTTAAAATATTTAATTATAGATTATATTTATTAATAATATTTTTTGGGTTGATTTTGAAAGTTGTGAATTATTTTGGAAAGAGAGAAGATATGGAAAGTTTATAAGATTTATAATATTATTGGGTCTATTAGTGAAAGGCATTCACTGGCTTGGGGGTGTTAGTGCCATTGGTTTGCTCTGAGGGCTTGAGTTCGAGTCACCCCTTGGACGAAAGGGTTTTTAATTTCTCTTTACATGAGAAGCCAAGCACCCAGGGGGCATGCACATGCGTGAAGCTTGCAACGCATGGCTCAAGGGACGCACTTCATGCTCTGGGCGCTGAAGCATTGCAACGCACTTGGCTCCACGATGCACGAGGCGCTACAATGCTTGGGAAAAATAAAACTTACAAAGTGCGCCCACCGTGACTCAAACTGGTGCCAACCAGTTGAAGAGGAAACAAGGCAACTGTTGTGTCTTTTGGCAACAGACATAATATCTATACGTATTCCAAACAGCTTTCAGAATTACAAAAAGTCATTACTTTTCGTTCACAACTTTTGGCCATCTATAAATAGACTCATTGGCTTGCCATTTGAGGATGCCAAGAATTCAATTTCGAATTCTCGCTCTCTTTCCCAAATTTTTCACTTTTTCAAACTTGTTAGAATATGTTTGTTTTCGAGAAAACATATTTCTAATTTCTTGGTTGAATAGTAAAATCTGAGGGTATTCGGGATCTAATTTCGTGTGTGCATAATGCAGTTAGACAAACAGACTTTTTCATTGTATCTTGGAGGTAAATTCGCTTGTCACCCGTGTGCATATCGTTATTGGTGGGGGCGAATATTGTCTTAAGAAAAGTGACATTGTAACGCGCCTTGAAGCAAATTTTCTCTTACTATTGTCTCTTTTGCAGCCCCTTTGATCCAACAAATAATTGAAGCTCCCAAATCGAAATCTAGCATATTTTTTCACAGCATCATGTACACAAACATTTTTATTATTTTTATTATTTTGTTTGTATCATGACCGAGACGACCTTACTAAAAATATCTACACAAGCTAGCTAGTTGGCAACAATGGATCGACGAAGAAGGAATTAAGAATGTGAGTCATAGAATTGATAATGGTGCCGTATAAACCTAAATAAAATATAGAGAAACGTCAACATTTTTATTATTATTTTGTTCGTATCAACGAGACCTTACTAAAAATATTTATACAAATAACAATAGCTGGACAAAATATCGAGAATTTTTAATATCCAGCTCAATTTTCATATTATATTCGTCATGCAATTAGATAGCACATTAAATTATAAGCTATGATGATCATGGGTAGAAAATGAACACCATATGGGTATTCAAACTTTTTTTTTTTTTGGAATAAAGAGAATAACTAAATACACTTAAAATTCGGGCTGCCCTTATTTTTGGTCATGTACAGTACACATTTACATATGCTCCCTACAGTACAAACTGCTATAATTATGATTTTTTTTTTAAACATCTATAATTATGATAACGTGTACAAATGGTGACCGAAATATTGAATGCATAAAAATTGGGAAATGATTTATAAAATTATTTTTATTATAAAATAAATTTAACATATCATGTAATATCATATGAGTTTGTAAATTTATTTTATTTTTTAGCAGTACTTCTTATAAAAATTAGAAGTAGGGTAGGTGTTTGCCATTTTAAAAAAGGTAATTTTTCTTAATTTAAATAGGCTGTATAAACAGGGATTTTTGGGGTATATATATAAATGCCAAGTATATCTTCAACTTATAATGATAGATACAGTTATGAGTTGAGCAAGTATCATACATTTCTTTTGAAAAATAATAGAATTTATTATTAAAAAATTAATTTTTCATATAGATTTTATATTTATTCACTTTTTTAAAAAAAAATGCATAATGCTTACGTACTTTATAATTACAAATATCATTTCTCATCTTATATTGAAGCTAGACATAGCTAGGGATCCCTAGCTAACAAAAATATAATTTGTTGTAGTGGGAGAGATCTCCTTTACCAAAATTTTCAAAGGAACAACTAACAATAATGTTTTGTAACTTAGTTGTGTTTTCTCAAAATTTCTGAAGGTATCATTTTCTACACTGTCCCACTTATCTGCAGCCAACAGCGTGCGAGGGTCCGAGTTAAATCAACTTCCACACAGAGAGAATCTCTAGCTCCTGCCCAAACTTATCATATCCCACCTCATGGAGGAGAAATAAAGAAAAATGTACGTCAATGATAAGGTCAGCTTTCTAGTCACACCAATCTTTGTGAAGTGTAGGCTTCAACAACAATCTGGTTATAAATATAATTATGCATGAGTCAGTGCCATGCCTCCATATCAAATACTTTATACCAAGTTCTTTCCTACGTTCAGTTCATAAAAAAAGGATTCTTTTCTATGCATCTTGTTTAGCAAATCTTTCTAATTATTCAGTTACTTTTGTAGTGCATCAAAAGAAATATATTAGAAGATATCCTGTCTAATAATTTGAGGGTCCTTGTAAGCTGTGAGCATGGTGGTGGCAGAAAAGACACTGGAAGGTTTTTACTTTCTAATTATGGGTTACAATTAAGAAGAAGACAGAGAACCAATTGACAACTTGTGCTTTATTGCATGATAATTCTATAGTCTACCATTGAAGCTAGAATAACAGAAGTACTACAGAAAGAATCCAGGTCAGTCTATGCATTAAAACAGCATTTCTTCTCAAAAATCTGTCATTCTTGTCTCATCATTTTATACTTTGTTTCTAAGTTTCATCCTCTGGGATTATATATGGATTTTTCAAATTTGATCATCTTTTCACGTCGAAAGGTTTTAGAGAGTGCAGATAATTTATCGTGGAGCCATGAACATGGAAGAAGCCAAAGAAAAGAAAGAGATTGAAAGAGAAGATTTACGAGGACAGCCCTTTGATCAGGAACCTGAGGGGTCGAAGCTGGCAATCCAGCCATGGAGGAACCAAATAACGATAAGGGGATTAGTAGTGAGTGTTATGATTGGCACCATGTACAGTGTGGTCACCATGAAGCTGCAGCTCACAACCGGGATAACTCCTAATCTAAATGTTTCTGCTGCTCTTCTTGCTTTCGTATTTCTTCGGGCATGGATAAAAGTCCTCGAGAAAGCTGGTTTTGTATCAAAACCATTCACTCGGCAAGAGAATACAATGGTACAAACTTGTGCAGTTGCATGCTATAGCATTGCAGTTGGAGGTTTGAGGCTTTCCCACTTTTTACTTACTTCCAATAATTTTGATGTAATCTAACAATTCCTCTTCTCTTTTAATGAACTGCAGGTGGGTTTGCTGCTTATCTATTGGGATTAAACAGGAGGACATATCTTTTGGCAGGCGTCAACAATGAGGGGAACTCCCCAAGGAGTGTTAAGGAACCTGGATTTGGTTGGATGACTGGCTACCTGTTTTTAGTCTGTTTTATTGGCCTTTTCGTCTTAGTTCCTCTAAGGAAGGTACATATATATGATTTCTTTGAGGGTCATATTCTCATGTTAATGTCTGTCTTTATTTTTTTTTAAAAACCATGATGATTTTTTCTTAAAAAAAAAAAAACTACTTTTCCATTTTGCAGATAATGATAGTAGACCTCAAATTAACATATCCAAGTGGCATGGCAACTGCGGTACTCATTAATGGATTCCATACTCAGGGGGACAAGATGGCTAGGTACATGACATGATCTTAATTTCTAGTATCTATCAATTTCAATGAACAAAAAACCATCTAAAAATTATCAAAACTCATGAAACTGATCAAAGACATGATTAATTTGCAGGAAGCAAGTGCGGGGATTCATGAAATATTTTTCAATCAGTTTCTTATGGGGCTTCTTTAAGTGGTTCTTCAGTGGTAAAGAAGAATGTGGATTCGCACACTTCCCCACTTTTGGATTGCAAGCGTATAAGAAAACGTATGCATGATCATCTGTTTCTTCCTGATCTTCTTCTTTTGAGCTGCTGATGATCAACATGTTAGTGATTTTATTTAAATAATATTTGATCATCGGATGGATTTAATTTGCAGATTCTACTTCGACTTTAGCATGACATTTGTTGGAGCTGGCATGATTGTTTCCCATCTCGTTAACTTGTCTTTGCTTCTTGGAGCTGTGCTTTCCTATGGAGTAATGTGGCCGCTCATTGGTCGGCTTAAAGGAATTTGGTTTTCTGAAAGTTTGGAAGAAAGTGACATGAAAAGTTTATATGGTTACAAGGTCTCACTTTTTCTCTCTCATGGGACCACTTCTTCTTCTGCTATCAATGGTCGCCAATTTACAGTATTTTTTATTTTTTATTTTTTGCAGGTTTTTTTATCCGTTGCTTTGATCCTAGGTGATGGTATGTACAATTTCATTAAGATATTGGTATGCACAATCATCGAAATCCGCGGCAGATTAAAGAAGGACCTCGAAATGGGTAATATGAACAGTAGCCTTGGAATTTTCATTTCTACATGTTACTTGTTTCCTTAAAGCTAGATTCTGGAAAGACCCAAAAGACGCATGACCTGTACGAGGAATTGGCATACTAGTATGCGTTAATATGTGTAAAAATTCTATTTATCATCTCTCATCAGACATCAATATATAATTTATTATTTTTATCATTTTAAATAAACATATGATATTGATGTGTAAATATATATATATATTTATATAAAAAGATAATAATAACAAATCACACGTAATTATGTGATGTAAATATCAAACACATATTCGTACTGTAATAAATACGCGTAATGACACATGTACAATTCTTTTTTATCAGTAATCGAGTTCATCGGTGGCTGCAATTGTTTAATTGACCATACTAATTTAGTTAGTTAATTAGTTACTTCTTCTAACAATTTCTCTTTTATTTTTCTCCCATGCAGATGTGGATGGCCAAGAGAAGCCAATTGAAGTAATGAAACGGAACGAGATTTTCATTAGTGAAAACATTCCCATGTGGTTTGCAGCCGTTGGATATGTCATCTTTGCCACCATTTCCATAATTGTGATCCCATTCATGTTTCCTCAACTTAAATGGTACTACGTTGTCGTAGCCTATTTTCTAGCTCCATCTCTAGCATTCTGCAATGCTTATGGAGCTGGACTGACGGACATAAACATGGCCTACAATTACGGCAAAGTGGCACTCTTCGTCTTAGCAGCGTTGACTGGAAAAGAAGATGGCGTGGTGGCTGCGCTTGTTGGGTGTGGCCTCGTCAAATCTGTTGTTTCTGTGGCTTGCATTCTGATGCAAGATTTCAAGACTGCCTACTTGACTTGCACTTCCCCCAAAGCAATGTTCTTGAGCCAAGCCATTGGCACAGCATTAGGCTGTGTGACGGCTCCTCTTAGCTTCTTCCTTTTTTACAAGGCATTTGATGTGGGAAACCCGGATGGAGAGTTCAAAGCTCCTTATGCCTTGATCTATAGAAACATGGCAATTCTAGGTGTGCAAGGCTTCTCTGCTCTTCCTCGCCACTGCCTGCAAATGTGCTATGGCTTTCTTGCCTTCGCGGTTGGAGTCAATGTGGTGCGCGATATTTACCCACAGAAGGTTGGAAAATATATGCCACTTCCAATGGTCATGGCGGTGCCTTTTCTGGTCGGGGCATACTTTGCAATTGATATGTGCATTGGGAGTTTGATTGTTTTTGTGTTGCACAAGCTTGATTCTAAGAAGGCCGAGTTGATGGTTCCTGCGATTGCTTCTGGATTGATTTGCGGGGAAGGGCTCTGGACACTCCCCGCTGCAGTTCTAGCTCTGGCCAAAATAAAACCTCCGATCTGCATGAAATTTTTGCATTCCTAGAAAAAGCTTTCGGAGGACTTGGCTGATGGCATTATACGACAGGGTAATCCCCAACTCAAATTAGTCAATTATAGGGTGCAAATAAAATCATACATAAGCTACGTGCAAGGTGTAGAACGCATTGTATCCATTTTCAAACAATAATAAAAGTGCATCTCATCACCCGCTGTCTTGTGTGATTTCCCTTTATTTCTTTCCCCTTTTTCGGGTCCAGGCCATGCCTCACGAGTTCATCAACTAGTTTGATTAAATTATTAATTGTCTACGCCTTTTTCTCATTATTTTTATTCGTTTGCTCAAATGCTCGGGTCATTGTCAGAATAACATGGAGGAATGGAACACTGAAATGAGTAGGATTGCTTCTCGTTGAATGTCTCAAACGTTCAGTACCTAAAATATGCATGCGCTGAAAGATTGTAATTTCTATCCGCTATATCCTCTGATAACTACAAACAAACGGATGCTTTCTTTGGAAGAGAGGAGTAAAAGGAGAGAGAGAGAGAGAGAGAGAGAGAGATAATCATAGTGTAGGCTATATGTCTATCAAACGGAAAGTACAACCAGCTAAATCAGGAAAGCCAAATTGGATTAGGCATGATAATGTCCCAAAAACTTCCCTAATATACAATAGCTTTATTCCAATGAGCCAATTAAATAAAATGAATTGTTAGTCATCTCAACAAAAACATCGCACCGGTGATAAAGATAACAAATGATCAGCTAGTTATGATACCTGCTAGAACATCACTCTTCCTGCGTGCATATATTGTGTAAACTAGACGGATTGCATCAAGCCATCCATCCAAGGATTCCCTCGAGCCAGCAACCTGTAGGATCAACACAAAATATTGAATTTAGACCTTACCATTTGAAAATCCGGTGCTTTGATCCACTTTTCCTTTGAATAAGACCCCATCCATAATATATCACAGTTTCATATATATCACAACAGCTCACCTTTTTTATATATTTAAAAGAAAAAATCAGATCCATATATTGCCTCGTTATATATTTAAGATACAAAGACAGCTAGTTGAGACAAGTAAGCCCGATCACCAATTGCATCCATGTAGCACAGCCCATGTAGGATGAGTGCACAAGCAAAAAATTTAATTTGCATCAGGAAGGGATGAAATTCAAGTGCCCCCACGGAGTAAATGTCAGAGAAAAGTACTATACATCATCCTTTCAGCATTCCTTGATGTGGTATCAAATGATTGATGGACAAGTGAAACATGTCAAATAGTTTTCCAATCATTTAAGGCCACATCATAGGATAATGAGAGTACAATGAATAAAAAGGAACATGAGTAGTAGCATGTCAAAATGACATAACTTTGTAATAATCTTGACTTAAAATGTTTAATTCGCTACTCCTAGTGTTTAAAACAAAATGTATGAAGAGTTTTAAATGAATTATAGGGTCCTAAAAGTCATACAGCACTAGTCATAACCTGCAAATGCTCAAGATAATCTTCATATGGCCAAAATTATCAGGTTTGACGCCCACATTAAGTGCTACAAGTTGACGTTCAAATTACAGAACTCTTGTTCATAACATGCAAATGCAGACTTGATCTTTAGTCTGGCTAAGAATAAGTGGTTTTCAACTTACAATGCAGGAAAACAAAAATGAGTCTGGAAAACAAAAGATAATGCTTACCATGAAAACTGGCCCATTAATTGTATCAATGCAGAGGCCTGCACCAGGTGGCAAAGTCAGATCAGCACATGCTGATACAGAAACTATATCTGGAACATCAATTCTGATGCCCCTTTTGTCATCGTTCACTACATCCCCTGTATTTCCAGAGAGGCTTTGTAGCACTTGTTTTTGCTCAACTTTGTTTACCTGATGATGACAAAGAAAGTAGGTTGAGAATAAAGAAACGATGATCCATTGCCACAGTTTACCAGCCTATGCAAACCAATGTATGTGCTGTGACTAAAGGAAAGTCTAAGCCACAAGTGCTGCCTCGTTTGGTTACGCAGTTCAAATGAGATGAGATAAGATGTTTTGTTAAAAGTTGAATAAAATATTGTTATAATATTATTTTTTAATATTAATTTTATTTTGAGATTTGAAAAAGTTGAATTATTTACTATATTTTGTGTGGGAATTTGAAAATGTTGTAATGATTATAAGAGATGAGATGAGATAGTTCGGTTTTGTGTAACCAAACCAGCCATAGTCTAAAAAAGACTAGTCAATATTATAATTGGAGCCCCTCGAATCATTATAGACTGTAAGAACTTCACCTTCCTAGGTAAACTGGGATTCCATTCACCACTCTCCTCTCATACTATATATGAGGTATTGAAGTATGGTTTTAATATACATTCTTTTTTCGTAAGTAAATGGTTTTAATATAGATAATGCTATTACTTGACAATATAACAAGGAAACAAATCAAAGTTTACCTGAAGAAGCCCTTCATGGTTTAAAAAAAATTGGGAACGTTTCCAATCAATATGAGGTGCCACTGGTTTCCCGACAGGAGGTGCAGTCAAGTATCCAACTTTCAGATGCGGCAAAGGTAGCTGTCAATAGTGAATTTCTGTCAACGGTTCCCTCAACCAAACTCATTGAAACATTTTTTTTTTGATAAGTAAACTCATTGAAACATAATAACATATACAGAGAACCTTACCATCATTCGGACTGAGAAATTCATTTAAATTTTCATTAGGAGTGCTAAATGTACCATTATGAAATTATAATCAACCACAACATCAAGAGATAGGGAATGATAACTACTAACCATGGAACGAACCAGCCGCAAGGCACTGCTGTAAACCTAAATAAAACGTCATTAGGTTAGTCTGTGGAAAACTGAAATTGATGTACGCACCTATAAAGCATCAGAAAGCAAGGGCAAAGGAAAAGTAAGACTCTTTAAATCTCACTTCAGATAAGTATTTCTCCGCCCATTTTGGGATTTCACTGCCATGTTTATGTTAGAGTCAACATGTTATTACCTAGGTAAACAAATAATATTGCGAGATACAAAATACAATTATACTTACTGAATAATTTGGTTTCAATGCATGAGCAGCTGCAATGTAGATAGCAGATTGGCTATATAACTCGTTAGGAGAGACTTCTTTAGCATTGTCTGATCCCCCAGTTCTTAGTGTGTCCTCTGCTAATCCATACTGCAAATAATGACACCAAGAGTTTGGTTTGCACGAGATATAGTGGATACTGAAGACAAACAGCTGTACAAATGTAAGATCATGGTATCTCAAATATGGAAGGTTAAGTTACAACTGACCAAAACAGTTCCAAGGTTGTAAATTGCTCGGTGGAAGTCAAACTGCAACCGAATGGCTGCACGAAACTGCATTGGAAGACCAGTCAAACTTGGCATAATGAAAGAACAAACAGTGGAAACTATTCTTAGGATACAAAGAAAATCTTAGGTCTCAGATGCAAAGTTATATTGCTAGTTGTTCCCATACAGTTACCCAATAACTCTGATCTTTTCAAATAAGTTGTGTACCTTACTAACTGCAGTTCTTACAATTCTTTGCTTTTCCCGTGCAGGAACAATTGCACTGAGTTCCTAAATTTCACATTAAAAACATAAATCAAATCAAACTTGCCAACCAAACACAGGTAGACATATTTGACAAATTGTTGAAATACTCCTAGAACATGGAACAAAACAAGAGTAAAATTACATTGGAAAAAATGAAAAGAAAAAAAAGAGAAGCTAATTATTGAGGAAATGCGAATATAAAGAAAAGTACCTGCAGAGCAAGACCCCAATTATTGAGTGCCTGAAATAGATTTCAAAAGAGTGAGTACCAAAGAATATAATGTAAATAATTTCATGAGCTTTGATGCATCAACAGGGGAGAAAAAAGGCGGAAAAATGGAACGAAAGGGGAAAGGTGAGAATAAAGATTCTGGAGTACCCCATATGAAACCATAAACAACTTAACAATTTCTTCAAAGATACCTGAGGACTGTTCCAATTGAGTTGGATGGCTTTTTCATAGTTTTTTGTTGCCTATAAAACAAAATTTGAAAAAAAAAAGTACTGTTTTAATTTCTCTAGTTCTAGAACATAAGGGAAAGAGCATAACAATTAAGATAAAATGTAGATGGTAGACAAGACAATGAAAATATGGAAGAGGGAATTTGCATCAAGCATCATTAATGCCTTTTAATGTCACAAAGGTCAGCAACTTAGAACATTAGAGCGCATGACTACATTCTAATAAGTAGACAATTGTTTTGAATCCTCGATGCTCAACTACTCCAACAATAATATCCATATACAGCTGCCAAAAGTCAGGTTGAAACTACAGCAGCGGGCAAAAAACGCAGAAGGATGGTAAATATCTTAACATTATGGAATTCAAAATCAAGTACAACTGATTACTGATATTAGGTAATCAAACCTGCTTCCATAGTTCTTCAGCCTCCTTCGTACGGCCACGAATTTTTGCCCGATCAGATATTGCAATAGCCCAATTATAGAAAGCCTGGAATTAAGAATGACATATTACTTTCACATGAAATATACTATCCAGTATCAATGGAAATTAGACAGACTTATGGATAATATGATTGGCTGGTGGGAATTTAAGGAGCCCCAATTTAGCAATACCAGCGGCCTTATATCTTACCAAGAAAGGGGGAAATCATAGAGCAAATTCTGACTATATTTGAACCCCAACTAACCACAGATCAAATGGTAAATAATACCCACAGATCTGGCATAAGTATGAATCAGATAACTTTAAAGATCCTCTACCCCCGTGCCCCCCCCCCCAGGATCCCACCACGGGGAGGCCCACCTGCCCCACCCGTAGTTCCTTAGATGGCGTAGGTGTTCTGGAAGGCTATCATGATTATTGCTAGTATGTACTTCTAAAAATAGTATTACCAGTCATTTAAGAAGATTGACAAGCATAATGAGATGCATCCATACATCATGAAGCGAGGGGCAAAGACGGGTAGCCTCATCATACTTCTTACAAGCTTCCTCAAGCAAGGCATCCTTAGAAGGTGAAGCAGAATCTTGACTAACATGATCTGCACTTTCCTGCAAGCCAAATGAGGATCATGAGGTAAAATAAAATGCACCTTGATGCTCTTATAAGTAATTAGAATGCCCTTAAATAACAATATTACAAAAACTCTTTACATCACAACAAATTGAGAAACTCAAGCATCTTTAAAAAATAATGCGCTGAAATAGCCAAAACGTCAAATATCAATTTTGCATTCCATATTTAACACCTTTAACTCATTTCATTCCAAACAAACATCGTTGGTAAATGATGACCGTCGCAGAAACTCGTCATATCAAAACTTCACACTACAAGAAAATGCTTTTACTTGCTATAATTTATACGATAAAGGCATAAACACTCTTGAAATATATCACTTCATGAATATATTCAAGGTAACAGATAGCCAAGTTATCAGGTTACTACCAAAGCCATCCCGTTGAAGTTTTCGTAGAGTGAAAGAATAATAAAATCCACTGACGTCAATATTTTGAGAAGCAGATCAGACAGTATTTAAGACCTGTAGAACCAATGCCCAATTGTATAATGCATCATAATCTTCTGGATTTCTCTCTATAGCAGAAGCATACCTACAAAAGTTGAGTATAGAATATAACTTTAGAACGGAACTCGTAAAGAGTTTACAATCTTCTTCTTTTTAAACAGATTTTCAAGTGTAAGCAAGTGGTTTAAAACACAGTATAGTTCCCACCTACACCCAATTATATCTTTGTTAAGAGTAAGGTAAAAATTTGACAATACAGAGAGGTTGATGACTAAGAAGGATAAGATGATGGTACCTCCTGGCAGCAAATGTAAGAATCTGTTGGCGAGACCGGCCTTCATCATCTACACCAGTCACACTATTAATTAAGTCCATAGCAGCATTGTTTTGGTCTACATGTCGCTGTGGGCTTTCTTGACTAAACAATCGAAAAGCAAAGAGTTAAAGGAAAGTTTTTGTAAAAGAAAATAAGTACACGGTTATTTTTTCTTTGTGCTGATATAGAAGTTACAGAAGAATATCGGCACAAGACAATATTCAAAACCATGTTTCCTTGGAAATTGAAAGGTATTTTGTCTATTTTGAACTTGATATGGAATCAAGTTTCAGGGAACAAAAAAAGATTTTGTGCAGATTCTGTGCATGTAAGATATGAGTGCATAGGTCTGCATAAAAAATGAATAACAAGGAAAGCCACATTGTCTGATGCGTAAATCTGTATATCAACAGAAACAGCTGTGAAATGGGTAAATAAACATCAGAACACCCCCCATGTGTCATAAATCATGGTTCATGTTAACGTGCCTCTACTCAATCATAGGATGCCCGAGGTAATCAACTTAAAATAATGTCACAAAATTCCATTTCTTTCATCGAACTGGTTCACAAGGAAACAGAATCAAAGGATATTTTGACTACAGTTCTATCTTCTCGCAAGTAGCAATGTCGTGTTATTGCAAATTCAGGAGGACCTAGAGGTTGTACTCACAAAGTTCTATAATCGATGTCGGGTATACTCAGCTAGACTGAGTGAAGCCTAATTTCAATGAAAAAACGGTGAAAGCAAGTGAATCAAAACACGGAAACAAATAGGGCTGTGCAAAATTCTGAAATTTCTGACTCCGTCCGACATCCGCTCCGATTCCGACTCAGTTAGAGTAGGAGTGGTCGGAAAACAGAGTCGGAGTGCGGAGTGGCTCTGAAATTTGCAAGGAGCTCCGAAATCCGACTCCTATTTTTTTCAAAAAAAATCAAACGACGCCATTCCACTTAATGTGGAACAGCGTCGTTTCATCATACGAGGGGTCCAAAACGCAGGACCCCCCTTCCCTTCCCTTCTCCCTTCTTCCTTCTTCCTCCTTCCTGCTTCTCTCTCAAGTCTCATGTCTGAAGACTCTGAACGGCTGAACCAGTGAACCTCCACCAAGCCGCCTCATTCCCTCTCTGTTGCCGCCGTGAGTCTTTGCTCCTCCGTAGTGCGCGACTTCAATCCGAGCTTTAGCCTACAGTGAGAACCCGATTCCGAGCCCTAAAAATTAAATTGCTTGATTTAATTTTATGTATTCCGTTACTCATAGCATGCACGTCTGGGTATTTTGTTGTGATTGAAATGAGTTTGTTTTGTAAATTTGTAGTAAGGAAATGTGTTTGATAAAATGTGTAATGTGTTTGTAAGTTGTGTTGTATGCATGCAATGTGTTTGATAAAATGTGTAAGAGATGTTTCTATGAAATTGGACAGATTCTCCTTAAAGCAATGTGTTGTATGCATGCAATATTGCAATGTGTTTAATCTAAAGACTAAAAGTATCAAGAACAATGCTATTGTTTTAACACTTGTTTAATAATGTAGAAAAACAAGGGGTCCCAATAACTATTTTGGATTTATTTCTTTTTCCTTCCTTAAATGCAAGGAAAGAAATAAAAACCATAAATGCATTAAAGCAAAAGGTAGCAAGTAATAACAGCCATAAATGTATTAAATATGTGTCTATCAAATATTGGTGTTTTATATATATATAAAACCAGCTTGTAGATTCAGCTAGATAGGTACTGTCTTGCGAAATCTATGATTGATAGTCATCTCCCTGACCTATTATTAAGTTATTAACAGCATGCGCCCTACATTTGCTTGCAAAGATAGAGTGAATATATATGTTCTTCGATCGCTCCAATTCAGTCCAGATTAGTACACCAACTCCAAAACCGTAAATGTAATATTTTTGTTTGTTTGTAGAAACGCCTTTTTCAGAGAAGGCAACCTCAAAGCCAAGAAACTTTGTATTTTTGTTCCCCAATCCCCATAATATATATATATATATAAATGGTCCCCATAAGGCCAGTCTATCACTTTGTATATATATGATTAGTTGGTAAAGAAAAAGGAGATAATTAATTCTATGATTTGGTATGAGGGGGGCTCTACATTGTCCATTCCTCGGCAGATGTGCATAAATCTAACATGTGCAAAGGGCAGCTGCAATGGACGGTGCGACCCACTCAGTTTATGTGTGGCCTCACCTTAATATTGAATTATGCATTTATGATACAATAATACATGTCCTATATCTTTGTGTTGATTTAAATTTTTAATATAGCCTAGTTTATTTTTAAACTAATTTTTTGCTTCTAATTTATTTTTTCAGCTTCATTGATTGTGATATGGATCCTAGACCTAGTGGAGATGATCATTCACAAGGGGATGTGGCGGATGCCAATGCTACAACTCCTACACCGGTGGGTACTTCTACTCCTAGAGCCACATCTAGGGCAGCTACATCTAGAGGAGCTACATCTTGTGCGAGTAGTCGACTCCCACTCCCAGTAGATATAGAGGATGAGGATATGTTCAACAAAGAGGAGGAGATGCCCATTGAGCAAGATCAACCACCACGGCCTTCTAAAAAGAGGTCGTGGACATGGGAGCATTTCACCAAAATTCCTGATGATATTGCGAACCCGGTAGCAAGATGCCATTACTGTGGGCAACTTTGTGGATGCCATTCAAAGAAGCAAGGCACTAGTGTATTAATAGCACATCTAGGTGGTTGCCAAAGATATAAGATAGCGAAGGGATTGGCGGCCACTGATCAAACTAACCTCAGTTACGAAACTTCTACAGCCATTGATGGTACACAAACTAAGAAATTGGTCATCCCTCAATACAGTGAGAAGATATTGAGGGACATGCTTGCAGAAATGATAATTACTGATGAGATGCCCTTTACCACGGTAGAGAAAATAGGCTTTCGAAAGTTTCTAAACTTTGTTGAGCCACGATTTCTCATTCCATCACTATATACAGTGACGCGAGATTGTATGAAGAGGCATGCGAAAGACAAGGCGGAGATAAGGAAGATGTTTATTACCACTGGCCAGAGAGTGCCGTTTACGACTGATACATGGACGTCTATACAGAACGTCTGCTACATGTATATCACAGCACACTACATTGACAGTGAGTGAATTTTGCATAAAAAAAATTATTGGCTTTAAAGATATTGTGGATCATAAAGGTGCATCCATTGGGGCGAAGATGGATGATTGTTTAAAAGACTGGAGAATTCGAAAAGTATTGGGTATTACAGTTAACAATGCTAGTGCCAATGAAACAGCAATTGATTGGTTTAAGCGGAACACGACGGGTTGTCGAGAGGTTAAAAGAAGTTGATAATTCCATTACCCAAGTCTGCAGCATTGTACGATATGTGAGGGGTTCCCCTCAAAGGCTTGCCAAGTTTAAGGCAATAGCAGAAGATCTTAAAATTGAATGTTCTAGTATGTTGTGCTTGGACGTTCCGACTTGATGGAACTCTACATACATGAGGTTGGATGTGGCACAGAAGTACCAAAAAGCATTCAAGGATGGGGGCCTGAGGTATGCTTTGTTGGAGCCAGCAAGACAGGGGCTCGATGCGCCGGACACACATGATTGGACCAGTGTGAGCTACTTTGTTGAATTTTTAAGAATTTTTTATGACATAACCATGCGGCTATCTGGATCCAAATATACTACTGCGAACTCATTCTTCAGCGAGCTCTCGAAGCTTCACTTCCACTTGGAAAATAGTTGTACTAACTCTGGTAGATTGTTATCTGATATGGCTACGAGGATGAAGACCAAATATGATAAATATTGAAAGAATATTGAGAAGATAAATAGATTGCTATTTGTGGTTGTGATCCTTGACCCTCGATATAAGTTGGCCGTTCTAGAATTTTTGGTAAATTCCGTCCTCGGGGCAGTGAAAGCTGCAGAGTTTATTAGAGTGCTAAAAAATGATATTTATGACCTATATAATCACTACAGCAATAGTTGTTAGCCTTCATCCGCAGTTGGTAACTTCTCACATTCGAGGCCGACGGGGTCAACAGCTTCCTCAGGTGATACTGACCCATCTGTAGGGGTTAGAGGCCATCGTATTATACAGCAGTATCATTAACTCATGTCAACAAGGAATATTATGCATTGTACATCTGAAGTTGAACGATATTTTATGGAAACTGTCAAAGCACCTAGTGATGTATTTCAGTTATTAACTTGGTGGAAAGTTAATTCCACCAAGTATCCAGTCCTTTCCCATGTAACCCAAGATGTGCTAGTCATTCCTGTCACTACAGTTGCCTCAAAGTCGGCATTTAGCACTGGAGGTCGCGTGTTGGATGCTTATCGAAGTTCATTGTCACCGTCAAACGTGGAGGCTCTCGTTTGCACATAGAATTGGATAAGTAAAATGCCCATTGGACTAGATACTGTTGGCGTGGATGCCGAGAACTATAGACTTAAATCGGATAAGTTTATATGCTTTTAAATAATTATTTAATTATTTTTAATGTTTCTAACTTCAATTTTTTATTTTAAAGATATAATTGTGAATCCTAACATAATTGCCGATGACTGAGAGTCTCAGACGGACGCCCCGTGAGAGCTGGGAAGG
This sequence comes from Cyclocarya paliurus, assembly GCA_029856935.1. NCBI lineage: Eukaryota > Viridiplantae > Streptophyta > Magnoliopsida > Fagales > Juglandaceae > Cyclocarya > Cyclocarya paliurus. The sequence goes on from CM056948.1 coordinate 11,452,345, forward strand.
AGTTGAGAGAACCTCCTTTCTTGGTAAGAATCAAATTCTACTTTTACCATATTCAATTTTTTATTATCAATTTTTTTCATTTATTGATTGCAACTTTCTATCTTCATTTCAAGCATGACCAATGGACCAAAAAGCATTTGAGTGAAATCCGTGTTTAATATTTATGTAGTTATATTTCAAGGCTAAGTCAATGTTGTTATTACGTTATAAATGGGATTGTTATAACTTATGGCTACATCATATATGTTATTTAGTTTTTTAAACTATTATATTTAAGGTTTTTTTTTTTATCTTTTCAGTATTTTTTTTTTTTTTTTACAAATTTGGACTTGGGCTTTGGTGATCATATTTATGTAGTTACATGACATTGTGCTCGATCCGAGCAAAGACTGAAACAAGGACCCATCACGTGATACTCTTATTTAGGCCGCATTGATTTTTGTCTTTTTCTTTTTCATATTTTCCAATATTAATTATCTTCTTTGCAATTAGGATTTTGGCCAATTGAGTCATGTTGCTTAAAACTTTTATTAGTATCAAATTCTTCATTCTTTTGCCAGTAGTAAAGTTTTGAATCTTTTGATATATATGGCAGTATTGGCGGCCCAAAGGCATTTTAATTTGTCTCCACAACGTCCTATATACACAAAACAAACATCATAATCCGACGTACAACTGATCCAAAAGAAATGTAGAGAAACAAACGGTCCAACTTTGAGGTCGGAGATCGGAGTCGAACTCCGACTCCAGTACAGAATCGAAGTCAGAGGAACAATTTGGCTCCGACTCTTGTCGGAAACGACAACTCCAACTCCATCGGAGTCGGAGCTCAGCCCTAGAAACAAATATCAACCAAATTCCAGATTCTGGTGAAAACACCAGCGAGTAATATTTAAAAATAATAATTAAATTGCGTTAGCGACGACAATTGAACCACTCTGGAGTTCACAGGTAAGATCATGAATATATATATATATATATATATATAATGCCTTAGAGAGAAATTCACTGATTCTACATGATGTAAACCAATTGCCTATAATATTTAGTACATCGCGATCTATTATGGCAGATTTTATGAGCTACATTCAAAGACAAAAAGTGTTAATCACGCATGTTTTGGTGTTAATTAAAATTAGAAAATGTGTTTAAGCGAATGCGAAAGAGCACTGACCTGTAAGGCGAGGTAGCATCTGGCCTGGTCTCGTCTGGCTCGTCGCCTTTCAATCCACTGAGCAACTCCCTCATCGTGAACGTTCGGCTACCTTCGTCTTTGCGCAGCTGACGCTCAGTTGAAGCATTCGCTGCTTTGTTATCATCCTCATTGGATTGGATCGAGCTTTCTTTAAGTTCTTCGGGATCGGGATCTGCATCTGTCGCCACTGGTGGTTCCAGCTTGGGCTCCGGCACTGACTCTGATTCTGCCGGCTCTGTTTCTGGTTCAGGTTGAGCCACTGGCTTTGGTTCCGGCTCCGAAGGTTCTGGTTCGACTCCGTTCTGCAATTCAGATTCCTCGGCGGTCGCGGACATGTTGGTGGAGGCCCGGAGAGAGAGCGAGAGATCTGTAACTGCTTAACTGGCCAGGGTACCTGACGGGAGTACCTTTTGTGCAGTTTATAATTTAAGTAATAAATTTTATTATTAAAAAGTTATTTAGTGTTATTTAATTGTTCGAAATACTTTTAAATATATTAGTTTGTTGGGAAATAAATTAAAAAAAAATTATAAAGTAGAAATAATAATTATTTAAATTTTTAAAAATTATGACTATATTTTTAAAAATTTAAAAATTGTAATTATTTTAAAATTGTAATTATCTAGAAAAATATGTTTAAGGAAAAGTATTAAAATATTAAGGTCCTGTTTGGATAACGAGATTAGATTAGATTAAAGTTGAAATTTAATAAAATATTGTTAGAATAGTATTTTTTTAATATTATTATTGTTTTGAAATTTAAAAATTGAATTATTTATTATATTTTGTGTAAAAATTTAAGAAAATTGTAATGATAAGATAAAATAAAACGCATCCAAACATGGCCTTAATATGTCATATCCAAACATCTTAATTTTTTAACTTATTTGAGATTAAAAATATTAAAATATATCACACTCAAACAACTTAATTTTTTTATTAAAAAATTTTTAAAATTATTTTAATACTTTTTAAGACTATTGCACCCTAAAAATATCCTTCGTGAACAGTAAAAAGATGACAGAATGTTAAATGACGTGGTTTGGTCTTTAAATAAATAAATAAATAAATCTTTTTATTCTTGTATTCTCAATTTTGATAGTTTTGATTTTTTTTTTTTTTTAAAGAGATTTGTTGGTCGATGAATCTGACTAACGGAATCCCTATCGCATGGCTGATAAGCCACAGGCCCACATTATCGACAATAGAATTATCTACATGTTAAAATAAGTAAATATAAAAACCGAAAAACTATTTAAAATTAAAGAAAAAAATGAAAAATTCTAACAGAATGGTCATAAAGATCAAAGTTTTTTTTTTTTTTTTTTTGAGTTGCATAACGATCAAAGTTAGAGTACAAAAAAAGTTCATTTTTTAAATTCAGAGAGTAAATTGTATAAATGCCAAAATATAAGAACTAAAAAAAAATTTTCAAGAAATTTCTCAACTCATCTCATCTCATCTCATTTAACATTACAACTTTTCTAAATTCTTATATAAAATAAAAAAAAACAATTCAACTTTTTCAAATCTCGAAATAAAAATAATATTAAAAAAATATATTATAACAATATTTTATTTAATTTTTAATTTTAATCTCAATTCATCTTATTTTATATGCGAAAACAAACGAGTTTATTATCAATTGTTTTAGGTAGGGGTGTAACCGGTCCGGTCTGGTCCGGTTTTGGACAAAATCTTGGACGGAACCGGTATGACCGGTTTTGTATTTTTCAAAACCGATTACGCACTGGTTATCCTTCTAAATCGATACTTCCGGTTTTCGGTCCTGTCCGGTCTGATTTTTTAATTTTTTTTAAAATATAAATTTGACATTAGTATAATATTAGACTAATAGTATTAATATTAAACTATTAGTATAGCTATATAATACATGATCAATTACATTTTCATTTTTAAGAGTAAACTTTTATTTTATAATAACATTATCTTATATATAATTATATTAATAGCATATGATAGACAAATTACAAATGTTCATATTTAAGATTAATATTTTATGTTATAATTTATAAATTATAATATGAAATTATTTCATATATGATATATAATTATATTATATATATAAAAATTTCACATATAATTAAAAATTATATACAAAACTTATATATTAATATATATAATATTTTGTATAATTTTAATTTTTAATAAAACTTATATATGAAATATTAGTTTTTATATTTTTTTTTATCAACCGGTTCGGTCCGATTTGGTCCGATTCGGAAAATCTCAAAACCGGAACCAAACCGTTCCAACCGGTTTACGCATTTTAGAAACCGGTTTCAGACCGAACCGATTCAAAACCAGTAAAATCGGTCCGGTCCGGTTCGGACCGGTTTACTAGTTTTTCGATTTAAATTTACACCCCTAAATTTAGGTCATTGGAATCCCCATCCGATACGGAATAATGAATATTTGTCAACATCCAATAATAATAAAACATACCTTCAAAAACAATAATAATAAAACATAAAAACAACTCAAGTAAATTTGATAAAACTCGAGTCTACCTCATTTTTTTTTCTTTAACAAATTATACGTAAAAATAAAATTATCATCAATTATTAAATGATATAACTCATTTGAAATTTAAGTCGATCATTACAATCCCAATTAAACTCATATATGTTACTTTTAAAGAAATAATGAGATTATAACTTGATATACAAAAATCGATTTGCATTCAAATTTGACAATAAAAACTTGAATATAAACTGTTATATATCAGTGTTAAATTTAAGTAGTTCATGATCAAGTTCAAATTTATTTGCAATTAAAAAAATTATTCGTAAACATAAAATATAACTCAATGTTAGATAGAAATCAACTTATATTTAAATAAAAAAGGCTCTCTCTCTCTCCCCCTTCAAAGTCCAAACCTGGGTTTTTTGCCGGAGAGGAGGGGCGGCTTCCTTCTCCTCTTCTTTTCCCATTAATCTACTTTGGTCATAAAGTTATTTTTCCTTCTTTATTTATTTTGTTTCCTCTAAGACAAAAATAGACAAATCTGTAATTTCTCCAGCATTATCCGAGAGACACGCGCCGGATAATGCTCCCAAATCATTCATACTTCGTAAAGAAGTGGTGGTTCCCTAAAATAAATTGCACGTGATCACATACTATCACAAATTTTAGTGTCTATTAAAGTTGGTTCAAACTGTAATCCGTCAATTTTCACCTCTATCTTTTTTCCTACATTTTCTTGGGATATTCTTAGGTCCAAAGAGTTTAGTTAAAAATTTGAACCATAGGTGCCTAGCAATCACCACCCCCCCCCCCTTTTAGATCATTGGCGGTATCCTTCCGCCACAACTCATAAGCGGCACTTTTTTTTAACTTTTGCACCTAACGCGAGAATCATATGTATTCCTTTGAGAGTGTGGAGTCTTGCAACAACATATAGCGCAATGGAGTTATGATTTTTTATCTTGTTTTTTAGTATAAGAGCTATCCTATTTATACACATAATCATGAAGACGAGGTAGTGGACTTCCAAAATAGTCATCAAGACAAAATGCAATCATTATAATCACCATGGTTTTCGGTCATAGGACTACAATCCCACACTCAGATTGTATAAAGAACGCCACTTTGTTTGGCTTCCCCTTAAAAGAAACAATTCTGCTACAAGTACTCGACGTTGGGTACCTATTGCGGAACTGTGTGACGTGGTATTAATCACGTCACTTTTATATTATTATTTTAATAAATAAATTTCTTTTAAAAAAAACAAAAGACACTCGATTTCAGAAATCCATTAGCGCCAAACTCATCCCTACATCTCAAAAATTTTCTTCATCATCTTCATTCCTGGTGGGTGTCCTAGTATCCCTCTTTAGTTCCACCCCCACGTAAACAACTAACAAGCACTCAATCACTCGACATCTAAACATAAATTAATAAAAACAACAGTCCCAAAAGTAGAAATAAGAAAACTTGAATAAGCAATAGAGTAAGAGGAAGGGACCTTGCCGTCATGGGAAATGGCGAGGGAGTTGTGGCTGCCAGCGATGGCAGAACGGACAGACTGAGAGTCCAGGGATTTAATGGCGCAAACCCATTCTCTCTCTTTGTTATTCCATATTCCCAATTGCCCATCCTCTCCTGAGCCCTTGAGTTTAAAAAAAAAACAGAAAAAAGAAAAAAAATAGTTCATTCTACTACATTAGCAAAGATCATACTCATGCTTATTGCTTGTATGGAGAGATAGAAGTACGCACCAAGCAATGATAGCGGAGGTATTGGACGCCATGGGAGTTCTTATTTGTATATTTATCCTTTTTCTTTTCTTTATTTTAATCTACTTCCAGGGATAGAGACTGAGTCACTCTCTACTATCTGATGCTCTACTGATTTGAGGAAAGCGAACCCAATTCGTTCGAAAATGCTTTTCATTAGTCCAGTGGAAGACGACGAAGAATATCTATATATTCACGTAGAGGAAGGGCGAAAAACAATGGGGGCCAGGGAACGTGGCTATAGCCACCCATCCTACCTCCATGGGGGAATCGTCTTTGTAGCAAGCCTGGGAAGCTTGGAGGTGTGTTTTGTGCGAGGTGAAGATTGGAGTTCATAGCAGTCTTCCTTGGGTGTTTCGGTTCGAGTTTGGAGGTGAGGTGAACTGATAAAGATTGTCTCGTGGGGTAACTCCAACTGGTGAAGATTGTCTCGTAGGGGTAGAGTTCCATTTCAAAAGTAATGTGATTTTGGAAACGCACCGTTTACTTAAGGGTGTAAACACAACGTTTAATTAATGCTAAGTTGAAATCCGGGTACGCAGGGTATCCCCGACCTAGGTAAAAGTAACTTTTCTCTATAGGGAAAGGGTTGGAAACATTTATTTGTTTTCAATGTCGATTTCTATTGTACTGCATTAATTTAGAAATAGTGTTTGTCGAGATTTCCTTACCTTTTATTTATGTATTTCTGTATCTTTTAATTATAACATATGGAGCTTATTTTTATTTTTTAACAAGAAAAAAAAGTGAAGTTACTAACACCGAGGGATTATTTTTCCTTAATGATCTCGAGAAGAGAGAAAATTGAAAAAATGGAAATTATACATTCTACGTGGACTATTTGGTCTGGAAGATTGAATAAGTATAGATATAGGTAGGTAGAAGTAAAAAAGACTACAGTACGGATTAAACCTTAAGAATGAAATAGCCAGTCTAATATCTTAGGGAAAAAAAGTAGTAGTCTTATAAAATTAAATTTTAATGGTTGAAATAGGACTGGTCCGAGTCCCGACCACCCTCGTAACACCTCGAGGGTGTATACTAGGGTGCAACCACCCTGACCTTAAGTAAGGGTGGTTGGCCATAAGGTTGATTTTTTTAAAAATTTTAACAGAAAAAAGTTTTAGAAAGGAAAATTGATATTTGCAATGGAAGCACACTATTTAAAAAAAACTGATCAATCTGAAATCTACATAATAATAATAAATAAATAAAAGAAGAAGAAGAAGAAGAAGAGAGTTTGTTTTTATTGGAAAACCCCACTTTTTTTTTAAAGAAAATGTACACGACTTGCATATTTTAAGATTGTATCTAGCATTATACTTTAAAAAAAAAAACATTTTGAGCTTGAGTATTTTAAGAATTTTATTCTAATCCCAAATTCCCAATTAACAGAAAAGCAGACATGCCCATAAACATGCGAGGATGGCAGTAGAATATAATGGTAAAATGATGGGAAAGCATACGGTTATGACAATATGACTACATTTGGGCTTTATTTTATCCAGTCAGAAGAACCTACCCTCTAAAGGTGAGTTTGTAACTCAATTGCTTTTGCTTTTAAGAGTCCTCCAAAAACCAAATAGAAACACCAAGATCATGTCTTGGGCCAGGATAGCAGCAGCATTGACAGCTTACCACGAAACAAATGCAAACAGGAAAATACCACAGCCCTAGGCTTAAGAAAGTAAGGGGGAGTTAAATAATTCTAAAGACCTAATTCTGCAGTGTTGCCACCATCACCCAAAATGAGTCCCGAGTGCGGGCAACTACACTATAAATCCAACAATTTACTCGCAACAGAAATTGCTCATCAGACGCTAGAGCATCAAGCAGTTGAAATCAACCTGAAGATCCCTAGGTTTTGAAGGGATCCTCAACAGGACCACAATAAATTAGAAGTTATAAGAGAAAAGTTTGAATGTGGGGAGGACTGAAGAAAACAAGACGTGAGCATAGGAGATGCGTGTTCCTAAATCTTGTCATGGAGGGTGACTACTAAATCATGAGCATCATCAAGAAGCTTCCAAACATCCAGACGGCCAGCCATGCTGTTGCATTCCTTCATAATTTCGTCCATGCAGCTGTACTTCTCTATTATGAGCTTCCTCCTTTGCAGCACGCAGGCTGCTATCGCGTAAAGCAACAAATCGTCATTAGGAGGGGCTCTCAGCCTTATTCTACCCCAAGCTGACTTGGCAATCCCTGCTCTAATTGCCGCCTGATCAGCCCAGATTACCTCCCACAGGCACAGCGTCTGCTCAAAGCTTAACTCCCTTCGGAAGAGAACCACCACCATCCTGTACACAAAAAAGCAATCCTCAGCTTGAAGCTTCTCCAGGTGCCTGTAGAGATGAATATCCTTGCGCTTGATAATCTTGGAAACAATATTCAGCTGCCTCCGGATTCCCACCTCATCAAGTCGGAAATTATGCCGAGCTTTTTTCATGAAACCCACAAAGCACCAAAACGCTTCATGGTCCTCCTCAAACACTGCGATTATTGGAGCAAGTAGATCACTCATTCCTTGGCAGTAACCAATCTCAGGATCATAGACTGCATAGGCTTCCAGGATAGCAACCAGGCGAGCAGCATGTAAAACCCTGCATGGCTCCAAGTGATCATAATCCTTCAAGCCAGCACTCTCTGCTAACTGGTGAGCTTTGATCTCTGACACTGCAGCCTGAGAAGGTGAGTAAATAAACCATTCATCATTTGCCCGCAAAGCATCAAGACGGATGATTCTTTGCCAATTGGCAAAATCTTCAGCTGTGTGGGATTTCGACTTGCTTTCAGCATTAGAGGGAGACTTGTTTTCTGGATCGAAGGCATATGTATTCACCTTGGCAGGCTCATCAAGGCCATTCTCTTCAGATAATTTGGTGGCAAGTAAAGGTTGCACATCATCAGGTTCTTCTGAAGAGTAGGAATCAGTCGTCTCCGTGTCTCCGGCAGAGGCATCTTCACAAGTCAGTCCACTCTTATCACCTTCTTCTTCCAAAGATGAATCATAGGATTGAAGGGCATGGCCATCCTCAGCCAACGGGCTTCCACCCTCAGTCAAAAGGGACCTACTGGCACTGACCACATCTTCTAAGCTAGGAGAATCTAGAACCTGACTAAAATCCCCACTGCCCTCATTGCTGCAGTTCCCAGAAACTTCCTTCAGCTTTAAAGTCTCCTCACTGCATTTTAAAATCTGCAGGCATCGCTTCCGCAGCTTATCATATTCTTTTCTGCATCACAAAGTAAAATAAGAGTGACAAGGGGAACAAGAAAAGAAGGGGGAGGGAGGGAGTGGAAAAACACAAAATATGATATTCCAAACATCAAAATTTAACCATCCTAATGGATTTAATCAATAATGAAAATACCTTTTCAGTATGTTAACCGAATCTCTTTCTTTCTGAGAACTGTTAATGTCATAGCTGTGCACACGAGCATATCAAAGTCAAGACATGAAAGATCTGGAGAAATTTGGCCCTTAAAAAACACCCAGCCTTCAGCAAAAGTGGACAAGAGACCCAATCATAAATAGCCAGAAACAGTATAAAATAGCAATCTATCTGTCTGTTTTCTCCATGAAGAAGATATGTCAATTTACATGGCAACCATAATGGTGAAGCAAATTTTTCTTTTTGAGAAGTAATGGTGAAGCAAATTAGCATGGCCACACAAGTAATTACATAAAAGTCCCCTAAGTTACAACTGCACCTGAATTACCACAAAAAAAAAAAAGGCTCAGAGAGTCTGCAAATGATTACATGCAGATTCTGGTTCCCAGGCTCTCCCGTTTGACAGCAGTAGAGTTCAGAAGGAGTGTATGTCTGTGTGCGTTTGTTATAACCCTAGTTTATGTATATCCAGATTTTGAGTCTTAAGACAAGAATGGTTAAAAAATCAGGACGAGGGTGGGAAAAAATATCATAAATCAAGCAATTTAAAGTCAGTTATGGATCAAGCAATCCATAGGACCAGGCTAACCTGTGGCTATGACTAACAATATAACAAGAAGTCTCCAAAAGGTAGCAAAATCTATCTTAGTTTCACAATTAAAGAGAGAGGAACAAAAATACTATAATACAAACACGCACAGACATTGATACATAAAGGTATTTAGATGGAAATTCTTACACTCCAAGAAGGAAAGGCCAAACCTCCGTTCTAATACTTGGATCAACACCCTGCATCAGAGCATAAGGAATCAGATCTTCACAACAGTAACAAATAAAGGGATAAAAATCAGAAGAAACTGAAAAAAAATAAATTTGAATTTGAAAGAAGAAAACAAGGTGGTCTGAGAAAATTCGTTGCTTACCCCACCACGAACTTTCTTCAAAAATTTGACCCCACCATCACTGAGCTTTCCATCTGGTGTAAAGAAACTCTTCCATTGTTTTGGCAAAAGGGCATGTTTTCTTCTCCTACGCGACCAAGGTGATTTAAGACTAGCCCTGGAGAAAGCACAAAATAAATTAGAAACTTTAACCAAGTGAAGGAGAAACTGAGGCACAAAATAGCATAAAACATTTATCAGCACCTAAGACATTGTTCCTATGGGCGGGGGCTATAGTTTGTAACGGACTTAGTGTCCATGATCTTCTTCTTTCTATTGTAACCTCTAACTAGGCATTCTTCATGTATACTTCCTGTGTACCTGGGCTTTGCCTATTTCTATGAATACAATATCTTTGATTACTTATCAAAAAAAAAAAAGCAAATGTATGACAGTCATAAAAAAACCCCATTTGCAGGCATAGTAAAGGTGAACGGGGAAGTTGTAAAACTAATCCACCACAGTACTCATTTAGAGCGAGTAAAATAAACTTCTACAAGATTGCACAAATATTAATTTTGCCACAAAAGCTGATGAGCATGAAAAACAGATTGAATCCCAAAGCAATATTAACTTAGCGACTTTGTCATGACAGTCGGAGCAGAAAACCTACTCAGGAATTCTGATTTTGAAACCCACAGAGTTAATTATTATTATTATTATTATTATTTTGATAGGTAACCCACACAGTTAATTATTATATATAAACAGTAATAATGAGGGGTTTTGTGAGCCAATTCATAATCAAACACCGAGTTCATTTCCAATATTTTTAGTTATCAGCCTAAAATTTTGTAAAAATAAGGAAAACAAAGACTGAAAAGGAAAAGCTCAATTACAGTCACAATATAGCCCCATCAGCTAGGTAACAAAGAACACGGTCCAAACCTGAAACCACCAATTAAAAAAATATAATTTGAAAAAAAAAAAACAAGAGACTGAATCTGAATCTCACAAGATGAGACCGTTTTCCTACTAAGAACTAGTTGAACGGTGGCGCTTTTTAACACTGGAATACAAAATTGCGTACTTTTCAGATCTGGATCTGAAGAGAAAACACTCTACAATACATGCTCTGAAATTGATCGAGAAAAAAAGAAAGGGAAAAGAAAAAACTTTGGATTAGGGGAAGAGGAAAATAAGAACTCACCGATCAGTGGAAGTTGATGAGGACGAAGACGAGGAGGAGGAGGAGGAGTGAGCAACGACTAACAAGACCGATCGCAAATGAACCCACGACGAAGATGATGACGACGATGACGATGGTGAAGAGGAATTTGGCGACGACGAAGGCGGCGAAGAAGTGTGACTTCGCCGTAGGGCTCTCATCAAGTGTTTCTCGTCTGTAAGCATTTATCTATCTATCTATCTATCTATCTACTAAGTCTTCCAGATTCTGAAACTGAATACGAAATTGGGTTTGATTGTTTCTCATTACTTTAGGGCTCCGATTTCGATTTCTTGGGGTTTCTCCTTTTACCAAAGAGAGTAGAAGACAGTGGCGGCCAAGGCGATGCCGACCATAGCCGTCACTGCGATGGTTAGTCCGACATTGGAAGCCGATAAGCCGAAGCCACTTCCGTCGCTGCTACCTTCAACGAACACGATCCATCTGCTAGTATCAGAGCCGCCACCGGAGGAGAGAAACAGCTTCAACGAGAGGAAGCAACGGGAAAATACCGTGGTCAATACCTCGTTCCCGTCTTCGCTCTTCCTCGTCCTCAACAACACCATCACACACGCACGAACTGAGGTACCGGGAAACCCAACCACACACCCCTCTTTTATCTTACCTAATATCTTCTTCTCTCGCTCTCTCTACAACTGCCTTTTCTGAAGCTCTGCTTGCTTTCCATGAAAGTCAATAAATATAGCAGAGATACTAAAATACTGTGATTTTATTATATTTTCTGTGCCTGTGGCATCCATATCTCTCCCTCCCTCTTGGTAAGCGAATCTCGCTGATTTTTTTATTTTATTTGGTTATTTGTTTATTCGGCCTCTCTCTAGTCTCTGGGACGGAGAGTGGGAGTGAGAATTTAGAAAGAAATCTAGATCGAAGACGCACACTTTCAGCTTCAGGGCAATGTACGGGCACCTAAACAGTTTGGGCCCCGTCCATTCTTATTATAAAGTATAATTTTATAAATAATTTTTTTTTGAAGTAATTTTATAAATAATATTACTACCTACAATTCTACTCATAAATCATTATATGATAGTCGATACGAATAATATTGAACGTAAAATTTACTCAAATTTTATTAGTAAACAACCTTTTAACTTTAACGTCAATCGTAGTAATAGCATCGTGGACTCATCAAAATTATATTTTGGTAAGAGTTTAACTAAATTATATAAAAATTCATTATAATAGACTCAATAAAATTTTAATATTTTTAACTTTGATCATTTACTAGTTAAATCTATTAAATCTAAGTTACTGTCCAAATATTATTTTAGCATAAAAAATTTCCTCTCCCGCATGCTATTCATTTCACGTGAGCTCACAACTCCACAAAATTCTTCTTTGTCTCAAAAGCATGAAATGCGCAAATCACAAACTCAACTATAGAAGACGGCTAGTCTCCATCAATCATCATTTCAATGACGTGGCATCATCTTACTGAAGTGCTTCAAATTCTAATTCTACAATATTATGATTAGTTAATGCAAAATTATTCTTTTAAAATTTAATATCGATGTTAGAAAATTAATGTGTATTTTTTTAATAATGAATAAAATTTTAAATTACAATTAAAATTAAAATTAATAAAAATGTCAAAATTAATATTTTAATAGAATAGTAATAGATTTGGAGAGTCTGTTATTTGGTATTGTTGAAAAGTGTCTAGTTAAATTTATAAAAGTAAATTCTTTAACCAAAATTTGATCAAATTTTATTGAATCCACTATTAATGCTCTGATACTGTTAATATTATTAATAGTTAATTCAAGGCACAACCGTAATATCCATCAAATTATCATTGTTAACTTGACTAATAATTAATTTAAGAGAGATCATTATTTATCCCGCCTATAATATTATGGAAGGGTCAACGATCAAATAACATGTCCGAACAACACCCGCAATGGATTGTGTATATATTTTTTTATAATTCATCATCAAAATCATTTTTTCAACTAATAATATTTATAATATAGTTTATCTATTTTTTTATCTATATAATTTAAACATTATTTTTTAAATATTTTATTAATTTCAAATATTCATTCTAACTACAAATGAATTTACAATATCCATATATCTTTTGATATTTGTATTATTTACTCATATACAATATAATATAATTTCATCCTATACACACATAAAAAAGAAGTTAAGCAAGAAAATTAAAATAAAATCAAAAAATGAAAACAATGTGACTATATTATGAGTAGAAAATTAAAAATATTAGATGCATAGCAAATTATTTCAAATAATTATGAAATATAATTATGATAGTAAGTTGAGATGAGATGAATTGAAATTATTTGTTTGGATAAATGAGTACTGTGGTGGATTTGTTTGGATAGTGAGTCGAGATGAGATTAGTTACGATTAAAGTTGAAAGTTGAATAAAACATTATTATTATTTTGAGATTTGAAAAAGTCGAATTATTTATTATGTTTTGAGTAAAAATTTAAAAAAGTTGTAATGATGAGATAAAATGAGATAAGATGAAACACTTCTTCTATCCAAACAAGACCAATCTCATTTCATCTAACAAGTGTTAAGTGGATGACAAAGTGAAAAGAGAAATGAATATAGAAAAAGCTTACGTGGATAAAAAGTATCAACTAAATGCAGCGAGATTACCCTAACAAAATAGAAAATGAGTATAAAATATATGATCCATTTGAGCTCTTTATGGATAAATAAATAATTATTTTATGAATTTTGTTATATATAATTATTTTTATATATTTTTTGTACATTCTATTGATTTGATTAGTCAAAATAATTATTTTGTATTAAAAAATATAATACAACCAAATATATTAGTAAAGTGTACAATAAATATATAAAATTAATTGTACATAAAATCTTTATTATTTTAAATGTATATGTAAAATACATGATCCATTGACGTCTCTAACGCGGCTTTTGATAACAGCATTATTTGTCACATTTACTTATGTAATTAATAACGAAAAAAACTTTTCTTATCTTTAGGCAATTTGCCGGGATTACTCTCGTTAAGGTTGTAAAATTGTCACTGGTTCAAAATGAGTAGAGTTGAGATTATTTAAATTTCAACATCTATCGTATAAAATCATCAATTATTCTAAAATATTAAACTGATTAAAAAAAATATTTAATTACTTAATTATATTATTAATATTGATAACTTATGAAAATAGATCAAAAAGAGATCATGATTGAAATGAATGAAAGAATTTTGGTACATTATTTACGTTACAATTTTCTACTTTTACTAGTTTTACAGTAACGTGAGCGAGGTTAGGGAAAAGACAACAAAGCTAAAAGATGAAACAAAAGTCAAAAGGCCTCTGCATGGGGTAAATAAGATAGGGTTGTAATTAGTTGGGAGAGGATAGGATTTGGTACCACATGGGCAGGGGTACTAATATTATGTGACTGAAAGAGCACGTAAAAGAGCATGGGGGAGACCAAATAATCAATCCTGTCGGACAACATGCCCTTGCTTTGCCCTGCGCGCACTACTCCAATCTAAAAGAAGTCACATGAATTGCGAGAATATATCTTTATTCTTTTTGGTTTGTGTCTCAACGGCTGTTCCTTTTTATATTTGTGGCTTCCATTCATTTCCTTGTTCTGTTTTTATTTCTTTTGGTATTTTTGAAAGTCCTACTACTTTAATGCACCATCAAGAAAAGCAAATAACTAATAGCTAGCTCTTACTAGCATAATTACTTCCCAAAATGGATGATTAAACTGTTGGTATATATAGCTTTCGATGCCAACAATGCTGCCTGAGCTAGCTTGCAATGAAGAAAGATATATATCTTGTTGGGAGTTTCGCGCATGGGAAACTCTAAATACTAAAGTTATATATGTTCCTGATAGATTCAACTTAGTAGACATAAAATTATAGTGCCCAATAAAATTTTACCTTGTTTCTAAACATATTATAGAGGTGCGGAGGACCATCTCAAGGTGTGTCTACGTTTTTGTGTACTACGTTGAATGCTCCTTTATTAATTTCGCAATCTGATCTAGATTTTGACATATGTGGCATCCTTAAGGCGTGTCCACGTTTTTGTGTATTGCGTTGAATGCTCCTTTATTGATTTCACAATCTGATCTAGATTTTGACATGTGTGGCATCATATCTTATCTCATCTCATCTCATTTCATTAAATATAGTATCTCATATCTTTTCACAGTAAATGTCTTTGGCCTTTCCATTTTGTTACATCAAGTGAACCTCTGACTGCTCTGTCGTTTCAAGTCATGGGGAGCACTATCTATTATTCTTAATGATCATTATAGTTGAACAAGATAACGCGATAGTCTTATCTCGCCCCTTATGACTTATGAGGAGAGTTTGCTTAATCTAACGGTAACAAAAAAACAAAAAACAAAAAAACAAAACAAAATTTGATTGTTTGGGCAACCCATTTACCCAAGAAAAAACCAAATATGACGAGCCAAGTTATTCAAACACAGTAAGATACAAGAGAAAGGTTTAAGAAATATAATAAGGGTAATGGTACCCTTACATCTAATTTATTACTGATTTGCTATCTAACTATTTTTGTTATTTGAATTTAGATTAAAAATTTTAGAATATAACATTCTTGCATAATCTAGAAGAAAGTAAATTCAATCAATCAACCTAATTATGTAATTTAATTAAAAATAAATTTACTTTTATAAAAATTGACATTTTTTTACCGTTTGAGTCTATTTTTATAAAGTTAAATTTATTTTTAATTAAATTATATAATTACGTTGGTTGATTGAATTTTTTTTTTAATTATGCAAGAAGATCATGTTTTGATATTTTTAATTTATATTTAAATAGTAAAACAAATAGATAGTAAAATAATAGTAATAGATGTATAGGGTTTCATTACCCATATTATTATACGAGAGTGTTGAAAAATTGATAACTTCAACAGCATTATCAAGATTTCTTAACGTGAGAAAAATAATAAGAAAGGGTCATGAGGGTTTTGTCGATCTTAGGTCCTTATTCCATCCCAAAGTCGGGTGCAAAAGAAAGAAAAATAAGAAAATAAGAGAACAGAACAATAATGACCCGAGGGGCCCACCAGTCATAATGGATGGGCCCATTGGCAAATCATTAGATTGTTCGTTGGGATAGTTGAGTTGTCCACAATTTCCGCGTACTTTTCTTCTTTTTCCGGCCGAAGGTCAATCTATATGTGTATATATATGCACAACGGATGCCACTTAGTAACGGTTGGTTGGTTGGTTGGTGGCTTTGGTGCCCACTTTTAGATTATGTTTGGGGATGAGATGAGAATTTTGTATTTTGTTTTAAAGTTTAAAATATTATTTTTTAATTTTGAGATTTGAAAAAGTTAAATTAGAATTTGAAAAAGTTATATTAGGATTTGAAAAAGTTGAATTATTTATTATATTTTGTATGTGGATTTGAAAAAGTGTAGAGATGAGATGAGATGAAGATGAAAATTTTGAGTAAAACTTGTTTTCCAAACCTATCTTAGTGATAATTTTAGATTTGAACTTAAAGCTGACCAAGTAACAATGTGAGCCTTTGATATTTGGAAATTGGGTCCATAGCGCCCAACATCGATCTAAAATTCGGGTTAGAATCAAATACGAGAAAATGCAGGTCTTCAGGTTAGGTATTATTTCGAAATTTTGTAAATAGTAATAAAATAATTTAAATTAAAATATTTTATTTGATTTTAAAAAATATGAGAGAAATAATTGAATAAAAATATTAAAAAATTAAAAAATTGTTTGAATATAATTTTTTAATACTTTTTTTGTTTTAAAGCTTTTAAAATTTAAATTGTTTTTTGTGTTTTTTTTTAATTTTTATTGATTTTGCATTTGAGTAATGTTTGAAAATGAAATTATGAAATTTTTTTAAAATATGAATTAGACTAGAGGGAGCAGCATCCTTCTATAAATAAAGAGGAGTCGTGTAGAAATCAGGTGTTATGTTCTGTAATACTAACTGAAGGAAAAAAGATCAGAAGTTCATTGAGAACAAAGTAGGGGTTATTAAATATGAATTTCTTTGCTATCGGGAGTATTGGAGATAAGAAGTACTGTATCTTCAAAAAGATTTTATAAAAATAAATTTATAAACTTATATGATTTCGCATCATATATCAAATATATTTTACAATAAAACATACTTTACAACCTAACATATATATCAAGATACAAGCTTCGTCTGGTAAGATTTCTTCATGCATCAAACTTTTCTCATTAGAGATTAGTTGGCAATAATAATACGTAGCTGAGCTTGATGCATGTTTCTTTTATTTATGGAAGGTTTTTGAGTGCACTATTTTGCCACGAGTCATCTTTGGATTAGCAAATCTTTCAAAAGAGTAGCTGTTTTTTATTTAATCAAATAGATAATGATATATTTACCACTATTTCGTTCGATAATTAATCAATCTAATTGTGTCTATTAATTAAAAATAATTTCAATTTTACTATTTCTTATTTAAATTTTTTTTATAAATTTATCAATTTTCTAATTAAATATCTATTGGCTCACAATTTTGTGATCATTGAAATATGTTCTTAGAGGCCTAGTCGTGATGTTGCAGAGTCTAAGATGCGTGCGTTGATTCTCTGATCCAATCTTTTGGGCTTAGATTTTGGACCTTCCCTTTGAACTATTTGTATCAATCTTATTTAAATTCCGTTTGAATGTTGAGTTGAGTTGATTTTTTATTAATAATAATATGTTGAGATGATATAATGAATTTTATGGAGTCTATCTTAGATATATTTACATATATTTACATATAAAATGAATTTATATGTATTTATGAAAAGTTGAAAAAAGTTATAAATTCCGTATATAAAAATGTGTTGAGTTGAAAAAAGTTACAATTCCTATTCGTAAGGAAGTTTTGAGTTAAGTGATGTTTAGTGATTTGAATGTTGGATGTTTAGATGTTAGATTCGACTTAAAATTAGACTGAACTAAATTGATTTCAGTACATTCCAACATCCAAATGGGTTGGTAAAATATTTACGGGGCTGCTAGATATTTCACAATTGGTATCGGATACAAATTTGATAAGAGAAGTTTTGTCTCGAAATTTTGTAACAATAAAATTATAAATCGACATGATTTGATAAGATATGTCATATTATAAAATTACTTTATTATAAATTGATATAATTGATCACATTAAGCTACATAAATTTATAAATTTACTTTAATAAAATTTCTTTATGACATTTTCACTCCTCGCTTACAAATTATTTGATATTAACAGGCCAGCCGGCTAGATTTCATTAGCTAAGAGCATCCCTATTAGATTTTCCATAAAATTTCTTATAATTTAGCTAAAAAGTACATTTCCTAAAACTTTTTTTCTAAATTTTACTTATCTTTAAAAAATCTTCTACATCGCATTCCCCATCCCTATCTCTATTCTATTAAAATAATATTTCTCTATTTTTTCTTTATTACTTTTTTCTCTCAATTCCATTTACAAATTTAACTACTTAATATTTTTTTTTATGTTTTGAATTATTACTCTAATGAATATTTTAAATAGAATTTAAATTAATTTAAATATTTTTAAAATTAATATTTTTTTATATTTTTGGAGTTATTTAAATTATTTTTAAAACTATTATTTAAAATTATAACAAATATGAGTATGAGAGAAAATGTAGATGATTGGAAGAAAAATTAATTTAATTGAAATGAATAAAATATTGATAAAAGTGATTTGGGGAATGAATATGGGGAACCACTATTCATTCCCTAAACATTTTCCCTAAAATGAGGAATCGAATTGAGATGCATTTTCTTCAAAACCAGATAATTATCTCTAAATTATGGAGATGGGGGAGAGATGGGGAATCGAATGGGGATGTTCTAATGATACCCTTCCCTCCCGTTTACAAGTTGTTTACAATTCAGTGACATGGAAGCTGTTCTTTTATTTAAAGAATAAATTTATTCATCATTTACTTTTTTATTATTCTTTCATCATCTTATGATATGGTATTAGATGATAGATTCACAAGTAAAATATAATATTTAATATTTAATTATCTAATATCACATTATAAAATAATAAAAAAAGATAAAAATTAAGATGATAAGTAAGATTATTCTTTATTTCAAACTAAAATAACTTTCACCGCAGCAAAACCCAGAATAGACCTTTGAAATTGAAAAACAAAATTTAGTACCTTTCGCGCTCTCTTCCCTCGCATCGTCTCTCTGGCGGCTCCGTGCATCAGCATCGTTCGACACCGCCATCTCAAGTGAGTGTCTCTCCCTCCATCTACTCTCTCTCTCTCTCTCTCCACGGGTTTTGACTGAAAATGGTTAATACTTACTGGTTACAGCCTTCGTTGCCGCCATACACACCGCCTGAGACGCCCCTCTCCCCCTTCGTTGCCGCTACTCAAGTCGTTGTTCTCTCCCCCTTGTTTTGGTCAAGCTCAGTTCTGATTCATTCGGTATATGTCCACTTTTTCCTTGATTTGGTTGTGATTGTTGTGTAAATTGGTGGCTGATTGTGATTGCAAAGTATTTTTCTCCCTGAGTTGGTTGCATATTTGGCCCTCTACCTCTTTACAATTGAAGCTTTCAACGGAATCCCTTTCCACAGATAAATCTAACTGACCAAAAAAACAAAATTAAGCTATGTCTTAAAATAGGATATAAGAATACTTGAAATGGAAAAACAAAAGAATCTAGGGATTTAATCAAAACCCAGCAATGTTTGGGCCTGAATTTGATTTGGGAATGTGAGATTGATGTCTCCTGTTTTTCTCCAAATTTTTATGGCGCAAGGTCGTTGACCACCTTTAATATGAAAAATTACCTCTATATCCATTCATATATATATATATATATATATGGATTTCTAGCATGTTTAGTGTTCTTGATTCTGCCTGGACATTTGTTTGGAGTGGATATTAATAAAAAAATCCGTACTTGTCTTGTTGCCCTTGGGGTTTTATTTTTCTTTGAGGTTTTAGTTTATCAAAGACCTTTATTTTTTGAATTCTTCAAGCAAAATGTAAAATATTAGTTATTCATCCTCGTCCATTGCTTTCCTACTGTTTGAACTTTGAATTTTTTTCCTACTTACATTTTTATCTTTATTTTTTGTATTTGATTTAGAATGTGAAATATTAAGTGTTTTCATTCATGAACTAGGTTATTGAAGATATGAACTCATGGTCATTTGATTTAGAATGTGAAAGACTTTAGTTGAACAATTAATATGTTTCTAAATCCATTTTAATGCAGGTTTGAGATTTCAGCATCGTTGGAGGGATGCTTGGATTATGTTACAGTTTTTCAGTTTTTGGTTGAATTGTAATGTGTTGTAGATAAGCACTAAATTAGTTTTTGGTCATGCTATCATTAATGTGTACAGTTTTGTTCAAGGATAAAAATTAGTTTTTTTGGTCAGGTTGAAGTTTAGTTATAATGTGTAGTAGATTAGTTGAAAACTAGTTGTATGTAATAGATAAGTGGAAAATTAGTTGTAATGCATCCAGTTTTTGGCCGAGTTGTAATGCTTACTATTTAGTTGTAATATGTACTCCAATTATATTGAAAAGGATTATGTTGAAAATTAGATGTTTTGAGTTGATGAAGTAAAATTGCGCGCAGTCGTGGAAGCTGCACCAGACCATAAAGCATTTTGATCAGCTTAAGCCTTTAAGGTCAATCTTTTGGCCCATATAGCATCTTTAGCACTATGCAAACCCTCATCTTCGCGTTAATGGCTAAATGTGTTCATATATAGATAGCTTTTTGGAAGAGCACTGAAAAAAGCGCGGTGAAATAGGTGGTTGAATCCATATTAATTGTGACTTGTCTCGTTATCAAATGAAAATTCAACTCAAATTTGCCAAACAATGTGACCTACCTCTACGAAGTTGTCTTTCCATAGATGAATACGGTATTAAGTACTGTATCTTAATGCACCGCCCAACCAAAGTCGCCCCGCAAGTCGGTGAACCACTCTTGAATAATTCAGTTTAGCTCAACCTCCAGCCAACGACCTCCGGCGCCCCTTATTTATTCCACCACCTTCGATCGCACAATCCTCAATTCTTCGACGCAAACCGTCACACATCATTTGTCGTGGGCCAAAAGCGCAATGGCAAGCGGCGGCACATCACTGGATCAGGACGAGCGCGCCGGGGCGGAGATTGTGCATGGGTCGGAAGAGTGCTACCGCCACTCGGTCGAGCTCTTGGCAGAGCTAGGGTTCCCCAGCGGCGTTTTACCCCTGCAGGACCTCGAAGAGTGCGGAAGAGTTCGAGAAACGGGGTTCGTCTGGATGAAACAGAAGGCCCCGTACGAGCATTTCTTTGCTGGGACTAACAGCCGAGTGAGCTATGCCACAGAGGTGACTGCGTACGTGGAGAAATTGAAGATGAAGAAGATGACCGGAATCAAGAGCAAGCAGGCCGTATTTTTGTGGGTGCCCATAACTGAGATGAGCATGGAAGATGCAGCAAGCAAGAAGATCTATTTCAAAACACCAATGGGGATTGGCAAGTCTTTTCCCATTACAGCCTTCATGACTGAGGAAGAGAAGCAGAAGTATCTGGAGAAGGCAAATAGTACTGATCAATGAAGGAAGGAACGAAAACTTCATAATTATTCTGCAGATTTTCTTTTGTTGTTGAGTCATCTCTTATTGTTTTTATTTTGTACTTTGTTTCTCTTTTGAATCAGTGTCATTCACCAACTTCATCATTATATTTAAGGGTTCGCTCGATCTTCAGTGGACCGCAATCAATAATCCAATATTTCTTTGTCATTTTGTTCTATATATTGTCCTGGTAACAAAATAGACCACGTCGATCGATTAGTGTCCTTAATTTGCCTCTACAACTTCAAAGTATTAAGGGATGGGAATGTTTGGTTTGTTAGGATATATATGAACGATTAATAATAAATAGTATTGAACTGTTGATAAATAATAATAAATTATTTATAAATAGTAGTGAACTATTTGTAAAGAGTTATGACATAAAGTTACTTTTGTATATTGTTTATGCATTCTAGTGAAGTTATTGACCAAAACAGTTATTTTATATTAAAAGAAATGACGCAGTCAATCACATTAATAGAATATATAAAAAGTATATAACAATGATTGTATATAAAATTTTTAATTTATAAATAATAATAAATAGTGAGACTACCTCACTTACCAAACAGCCTAAATGATCTATTTCTTTTTATTAATTTAAATATTTAAAATAAATAATATTTTTGCATGGTATAAAAAAATAAAAGACTCGTTACCGACAACATAACCTATAAAAATAA
Source organism: Cyclocarya paliurus (assembly GCA_029856935.1). NCBI lineage: Eukaryota > Viridiplantae > Streptophyta > Magnoliopsida > Fagales > Juglandaceae > Cyclocarya > Cyclocarya paliurus. The sequence goes on from CM056948.1 coordinate 11,474,636, forward strand.
ATAAAAAAGACAATAAATCCAATAAATTGATCGTGTCGACTGCCTAGCTACTTCCTTCACTAGCTCGTAAAGATGGTCACAAACGCTGGATGATTTGCTGTGGTTCAAATTGTAAATTGAGGAGCTACTTTTAGAGGTTGAAACTGTAAATGAGCACATGAAACACTTGAATCCTGGTCCAAGGAAACACATGATTAACATATGGATCGTGCTACACCCACCTTTTCTTTTAATCTTTTATTTTATTTTTCATACATTTTTTTTATATCTTTAAACATTAAAAAAAATTAATAATAGTATTAAAAAAAATTGAATTCATAAGAATGCGTAGCATTATTTTAAAAAAAATCTATTTATTATTATTTATTATTATCTTCTCATCATCTTATAATGTGATATTAAATAATACGTTTACAAATAAAATATAATAAATAATATATAATTATCTAATACCATAAGATAATAAAAATATGATAAAAATTAAAATATGAATATCATTACTTTTATTCCTACAATATATAATTAGCTAGCTAACCAGCCCAATCACGACATGTGCTTAAGTTAGGCATTCTATTCTCTAAACTTAGATTAGAGTTCACATAAGTTAAATTTGGATATTAAAATCATCTCAATTAATTTTATTTTATTATTATAATTTTCATATAAAATATAAAAAATAATTTAATTTTTTTAAATTTTTAAATAATAATAATATTAAAAAATAATATTATAATAATATTTTATATAATTTTTAACTTTCATAAAAAATCATTTAATCTGTACAAAACCTATGATACAATATATCATTTTAAAAAAAAAAGTCTCAAAAGTAGTAAAAATCCGAAGACAATAAACAGTCAATTTCCGGGCGCCAAAACAAATGCCTCTGTTGCAACGGGAATTCACTAGTTGTAACGGCGGCTGTTCGCTTACCTATTCCTAGAAGCGACCAACAATGGCGAGAGCCCCACCTCTCAGCCCCTTGTACCACCTTCGACCAATCACGTTCGTACGAACTCAACTACTTTTCCCTTCCCCAATAAGATCCAAACCTCGCAGTATCTCCGGCATACACGTCAGCTCCGCCGCCACCGACGCAATGCCCAGTCACCCTGAGCATCACCCGTCGCTCGAAATCATCGCCGGCGGCGGTGACGGAGCTCTCGACTCGGTCCTCCTGGCTCTCAAGACCCTGACCCGTCCGTACACCCCATTTCCTATGATCGGATGGAACCGCCACATGGAGACCATCTTCGCCTCGTTCTTCCGGTCTCTCCCCGACGTGAGGCTCCGCCGGGAGTGCCTCCGCACCCGAGATAACGGCTGCGTCGCGCTCGATTGGGTCTCCGGAGACGACCGTCATCTGCCGGCTGAGTCTCCGCTCCTCATTTTGCTGGTTCCGTCCCGTTCATAATCAATTTTCTCGCTAATTCAATTAGTTGTTATCCTGAGTTAAAGCTTTTTGGGGTTTTTATGGATGGTTATAGCCAGGTTTAACAGGAGGGAGCGGGGACTCGTATGTGAGGCATATGTTAGTTCGAGCCAGAAGCAAAGGCTGGCGTGTGGTCGTCTTTAATAGCCGAGGTTGTGGCGATAGCCCTGTCACCACTCCTCAGGTATTACTTTCGGTTCGAGATTCTATGGCTTTTGCACTGCACTGTCCAAGCATGGTGCACACAATATATTTAGCAGATTATACATATGCATACTGAGAGGCTTCTATGAAGGTATGTGATCAATTTTTATAACTCTCCTGGTTCAGTTCTATTCGGCTTCGTTTTTAGGAGATATGCGTGAAGTGGTGGAGCTTGTTGCTGCTCGGTACCCAAAAGCTAATTTATATGCTGCTGGTTGGTCTCTTGGAGCAAACATTCTTGTTCGATATTTGGGTCAGGTAGGATAACCATATAACTATGTTTTTTTTTTTTACCATCATGTTGACTATATACGTCGTGTTTAGCGAAGTGTTCTCCTTGCGATTATTTTTTCGCATCGAGTGTTTTGCTTTCTTTAACTCATCCTTTTCTTCCATGATTTATGAGTTGATGTGATATGTTGATTCGGGTTTGAAAGGCTTTTGCTTTTTAATTTTGTATGATACAGAGGACCCTGTGCCGGGATAATCTTATTCTAATGTCTTCATTAAAATTTTAACTAACCAGGTGGAGTACGCAGTCATTTTTATGGTCTACCCACAGGCTAACCTCCACTAGATCATAGGCTAGCCTGTGTTTTGCCACTGTCTTAATTTTTTCTTTTTCCCTTCAAGCTGCTGTGGTGCGTTTTCCTTTATCTGTCGCGAATAATTGAAACTATTCCATTCATATCTGTACCATTTCAAAAGTTTTTCAATTTTGAGGTTCTAAGCGACAAGGGAAAAGTCTATAAGGAGATTAGGGTATTGGAAAATCATGACTAGTTCAGATTTATCATAGTGGTGCTTCATATTTTTTATCGGGACAGTAAATCTGCGATTTTGGGGCATCTGAAGAGTGGAATGTGTTAAGTTATGATGTTGAGTCTTAATTTCAGCTAATTATACTCTGATGTGACCTTGAATGCGACATGTGCTAAAGCCACCATCTTTGGGTAGAAGTAATTTTATCTGGTTGTAGGAGCTAGCTACTCTTGGACTGGCCTCTTATTGTTTTCTTCTTTCCACTTGCCTCAAATCTGCTGCTGTACGTGTTTCATTTATATTTTCATCATGTGTGACTTGCAGGAATCTCATACTTGCCATCTTTCTGGTGCTGTGTCACTGTGTAATCCTTTCAATTTGGTCATAGCAGACGAGGACTTCCATAAGGGCTTTAACAATGTCTATGACAAAGCTCTTGCAAGTTCTCTCTGCAAAATTTTCAAAAAGTAACCGCTTGTTATATTGCCCTGATACTTATTTGAACCTCAGTTTGATCTCTATGATTGTGGAAAGTATCACTTGAAAACTTTTTTTCTGTAGGCATGCTCTTCTATTTGAGGACATGGGTGGTGAATATAATATCCCGTTGGCTGCCAATGCAAAGTCTGTTCGGGATTTTGATGAAGGACTAACCCGTGGTATGTGTTTCTTGTACGTGGGAGTAAATATTTCATTAAGGATATAATGATATGTCATGATCTTGCAATACTTTCTACACTTGCTGCAGTTTCATTCGGTTTCAAGTCAGTGGATGACTACTACTCCAATTCAAGTAGTTCAGACTCAATAAAGCATGTTCGCATACCTTTGCTTTGCATTCAGGTAACTAACTTCCTTACCACTACATTTCTATAAGCATATATCTGGAGCCTCAGCCGTAGCATAGAGCATGTGCATTTCTGGTAGATCATTTGTTGTTTTGCATTTTTCTGTCGTTTCGTTCATGTATAAATTTTGGCGATCAATTTTCTGATAGACAAATACAAAACTCATGCACTTGCATGGTTGAGAACCTATGACCTCACCCTCCATCCCTTACATATGGGATGAAAAGGTGCCATTTGTCAGTAAGTTGCAATTGCTGGGCCTTACTGGTATGGAAGTAGGAGCCTTTTGAAACAGTGAACTCATGTCAACATAAGAGACCAAGGCAGTCCATCTAGATTCATCATTTATTATTATTACAAAGTCTAAGTTTTCTGTAGGTATAATTTCTCCATGGAAATGCATAAGGGAGAACCTGGCATTGCAGTCTGCGGGTAATGCAGAAGGAAGGAAAGTAATATGTTTTGAAGCGTCGAATTGGGTGGCCCCTTAGAGCTGATATCTGTGTCTCTAATCCCAACTTACGTACTGTTTGCTTTAAGACTCTCCACCCTCTACTCATCTAGATAGAGAGAGGCCTGACAACTTTGAATTTGTTCTTCTGTTTCATTAAATAAAATTAAGCTGAACTGTATCAATGCTCTTTTTTTTTTCCTTATCAAATTCATATTTAATATGCTATTGTGTTGGATTGGCCCAAGCCTTCTTTATGGAAGAAACAAATATTGTTTAAATGTTTTAAAAGAGGAATGGAAAGGAATGAAGAGTAAATAACTTCGTTTGGGTGTATAATAAGAATGAATGGCAATGAATACTTTTATAACAACAATACTATTATGCCCCTGCTCTTAAGTTATCTTTTTTCTATTCATAAATTATGGTTTATTGAGACGGACTGTCAAATATCAATTTCACTCGAGCATCATATCAAAATCACCCTAACTCCATAATTTATAAATTTATTTATAATAGATATATACATACTTTTAAGTGGTTTTGAATAAATGAGGGAGAGGGAGGGAGATGTAGTTTTTTGAAACAATGTGTAGAGCAACATAACTTATTTCATTGAGTCATGTGCTTATGATATAGAAATTACATTATTTTAGACATGCATGACCTGAAAGTTATTCCATTAAAAGCAATAAATATTAAAATGTGTTGCAATTGTAGTTCTTATTTCATTGAATCACAAAGTACACACTAATTAGTAAAGGAGAGAGGAAGAAGAATCAAATGCTAGATTTTGCAATGTTTTGGAATGCTTTTTAGGTTTGGATTTCTGAGGCATGAGTTAGACACTTTTGAAAGTCATGTTAGGTGATGTTCAGAATGTTCTATTAAGGCTATATATGGGAATGGTTTGCAGGCGGCAAATGATCCAATTGCTCCATCAAGGGGAATTCCTCGTGAAGATATTAAGGTTTGTATGTTGCTTCCTAGTCTCTTGAGACATCTCGTTTAATTTGCTTAGTACTGAGTTAGGTTGAATCTCTGGAGGTGCAACTTGTTCCTTCTTCCTAAGGTGCCCAACCGCTTTTGCCATACTTATTTATCCCCTCAACTACACAAAGCCTTTTCCTTGCAGTCTTCATGCCTCCTGCACACTCTTCTTTTCCCTATTTAGCTTCATGCCTTCATCTGGGCCATATTTTGAGACATATTCTCATTTGATTCACTTAAGACAAATTTATGTCAAAACTCTAAATGTGTAACTTGTTCCTCATTCCTGAGGTGGCCAACCACATTTTTCAAGCTTATTATCAACTTATCTGCACAAGACCCCTTCCTTGTAGTCTTCATGTCTCCTGCACAATTTTTTTATCCCCATTTAGTTTCAAGCCTTCATATTGCCGGGTCATATTTGTTTCAGATCACTCTGTAAAAAGGTTGTGTTTACTCGTAGACCCTGTTTCCAAACATCAGTACATGATCTTTTGACCTATGTCCAATGTACCTCTCTCTCTTGCACACGTGGTGCATTCACATGTACGTGCAGTTTGGTTTATTACTCTTGGAATGCAGTATTTTAAAATTCCTGAAAGAACTTTTGTTTGGGGGTCTAACTATGAAAGGGCCTATTCTAAACTGGCAGAAAGAAGATAAAAGTGGTCATGGAAACCTTTGAAAAGCTTCTGCCTGGCATTTAGCCTACCCATGTTGTTTAGATTTAGAGGAGTAAAAGTAAGGGAAAAAGGTTGGGGGTGTATTTGGGTCTTTACTTGATTAAGTGGAACTATTTTTCTTATTAAAGTTTACAGTTTGCTGCATTTGAGTCCCCCATGCATCATGGTTAAGCTCTAGAGGAGCTATATAACTTTGGGATAAAATGACAAAAAATAGACTTTTGCTGTGGTTTGAAATGTCATGCGTTAAGAACCAGGACTACCACCTTGTTGTTTGCTAAAAACACACATCTCTACCTGTTTATGGGTTAGTTCTTTTGAAAAGTTTGACTTGATTGATATTTTCCTCCAGGTTCTGGGCTTTCCCATTGCTGTGAATTCAATTGTTGTATCGGTTTCCTCCTCTCCGTTTCCTCTTTTTTTCTTTTTAAAAAATTATTATTATGAAATATATCCATTGCTACTGTTGTAGGAAAATCCAAACTGTTTGTTGATAGTGACGCCCCAGGGTGGCCATCTAGGATGGGTCGCTGGTGTGGAAGCTCCACTTGGGGCTCCTTGGACTGATCCTGTTGTAATGGATTTCCTTGAGCATCTAGAGAGAGGAGTATCTAAAGGCCTTGCATCTTCAGTAGATGTGCAGCGAACTAGCGATGTACAGAAGGCTTTCACAGGCTAGAAGTGTAGCCGGCAGAGTGCTTGACATTTATTCATTTGGTGATCAATTGATTCATCCTCTTGCGATGAGACAATGAAGAAATATCATTGGATTAGACTATGTCCTCTTGATATTTCTTTAATAAGACTCTGTCATCCAATTCTTTTCCAGTTTCATATTGTTGTTCAATGGGGGCGCAGCTGACACAACATCATTGGATTATCATATTAGTCAAAATGCTGGATGTACAAACTGAATTTACAGAAATGAAGGAACTAAATATTTAATATGGTGAGGTTAGTTTATCTTTTGTTTTACTAGCTTGCATGCTACCAATCACCTGGGCAGCATATGACTGATTTAGATTCAGAAATGAGATGATATATTTTTAGATGAAAGATGAAAGTTAAAAATAATATTGTTAGAATATTATTTTTTAATATTATTATTATTTTGAGAGTTGAAAAAATTGAATTTTGTATTATATTTTGTGTGAGAATTTGAAAAAATTGTAATAATGAGATGAGATGAGAGACTTTTTAAATCCAAGTTTGACACAACATCGTCAACATGTTTGGTTTGAAAAAATCTACTCAACCTTCTACTATTCACACCATACTCCACACTCCATCTTTTTTTTAATTTTTTTTATCAAATATATTTTTATATGAATAGTGAATAAAAAATTATAAATAATTTTAAAAAAATAAATTCAAAAAAAAATTTTAAAAAATATTAAAAAATATTAAAAAGTGTGGAGTGTGGAGTGTGAGGAGGTTGTGTAGCAAAACTCTTTTGGTTTATAGACAGATTGATTTCTAACTTTAAAAAAATGAATTTCTTATTCTATGTGCTCTAAATTTCGGTGGTTTTTTTTTATCCTTTTATTACACAATCGTTAGACCCATTAACAGAGTCCCTACCATTGCCAATAAAATCATCTAATTCTGTATATTTTAATTTAATTTAATTTGATTTTATGTTTGTTCGATTCATATGTTGCCAGCATTGAGTTGGAATATATATTCATTCAATTCAAACTCAATTAATATAATCAAACTCAATTAATAGAATATTCTGTCGGTGAGATTAGGCCCAACTAAACGTTTCCCACGATGGATGGATCGCGCATGCCATCATGGATTGACTGACTTTTATTTTCAGTTCACACACGGTTTTAAAAACGCATTCGTTTCACGTTTAAAGTACCGTAAAGATATCATCGTTCCTTCGCATTGATCCTACCCTTCTCTTTCTTATTGTTCTATCATCCAATCACCTTCTCTCCCGCCTAAAAAACCAGAACAAAAAAGGCAGAAAGCAGCCAATTCATGGCGAGAGCTCCCTCTCTCACCCCCTGCCGCCACCTCCATCTTCGACCAATTACAGCCAAACCAACCCAACTACTCTCCCCAATTACAATAACCACTCCTCGCAAAATCTCATCCGTTCACGTCAGCACCGCCACCTCCGACACCATGACGACTCGCCCGTACATTCATCCGTCTCTCGAGATCGTTGGCGGTGGCCGACATCGCGACTCGATACTCCATGATCTGAAGACCCTGGCCCTTCCGTACAATCCGTTTCCTGTGATCGGATGGAACGGCCACGTGGAGACACTCTTCGCCGCCTTCTTTCGGTCCGTCCCTGACTTCAGGCTCCGCCGTGAGTGCCTCCGTACCGAAGATAACGGCACCGTCGCCCTGGATTGGGTGTCCGGTAACGATCGTTACTTGCCGCGTGACTCTCCGATCCTCATTTTGCTGGTTCCGTCCTTTCTACTCGCTATTTCTATGCTCTATTTGGTTTCGGTTCCTACTAACCGAGTATTACTGTGCTAATAATGGAAGGTCTCAGCCAGGTTTAGCCGGAGGGAGTGGGGACGCGTACGTGAGGCACATGTTGGTTAGAGCCAGAAGCAAAGGTTGGCGTGTAGTCGTCTTCAATAGCCGAGGTTGTGGAAATAGCCCTGTCACCACTCCTCAGGTACTTAATTACTTTTAGCTTGAAGATTATTCCATGGCTTTTTTGGCCCTGACCTTGTCCAACTATGGCCTGGAGTCCTGGACAACATATTTGTCAGATTAAAACATTCGAATCCTGAGAACTTTCTTTCTAGTTTCTTCCGAGGTATATGCTATTGATCTTATAATGTTGGTGCAGTTCTATTCAGCTTCTTTTTTAGGAGATATGCGTGAAGTAGTGGAGCATGTTGCCACTCGGTTTCCAAAAGCTAATTTATATGCTGTTGGTTGGTCTCTTGGGGCCAACATTCTTGTTCAATATTTGGGTCAGGTATAATAATCATGCATTAAACTGTTACCTTGTTTTTGGTTGTGTCTGTTTCTTTTTTTTTTACCACGTTAATGTCCATATACCTGGTGTATAGCTAAGTGCTCTCAATAAGTTTTATATTCTTGTATCAATTGTTTTTTCTTTCTTTAACTCGTATTGCATCCATGATTAATGACTTATTGATAAATGCTAATGTTTTGTTTTTGAAGGCTTTACTGCTTTTAATTTTGCATAATGTGATGCAACAATAATATTAGGCTAGATTGTTGCAATGTAAAATTCAGTTATTTTCTGCTCTACTCAGTTCATCAATGCCTCAAGTCTGGATAGCCAGGGGAAATACCCACAACATTTATCTCCATATGCTCTACCTAAGGCTATTCTGGCATTCTCTGTTAGATCATAGGCCAATCTGTGTTGAACTTGTAATGTAAAATGTCACAAGAATTTGTATTTCGGGAACTTTGTGAAATGTCATAAGCTAGATTTTGAGTTTTAATTTAGAACATTTTGTTTAAACATCCCCTATGCTATGTTATATTTAGATTTAGGATCCTATACAATTCTTTGTTCTAACCTCATGTATGTAGTGTAAGTTGATTAGAAAAAAATCCCTCGGTTAATTTCTCCCTATTAACTGAAAGCACGCTGTATAGTATATGTGAAACTGCTAAGTGGAAACTTCTTTGAAAAATAATCTTATTTTTAAAAAATATGAAATTAATTTTTGAAAAGTGATAGATAAATTTTATAATATAAAAGAGTTTTTATATATAAAATAATAAAACTGTTATGAAAAAAAACGTGGTTGCAAACCACCAAGAGTAGCCCAAATTGGGTGACCCTTGTGGTGTTCGAGCTCTTGCCACCACAATGGCCAAGATCAGGCCACTCCCATTGTGGTCGAGCTTTGGCCACCATGAGATGGCCTTTTTTGTAACGGTTTTTATTTTTTCAAAATAAAAACTCTTTTTTACTATAAAAATTGATGTACCTTTTTTAATGTAATTTAAAAAAAAAATGTTTTGCAGTTTTAGAGACTGCCATATGTTTTCAGTTAATATTGATAAAAGAAAAAAATTAACGTGATCTCTTCCTAATTAACTCATACCGCATGGTTTATTTCTTATTTCTAAAAAAATATTATATAGGTCCTAATCGAAGTACCCCATGGCACAAAGGAAAACATTGATAGATAACGGGTTTTGCTACACAACCTCCTACTATTCATCCACACTCCACACTCCACATTTTTTAATATTTTTTAAAATTTTTTTAAAATTTTTTTTTGAATTTTTTTTTTTAAAAATATTTCAAATTTTTTATTTACTATTCATATAAAAATGATTTAATAAAAAAAATTAAAAAAAAAATTTAAAAAAAGATGGAGTGTGGAGTGTTGAGAGGTTAGGAAGATTTATTGTTCTCAGAATACTTCACTATTATTTATTATTTTATTATTATTTTTTATCTACTTTTTATTTCTATTCACTACTCTATCATTACTTTTTCATTAATATTAACAGAATACTTAGTACCAGGCAACCTAAGTCTAGATAAGACACACATGCCTCTTGTGTCCTTGAGCCCTTTTGGGGAAGAAAGTCAAAAGGCACGTTTTGATCTTTTCCCTTATCCATTTCTTTTCCTGGCTGGGCCAGGTTTGGGCTTTCAAAGGGTTGAATTGGGCTCTTGGACTGGGCCATGACAAGGGGTGTTTGATTAATTCTTTAATTTAAGCCAATTTATACTCTCATGTGACCTTGAATGCCGCCGCTGCTAAAGTGTGCATCTTCGGGGAGAGGAATATTATATTTTATGGGTCTCTTGTTCTGAGGAGATATCCTTGGACTGCATTGTTTTTTGGTTTCTTTTTTCCACTACTCAATTCTTCTCCTGGTTCATTTGTACTTTTATTATGTGTTACTTGCAGGAATCTCATACTTGCCCCCTTTCTGGTGCTGTATCATTGTGTAATCCTTTCAATGGTCTCCTTACAGATCAGAACCTTCGTAAGGGCTTTAACATTGTCTATGACAAAGCTCTTGCACGTGCTCGCCGTGAAATTTTTAAGAAGTAATCCTTTGTTCTTGCTACTATTTACACGTGAGATTGCATGAGGTTGATTTCTATGTCTGCTTGAAGTATCACCTGAAAAATTTGGTTTTTATAGGCATGCTCTTCTCTTTGAAGACATGGGTGGTGAATATAATATCCCATTGGCTGCCAATGCGAAGACTCTTAGGGAGTTTGACGAAGGACTAACTCGTGGTAGGTGTGTGATACTCCAAATTTAGTATACGAAGTAGAAGAATGGGGTAAAAATGGGATTCTATATTGCTTGTGACATTATTTGGGAGGGAGGCATCCTCTAAAGGGTTCCCCAATTGTGACCTTGAGTACTTTTGAAATATGAACTTGATGTCACTTGGATTTTCCTTTGAGATGTTACAATGTAATGTATCTTTTGTACATGAGAATAATTATTCATTTAGGGATATAATCTCCATTTTTTTTTAACGTTGCAGTTTCATTTGGTTTCAAGTCGGTGGATGACTACTACTACAATTCTAGCAGTTCAGACTCAATAGAACATGTTCGCATACCTTTGCTCTGTATCCAGGTAACTTTTCCCTCATATCACGCTCTTCTAAACTATATTTCATAATCCTAACTTATAATATTAAACTGTATGAGATTAAACACCTCATAACAATTATTATATAGCTTTGCTATTTTGACATTTTTTGGTCTACAAATGAGTTCTGTAAAAAATTATAATGTATTCTGGTAAAATTGTAAATAAATACTTAAAACTTTGTGTACCAAATGAGATTGAACCCGTGATCTCACCGCCGCCTTTAACATATATATGATGAGGATATATCCTTTGATCCAAGGACCATGGGCCAATTATAATAGAAAAATCATAAGGATGTGGAAGGTGGAGATGCCTTTTGAAACAACAAAAATATGTCGACGTAAAGACTAAAGGACTGCTGTACTCGTTTCATATGTTATGCTGATTGCGCAATCTTCAACGTTTGCAGCAGGACTAGTGTCTTGAAGCGCATGCATGATACACTACCTGGCATCAAATTCTCCCTTTACTATATAGAAAAAAGGGGGAAAAAACCCGTCTCGAGTGCCAATTGCCAAATTGGCTTGCCCCTTACAGTTGATATCCATATCTCTAGTACTAGCTTACATACAGTTTGGTTTAGAGCTCTCTTATCGGCTAGAGTAATGATAAGGCCTAACAACATGGAGCTGTTTCTTTTTTTTCATCATACCAAATTCAGCTGAATAGGCAGACATTTACTCCTTGATATGCAAGAGTTATGCATAAAATAATTCCAAAAAGGATCGAAGAAAATTTGGTTCGCAGAATTTTGTTTGTTTCATGGTTTGTGGTTTGTATCGAGGGAGAACGAGAGAATCAAAGTCTCTGCATATAAGTTGTTGTATATATCAATTGGCATAACTCTCACATAATCTTTGGCAGTCATATGTCTTTCTCATCGTAATTGTGCATTTGCTGTTATTACAGACATTTTAAACTTTAGTGATGTAGTTATGACACAGAAATTACAATCTTTAAGATTCAAATGCGTGGTAACTCATAGCACTAATAAGTTATTTTACTGTGCCACATGTAATGCCTGGAAGTACATAATAATGAGTGAAGGATAAGGAAGGAGATTCAAAATGCTAGTCTTGAACTGTTTTGGCTTGCTTTTTATATTTGAAATTGGAAGGCGTGAGTTATAGGAATGTTTCAGAATCATTTGGTGAACTGCAGCATGTGCTATAGATTTACGTGTGATGGTTTTGCAGGCAGCAAATGATCCGATTTGTCCATCTGTGGGAATTCCTCGGGAAGATATCAAGGTTCGTTTGTTGCTCCTTAGTTTCTTGATCCATACAGTTGTTTCCCTCCCTTGTTTCCAAATTGTGTTGATCTCTCAAGGTGCAATTTGCTCCTTGTGGTCAAATTTGTTTATGGACTTTACTTTTGACTTCCTGTCTCCTGAACTATCTTGTAATCTTGTATGTATTAAGTATACTGATTGCTGTTGTTACAGGAAAATCCAAACTGTTTGTTGATTATTACACCCAAAGGTGGCCATCTGGGGTGGGTTGCGGGTGTTGAAGCTCTGCGCGGGGCTCCTTGGACCGATCCTGTTGTGATGGATTACCTTGAGCATCTAGAGAGAGGAGCATCCAAAGGCCTTGCATCTAGTAGTAATTCAGTTTCTGTGCAGCAATATGCTGAGCCTGAGGGATTGCTAAGCCTAGAAGTACTGTAGCCGTCAGGTGCTTCGCATTCTTCATACACATACACATGATATTGTTATATCCACTCGAATTTAATCTTGCTATCATGGTCATGTAAATTGACATTTAAAAAGAATAGGATAATGCCATCAAATTCTTTCTACTCCAGGTACTGTCACTGGAGCCTAGCAGACAAACATCATTGGATTACATATTTGAAATTCGAGGTATAGAATCATGAATTTACAAAAATGAATAGACTAAAGATATAATAGTCTAGGGAAATGTTCATTTTTAGGTTAAAAAAACATCCAAGGGCAGTATATATGCAGACATGTTGAAGTATACATTTGCATTTGTTCTGTCAGCGAAATGAAGCAGCAATCATGTATTTACTATGAGTATTTTTTTAAGAGATTAAACCCGATTAAACACAACGTTCAAATCTATCAGCATTTTATCTATACTCCTATATAAAATCTTCACCGTCAATGGTGCGATGGACCTTTCTGGCCTGTCCTTATGTGACAAGGAATAACTTAGTGCTTTGTTCGATGTCTATCGTTTTGGATGTTGAGTTTCTTGTTCTTTCCTTGCATTAAAATTGGATTGGATAACCTTGTGGGTTGGCTCAGGTGGTAAGAGCTTTGGTGTGTGTTTTTTTAAATAGAAGTTGTAAGGATTTGGTCTTGGTAGTATATGCTCTCAGAGGTCTAAAGTTTGAATCTTTAGGTGCAAATAATTTTTGGGAGTCACGCTCCATCGTCGGTGTAAAAACACGATGATTTATTTGATTTGTATAATATGGGGCGAGATACCAGAGTCATTGATTTAATTGAGTAAATAATATGTTGCATTTGCATAATCTTCAAATTTTATCCACCACATGTTGGAAAAGAAAATGGATGGAAAAACAATGAAAATCTCACATCCTTGCTTACTCTCCTCGAGGTGGGCATATTCAATTACAATCCAAATTTAATTGCCCTTCCTATTCAGATATTGCTCTTTATGATTGACCAATAAACTGATTGTAATATCGCATAAGAAAAGTAGGCCACAAGGTGATTGGGGAGGTTCTAGCCGCCTCCACTCATTGTATGTTTTGGTCAAGGTCACCCAACTGATAGCATTAATATTATCTTGCAAAAGAAAAAGATAATGCCCAAGAACTGTTCGAAGGTGACAAGGATACCTTGTCTGGATCACATCGAAGAAAATTCCCTGGAATCCATGGCTGGATTATGTTTGGGAAGTAACCCGGAAGATGGGGACTTTGACAGGAAGCCATATTGGAAGTATTGGTTGAATCGAGAAGATTGTTTAATTTTTTCAAAATTTTTAATCTAACTCCTGTAAATTTTCCTGACAAATCTACCAAACTTACAAATCTACCAAAATTTTCTGGAAACTCTGTCCTTGCCACCTTCTTGGTGTATCGAAGGATATGGCAAATGTGAAATGGATGCAAACGTGGGCCCCCAAGATGATGGTGGTTGGGAATCCCAAAACATACATACCCCACAACGAAATTAAGAAAATCACAATCAAGAATCTCTAAAACGTGAATGCCCAACCCAAAGCGATGGATTAGGGATGAAATGGTGGTGGGCCCTAGTGTACTCTGTGTGACAGTGGGGCCTACTACTTATGTGGAGTTTTGTCAGTTCACAAATCATCCTACAATGTCATCAAAATCTGAAGAGACTCCAGTACCTTTTGGATAGTGATGGTATTAAAATCAGGACACGTACACTTATATAATTGAAATAATAGAAGAATTATGGATGAGGATGAGTAGGGCCAATACGAAGGGTCTATTTGTGGTTGGAGTAGAAGTTTTAAATAGTTTTAAAAGTTTTCAAAGAAAAAATTATATTGTTTAAGTGTTATATATTAAAGTATTTTTAATTTTAAATAAGTTAAAAAATATGTATGATTTTTATTTAAATGTATTTTTTTTAAATAATATTGAACGTAATTTGAATTTTAAAAAGACTGTCAATAAATAAAAATATCCATACAGTTTTAAGATAATTATAACTTTCAAACTTTTAAAAATATGATCATAATTTTTAAAAATTTAATTAATCGTCATTTATATATCAAAAAATAATTTTTTAATTTGTTTTCAAACAAACATAATATGTTTGAAAGTCTTTTAAACATATGGCTACAGAACAATAAATAAATTTTTAATAATAAAACTTATTAATTAAGTTATAAATTATAAATCATAAAACTATAAGCCATTTTTCTCACCACAATTCACAAAGAACATTAAAAAATTGAAAATTTAGGTTGTGCTTGATTAATTAATGGATTTTCTAAATTCCAAGTCACAAATAATATAATTAGAATAGGTTTTTGTAAAAATATAGTTAATCATGATATATATATATATATATATAGATATAATTGTTTAATGCAAAAACTACAGTCAGCATCATCGAATTATAAATCTGAACATTATCGCAATGAGGAAGCATAATAAATGATTTAACTTGTTTGGGCAAATATCATGTCCAGAGGAGATAAACATATTTTTAATAATTTTTATTGCATGCTGACGTGGTGTTTACGCTTGCATGCGTGGTATTGCTGATCAGTCAATAAAACTAATGAATTGATGGGCGTGGGGACATCTTCATCTTGAGATTTCATTATAATCTTTATATTTCACTTGTAGAATTTTCAATATATATTATTGTAGTTAATGATTTTTATTTCCCTTAGAAAGCACATATGATATTCCAAAAATAGGGAATTAGTGAATTCGCTGAACACACCATGATCACTAACAATATTATGTAGTTAATAACACGTAATTAATTAATTTTAAATATTGCATCTAAAAGTATTAACATATATACTATTGTGTGGCAAAACTAGTTTTTGGCTATATTATATATATATATATATATATATACCATTTTTCTGGAATTTTGGTATGAGATCATGGCTTTGTAACATGTTTTTCTTATTGTGTTCTTCTCAAGCTAGTGCTATGACAGTACTGGCTGATGCGACGAAATGAAAAGGAAAAGTCATCTTCCCAATATATATATATATATGACCTAGCTAATATCAAAACATAACTCATTGCGTATCTATGAAATTTGGACGGATACAATGAAAAAGAATGGATAAGCAGAAATTAAAGAGAGACACTACTGCATGCATATGCATGGGTTGTTGTCTGATATTCTAATCAACAAAAAAGAAAACGACAGAGAGAGAGACAGAGAGAGATGGGGTTTTTGTGGTGGGTTTCGCTTTATCCAATCGGTCGAGGACCAAATTCATGTACGTGTACAAGATAAGTATACGTATTCGCAATAAATTAGCTGGCTCATGTGTTGCGTTCAATATTGTTTGAATGTCATGGTCGGAGTCATATATATAATAATTTTGAGAGAAGAAAAATGTCTTTTATCTCGAAAATCATTTTCATCTTTCAATTCACACTATTTTATTAAATAGATACTTTACATATTATTGTTGCATAATTTGATGCGCGAACTCGTTTGGAAGAAGACTTTTCTATAATTATAATTGATCAGGAAAAAAAATACTAAATATTTTTTGATCCCATGATCATCTCATAAAAAAGAAATTATCAACAGAGAAGCACATGATGTATTTACCCAAACTTTGAGCCAGGTTCTTTCAGATCCTCACCGGTCCTCACAATTCCCACTGATTTGGAAGTACTCCTAATCGATATGTACGTGTGGAATATGACAGAATCAACTTGGAAACGTTAATTGCAGTGTGAAAAGTTGAATGGTATTTTTCTTTGCATGGGGAGGAAATTAATGAATTAATAGTGCAATATTAGCTAGTTGCAAGAAAAAATGAATGAAATGCCGATTTTGCAAAGTAAACAAGATAAGCTTCGGGTCAGGTCCCCGGCGGCTTGTAGTAGTAGTAGTATATTCCAAAATGGAAAAGTGCTTCATCCGGGACTATGCAACATGCTTGGCTTTCATCATCATGAGAATATATAAGACCATGATAGATACAGCCACCATTAACGTTTTCTTTTTCTTTTTTATTTTTTTACAAAAAATCATGATATCCTTTCCGACGGTTTGAAGAGGTATTTATATATATATATATATATATATATATATATATATATATATATATATATATATGTATTAATTCATATATATATATATATATATATATATATATATGTTATATTTCTATATCTACATATATCAAAGAGGCTATCCTACAATAAAAGAGGCTATAGCCTCATGAACAGTGGAATAAACAGTGGATATTTTTGTTTGAGTTCACACTATCCTCATTTGCACAATTACATTTTTGTCCTCTAATTCATCATTAAGATTATCTGTTATTCTAATACTAATTAGAATATAATAATAATAATAATAATAATAATAATAATGAACTTACAAATAATCTAAATTGAAGATTTTGGTTTATTGAACTTTTGTGGGACAAATTAACAACTTAGAATTTTTTTTATATATTTCTTCTTGGATTTAAAAATAATAGTATTTTCGTATAAATATTACTTAAAAAAAAAGAGTTATCTTCATATTATTTTTCATAGTAATTCATAAAAATAAATCATAGTCATTGGACTAATAATAATAATATTTTCATTTTACAAAAATAATTATTATTTTTAGGTCCAAATTTATGCATCAGTTTATAATTGGTCTATAATTTATTATATTCACTATTTTATTTTTGGTGGTAACACATTTGATATTAATCTATTTGTAATTCATTTTTTAAATTATTATTAAAAGAATTAATAACGCTTTTTATCCTTTAAAAAATTATTTTAGTAAGAACATGCTTTTATTTTCTAAGACAATATTGCGATTCCAGATTTGAAAAGAATAACAATATTATATTTTAGTTAAAATATGAAAATATTGTCTTTAAATTTAAAGAATAATATTTTATTCCTAGAGGATATTGTTTCGAAGAAAACATAATTGTCTTTATATTATTTTTCATAATAATTAATGAATCATACTGAATAACACTTTTTAGATTAATATTATTTTTATTTGAAAAAAAAAACATTATACCTTTTTAAAGTTCAAATGAATAGTCTTTATTTACATTTTATCATTCCAATAACAATTATATCCTGTAGTTTTCTTAAACAATTAAAAGTAATATTATTTTATTTTTTTCATTTATAAGAAAAAATATTATAATTATTTTTTTTTATCAAAATAAATATTATTATTATTATTATGTACATGTCTAATTGGTCTTATAATGAGTGGAGCAAAATGCATGTCCTATTATGACTTGATCAATATAATGAGTTCTAAACATTTGATTTGTTATATGATCAATAGATTTACATTTTATGTTTCCTTCATTTTTTTTAAGTATAATTATTATCATTTGTAAAATCTTCTGAATATATTTATGATTATCTTTACATTTATCATAGTTGTTGTTCATTCTAATTGATATGCATATTAAAATTTATATTTATCATATAAAAAATACAGTAGAACTTTCGACCGGGAATACGTGCTTTGCACATAAGCTCTTACCTAACTAGTATGTATGCGTGTGTATATATATATATATATATATATATATATAATATTATGTATATATATACACTTTTTATTGCACCTGATAAAAACTACCTATATATAATGTATTGTGTGTATATAATATATACGTATATTGCACCTAAAAAAATTACCTATATAATGTATTATGTATATATATATATATACACGTTTTATTGCACCTGATAAAAAATTACCTTATTAATTCGGAGGTATCCGTAGCTATGTTTTAGATAAGTGCGTGCATATGGCATGATGAGGACGATTAGATGACAACGAATGCAAATAAATCATTTGAATATTATCTATACTTGGAATCAGCCCCCGCAACCACTTTAATTATATGCCCCGCCCCGACCATCTTCCCCTTAATTACGCTCATGTCATGTGCGTGCATGCATGCATTAAGGCTGACTAGCTACCAGTAGTACTACTACTGCAGCTCGGCAGCTTGAAACGCGGATGATGATCTCTGATCCCTTTCTCATGTGATTAATTAACAATTACACGAAGCTCAAGATCATGTGCAGCCAAATATATGCACGGAGTACGTACCAATCTTAATTATAAGCAAAACAACTTTCCTCGAGCTCGTAGGTGTTACTTACAATATTTAGTGGCAAAGTCTTTTTGTCATAATTGCATAAAATGATCATCCAACGCATAAATTTGCACAACATATTGAAAAGAGGAAAGAATCCAACCTACGAGATGATTCAAGATTCAATACAATGCTATTTACATTCATTCATAATATAAATAATAAATAAATAAACAAAAGTAAATAAATAGAGACATAAAGATGTACACGATTTGACATAATGCCTATGTTCACGGATTGTTTGGTAGTAAAATCTATTATAATGTGTGATTTTACAATTTCTTATGACCTCACATATCTTATAATACAATAGAGGAATTTAGAAAAGATCTTTTGGAGTCGTTATGTACTGTAGAGTTTGTACATATGAAGCTTTTGTGGAGAGCTATGGAGAGTTCATCTAATTTGTAAGTGATCTCCTCATTATATAGATGCCTATTTTCTTGGAATGATTGAGTCCAACTTGTATTGTGAAGCATTTTCATTTTAAAAATCTAAATCTCATTCCTTTTAGGAATCTGAGTTAACTTGTCATATCTCTTCTTTATTTATCTCTTAGTTTGATTTTCGATCTTATCTGGAGGCTAAATTATAGGCTACTAATTTAACCCCTATAGATACCCTTGATTCTTAAGGGTAATTTGTTGGACAAGAAAGTCTTAAAAATTTTCAAGTCAATAATCTGATGAATAAATTTTAAAAATTGGTCACTGGTTTCTTATTTGGTCCTTGATTTTCTGTTTGTTTTGTGCTAAGTAGTGAGGAGCTCAGCTTGGAGAGATATGTAGGAGATGTACTCGACAACATTAGGTGCGAGCATAGAGCTCTACTTGGGCGAGAGATGTACTCGACCGCATCAAGGGCGAGCGCAGAGCTCAATTTTGGCGGCAGGTGTACTCAACCGCATTAGGTGTGAGTTTGGAGCTCGATTTTGAATTTTTTTGTTTGTATAGATGTTTATCATGAGAGATTGTTTATTGTCGGCAAAGAGTGCATATTTTCATGATTAGTTTTTTGTGCGTATTTTTGTAATCGTTTTTACTTTTGTTGGTAGTGGTAGATTTTCTATCCCTTTGTGTAAATTGTTGTTAGTGTTCTTGTTTTGTTGTTTGTTGGTAGTAACTTGCACTTAAGTGGTCAGGAAACCCGTCGACGCCCTAGGTCCACATTAGGTGGTTGTCGAGCCCGTCGATTCATTTATGAAGAAAACCTACATAATGCAGCTGTAGAGCCTGGTGGCCCATTCCCACTGGCAAAGATTGTGGCACGAACATAAACACTCAGCATTTGCTGGAGAATATATTGTGCATGTATTGTTGTCCATGTGAGAGGGGTCGGACAGTCCAGAGAGTTGCTTGCCTATTAGGCCCCTGGGAGGTCAGGCGGTCCTTGACCTTTCCCTCCTGTTGGCTCATCAAGAGGGAGGTCGGATAGCCTAATAGCTTGTCCCACTTATTGACCCTCGACAAGAGATGAGTGGAGTCGGGCGGTTCTTGACTTTTTCATTTTTCATGGGCATCGCGAGTCTTTGGACTCGTCATTGGTGTTTAAGGATCACGTGGTCTCTTGACCTCAGCGTCCTTTTTCATGAGCACCACGAGTCTTTTGACTCATTATTGGTGTTTAAGGGTCGCGTGATCTGTTGACCTCTGCTTCATTTTTGTTTGATACCATGAGTCTTTGTACTCATTATTGGTGTTTAAGGGTTGCATAGTCTGTTAACTTCTGCGCCCTTTTTCCTTGGCACCATGAGTTTTTGTACCCGTCATTGGTGTTTAAGAGTCACATGATCTGTTGAGCTCCGTATCCTTTTTCTTGGCACCGTGAGTGTTTGTACTCATCATTGGTGTTTAAGAGTCGCGTGGTCTGTTGACCTTCGTACCCTTTTTTCCATAGCACCGGGAGTCCTTGTACTCATCGTTGGTGTTTAGGGGAATGCTCGATTGCACTGTGGTGGCGGAAGGTTGAGTTCGATTGCCCTTAGAGGTTTTCACCAAAAACTAAATAGGTTAGTGTAATACAAATTATAAGTTTGAGATTTGTAAACCTGAGCCATTCCGTTAGAGTGTGGTGAAGGCTGGTGACACACTGGTGACTCCCGTGCGTACCTAGGCTTTAGCATTGATGAAGACACGGGATGCTCGCGATACCAGACGGTCAATTATGATGCAAACATATTAAAATGCTTGCACGACTCTTGGGAGGGGCTTTGCAGCTAGTGTTTTGTGTCACGCGGGCAAATTCCTACAAAATATATTTTCCTAGCATGTAGCCACTTAGATTCTCGTGGAACCTCAAGGAGTTTCGGTGGGAAAAATCTCCAAAAACTAAATTTGTTTGTAGAAAAAAAGAAATTCCAATAGCATGTTTGAGAGAGACAGACTAGAGAAATTTTTACCCCTACTTTCCATTTTTCCTTATAGGAATTGTTCGCTGATGAATAATTTTTGCATTGGAAAGTTGTCCGTCTTTTGTAGTAATGGAGATTTTCTGTTTCCTAATGATTCTCTCTCTTATCTTTTGTATTTATTTAT
The DNA here is from genome assembly GCA_029856935.1 of Cyclocarya paliurus. Taxonomy (NCBI): domain Eukaryota; kingdom Viridiplantae; phylum Streptophyta; class Magnoliopsida; order Fagales; family Juglandaceae; genus Cyclocarya; species Cyclocarya paliurus. The sequence continues at coordinate 11,495,960 of CM056948.1, forward strand.
TTATTATTTTCTTGTGTGAATCGTCACTCCTAGCTGGTTATAATTGGCGATCAAAGTGTACCACCATCTTTCTCACTATAGTTAGTTGCCTACCTTGGAGTGGTTGTCCACTGCCAAGTGTCGTGTGAGCTACTCAAGTAAGGTTGGCTAGATGCCCTCCTGCCATCTTCCGTGGCGAGCTTGGGCGAGGATGAAGGAAACTTCATGGAGAACAGTGGTGAGGTGCTTTTATGGGGAGCATTGGTGCGAGTGGTGAGGGGGTTTGCTTGTAGATTGCAGGTGGGGAGCTCCCATGGCGTGAAACCTTGGTTGCCATGGAGAGGCGAGATGTTGTATTGGGTCATGCTTGTTGCCCACTAGGGGTGCTACATGTTTGTTGCCCGCCACAAGGGTGGTGAGGAGTGGTGGGCATGGGCAGTGAACTTGCTGTTGTTTGTCATCCTCACGGAAACTCTGGGTTGCCATGGGGAGGCGAGATGTTGTATTAGTTCATGCTTGTTGCCCATTAGGGGTGCTACATGCTTGTTGCCAGCCACAGTGGTGGTGAGGAGCGGTTGGCGTGGGCAATGTACAACAACTTCTTGTTGTTTTTCATCATTGCGGAAGCCCACTGGTGCCAGAAATTATAGACTGCAGTCTCTATCTCTTGTTTGGTGGCTGGGCCAGCTTCAAAGCTAGAGGAGGCTTGTAGAGGTGGAGGGGTGTTGCCGCAAGTAGTGGAGGTGGTGAGGAGCTCTACAATGGTTGAGTGTCGATGCATTGGTGACAGGAACTGCCGTTGAGCTTGTAAGGCCATGACACTTGGACTTGGCGTGGACTCTTATAGTGGTCAGGAACTTGTGGGAGGACTCCTACCACCCTTTTCTGGACATCAAGGATGATGGTTGTGCTTAGACCATGCTGTTGGATGAGGTGGCGGGCGGCATTGAGAGACTCTAGGTTGCATCTTGCTATGCGGGCAAGGCCTTGGTTGTTGAAACTATTGTTGAGCTTATGGGGCCGCGACACTTGGACTTGGCGATGACTCTTACAATGGCAAGGACCTTGTGGAAGGACTCCTACCACCCTTTTCTGGCCATCAAGGGTGATGGCCATGCTCAAACCACGCTGCCGATTGAGGTGGCGTCGTGAGACTCTAAGTTGCATCTTGCTATGTTGGCAGGGCCTTGGTTGTTGAAACTACATTTGAGCCTGTGGTGCTACGATACTTGGACTTGGTGATAACTCCTACAGTGGTGAGGACCTTGTAGGAGGACTCCTATTGCCCCTTTCTGGCCATCAAGGGTGATGGTTGTACTCAGACCATGTTGCCAGATGAGGTGGTGGGCAGCGTCATGAGACTTTGGGTTCCGTCTTGCTAAGCAAGTAGGGCCTTGGCCGTTGAAACTGCCGTTGAGCTTGCCACAACACTTGGACTTGGCAAGGACTCCTATAGTGGCGAGGAACTTGCGGGAGGACTCCTATTGCCTTTATGGCCACCAAGGGCGATGATTGTGCTTAGAGCATGCTCTGGAAGAGGTGGCAGGCGGTGTCATGAGACTCTCGGTTGCATTTTGCTAAACGGGCAGGGCCTTGGCTGTTGGCTAGCTTTGGTTGCACATACATGGTGTGGCTGAACTGTGCCTCGATTAGCTTCTAGTGGTTGAGCTTGTCAACGAATTTTAGGTCTAGGAGTGCCACAGTGGGTGGGGCTACGGAAGAGGCTTTACGACTGAACTTTGCATAGGCTTGATCTTTGGGTACAATGTGTCTAAGCTCTCCGTGGGGTTGGGGACACAGTGGTGTCTGTAGAAAAAGTTGGCAGATCGATGTCGTGCATGTTGATCACCTGCAATGTGTTCAAGCCCTCCATGAGGTCAGGGACATAATGATGTTTGTAGAAAAAGTTGGTGGATCGACGTTGTGCATGTTGATCACCTCGCAATGTTGTGGGGGTGTGTATAACTAGGTTGAGGTTCATGGCAGGAGGCGTTCTCGCCGCGGTAGAGAGGTGTTGAGCTGCTCCCATGTTAAACATTGATGGTGGTGGCGAGGAATGGCGGCGAACAAAGCCCCAGTGGTCGGGGAGCATATTGTCAAAGACAAAAAGCACCAGAAGCCATGTGGTAGCTGCCTACAGCTTCACTTAGCTCACAGATTATTGGTGGGGACTTTCCAGTTTGTTTTCAAGCTTGCAGTGGTGAGAAGTAGGTGGGAAAGCTCCCGATGGTTCCGTCCGATTTTTCGACTGGGCTGCTAGCCTTTCCTTTCACCAGGCAAAGGAGGTGTCAGGCCCTCGGCTGGAAGGCCACTGGGTGCAAGGTGGTGTGTGCTCGTCTTGCCCACTGTGTGTGCCATGCATAGTAGTTGCCTTACATGCACAGTTTGTGTCACGTGCACAACTCGTGCCTTACGGGTACAGTACGAACCATGCATCTTGCACATGCCCTTAGAGTCATTTTCTTCTTTTTTGCAGGTGTTAGTAAAATAAAAATAAAAAGTGGAAAAACTTATCTGAACTTTTGTAGATGATCCAGTGAGTCAAAGAATTTCTTTCTTCCAATCTCGATGCAGAAGATTAGTCAATCCCACAGATGGCACCAACTGTTAATGCATAAATTTTTACAACAGATTGAAAGGGTGAAAAGAATCATCCCCGGCCTACGAGATGATTAGGGTTTCGATACGATGCTCTTCTCGTTCATCCATAATATAAATAACAAATAAGCGAATAAAAGTAAATAAAGAGAGACACATAGATTTACATGGTTCTGCATAATGCCTACGTCCACGGGTTGTTTGGAGGCGAAATCTATTATAATGAGTGATTTTACAATCTTTCATGGCCTCACGTATATCACAATACAATGGAGGAATTTAGGGCAGATCTTTTGGAGTCCCTATATGCAGTGGAGAGTTTGAATCTCGGGTAGATCTTTTGTGGAGAGTCTCTGGAGCGTCTATGGAGAGTTTGTTTGATTTGTGGGAGATTTCCTCATTATGTAGAGGTCTATTTTCTTGGAGTGATTGAGTCCAACTTGTCTTGTGAAGCCTTTCATTTTAAGAGTCTGAATCTCTTTCTTTTTAGAAATTTGAGTCAACTTATCTTATTTTTTTTTTACTTTATCTCTCAACTTGATTTTTGACCTTATCTCGAGATTGTTGATTTGACCCCTACACAACGAATGGAAAAGGACTACATACAACTCAATGTGTAATCCTTAGGTCGGATGGACCTTATCCAAATCAAATAGATAATTGTTTATGCAAGTTTCATATATATATAAATATATATATATATATATATATATATATATTGCCTAACATTCATGTATAGACATAATTAAATGTTGTCAGATTCATTTACTGTATTTATCTGTTTTAGAATTGAATAATTCAATTTGGACAGAAAAATAGTGATAACTATCCTTCCCTCATTCCTACCGTTGACTTTGAGTTCAAATCAATTTAGTTAAAGTGAGAAATATTATTAAAAAAAGAAAGAAAGATGCATATGTTACATATGTACATACATCATACATATTTAATTACCTATATATATATAATAATCCATCCATTACATTCATATCATGTTGTGATTAAAACCTATATATAATATAAAACCAAAAAATATTGACACTCCTTAATTATATGAAACAGTCCCCGTCCCTAATTTCTTGTAATTTCTAGAAAGAATTAGCACATGTGCTATTATTCTCGCGAATTAAGGTTAATTAACTAATGACAAAATAACTATATCAATCTAGCACTAGTATTGTCCTCAAGACCCACGGTTGGATACGGGGACATGCATGTATGGGGCAGTAACATGATCACCAAAAACGTGTAATCACGATATCGAGATATATGTGCCCAACTCATATATATATATATATATATATATATATATATGGTAGAGGCTACGAAATTTCGTTAATTAGTTTCATAATTAATTTTGAAAATTGAAAGTAGCTATAAGGTCTAGCTAATAAACATGAAAAGAGCTAGATTTAATTATTTGTATTATATTTTTAAATTGTGGGCCATACTTCCCTTAATGAATGAGTTAAAAATATTAAATATTTAATTAAATAAGATAGAGTGTATAATTTGAATTCAGAATCTCAGTTCTAATATAATATAAATTCACTACCTTCCCAAAAAGTATACGTAAATTGATGCAAAGAAAGAAAGATTTTTTAAGAAAAGCGTGCAAATTTTATTTTATTTTTTATTTATGGAAGAGCATGAGTGGAAAGAATTTCTTAATTTGAATCTAGATCTCTAGATTTTTGCTCGATCGACAGATTATATATGAAGAGTAATGAACTTATACCATAGTCATTCTATATATGACAATTAAGATCATTGAACACAACTCGATCTCTTCTTTTGTCCTTGAGTACAAGCATGCAAATGCAAGTGATGAGAGGATATTGATCAGGACTTGACTATTTGTATTCGATATATATATTTTTGACTGCACATAAAATTTTTGTTTAATTATTTTTTGATATTGTGATTTTTTAATGGAACGTGATTGGTTTAAACAAGAAATTATTAAGCTCCGATCCATCCAAGCATAGTGATTTTTTTTGCATGGCAGGAAGATAAGGTTAACATACTCTAGCCATCTTCTGAGGTGAGCTTGGGTGAGGATGCGAGGACGCTTCATGGAGAACAATGGCAAGGTGCTTTTATGGCGAGCATTGGTGTGAGTGGCAAGGAGGTTCGCTTGTAGATTGCAGGTGGGGAGCTCCCGTGGCGTTAAACCTTGGTCGCCATGGGGAGGCGAGATGTTGTATCGGGTCATGCTTGTTGCCCACTAGGGGTGCTACATGCTTGTTGCCTGCCACAAGGGTGGTGAAAAGCAGTGGGCGTGGGCAGTGAACTTGCTATTGTTTGTCATCTGCATGGAAGCCCACTGGTGGCAGGAACTACAGACTGCAGTCTCTATCTCTCATTTAGTGGCTGGGCCAGCTTCAAAGCCAAAGGAGGCTTGCAGCGATGGAGGGGTGTTGCCGCAGGTACTAGAGGTGGTGAGGACCTCTACAATGGTTGAGTGTCGATGCGCTGTCGATAGGAATTGTCGTTGAGCTTGTAAGGCCATGACACTTGGACTTGGCGAGGACCTTGTGGGAGGACTCCTACCGCCCCTTTCTGGCCATCAAGGGTGATGGTCATGCTTAGACCATGCTGTTGGATGAGGTGGCAGGCAGCATCGTGAGACTTTGGGTTGCGTCTTGCTACGCGGGTAGGGCCTTGGCTGTTAAAACTGTCGTTGAGCTTATGGGGCTGCGACACTTGGACTTGGCGATGATTCTTACAATGGTGAGGACCTTACGGGAGGACTCTTACCACCCTTTTCTGGCCATCAAGGGTGATGGTCTTGCTTAGACCACGTTGCCGGTTGAGGTAGCGAGCGGCGTTGTGAGACTCTGGGTTGCATCTTGCTATGCTGGCAGGGTGTTGGTCGTTGAAACTGCAGTTGAGTTTGTGGGGCTGTGACACTTGGACTTGGTGATGACTCCTACAGTGGTGAAGACCTTGCAGGAGGACTCCTACCCACCCTTTTCTAGACATCAAAGGTGATGGTTGTGCTCAGACCATACTGCCAGATGAGGTGGCAGGCAGCGTCGTGAAACTCTGGGTTGCGTCTTGCTATGTAGGTAGGGCCTTGGCCATTGAAACTGCAGTTGAGCTTGTGGGGCCGTGACACTTGGACTTGGTGATGACTCCTACAGTGGCGAGGACTTTGCGGGAGGACTCCTACCACCCTTTTTGGCCATCAAGAGCCATGGTTGTGCTTAAACCATGCTCTGGATGAGGTGGCAGGCGGCGTCGTGAGACTCTGGGTTGTGTCTTGCTACGAGGGCAGGGCCTTGGCCGTTGGCTGTCTTTTGCACGTATATGGTGCGGCTGAACTGCGCCTTTATTAGCTTCCAATGGTCGAGCTTGTCAAGGAATTCTGGGTCTAGGAGCGCTAGAGTGGGTGGGGCTACGGAGGAGGCTTTACGACTGAACTTTGCACATGCTTGATCGTTGGGTGCAATTTGTTCAAGCTTTCTATGGGGTTGGGGACACACTTGCAATGTCATGGGGGTGTGTACAACCGGGCTGAGGTTCATGGCAGGAGGCGTTCTTGTTGCGGTGGAGAGGTGTTGAGCTACTCCCGTGTCGAACGTCGATGGTGGTGGTGAGGAATGGCGGCGAGCAAAGCCTTTATGGTCGGGGAGCATATTGTCAAAGACAGAAAGCACCAGTAGCCATGTGGTAGCCATGTGGTAGCTGCCTACTGCTTCACTTAGCTCACGGATTGCTGGTAGGGACTTTTCAATTTTTTTTTGAGCTTGCAGTGGTAAGAAGCAGGTGGGAAAGCTCTTGACGGCTCCGTCTGGTTCTTCGACTAGGTTGCAGACCTTTCCTTTCACTGGAAAGAGGAGGTGTCGGGCCCACGGCGGGAAGGCCACTTGGTGCAAGGTGGTGTGTGCCCGTCTTGCCCACTGTGCGTGCCATGCATAGTGGTTGCCTTATGTGCACAGTTTATGTCACGCACACAGCTCATGCCTTACGGGTACAGTATGAACCATGCATCTTGCACATGCCCTTGGAGTATTTTTCTTCTTTTTTGCAAGTGTTAGTAAAATAAAAATAAAAGGTAAAAAGTGGAAAAACTTATCAGAACTTTTGTAGATGATCTCGTGAGTCGGAGAATATCCTTCTTCCAATTTCAGTGCAGAAGATTAGTCGATCTTATAGATGACGTCAACTGTTAATGCATAAATTTGCAAAACAGATCGACAGGGTGGAAAGAATCATTCTCGGCCCACACGAGATGATTCGGGGTTTGATACGATGTTTTTGCGTTCATCCATATAATAAATAATAAATAAGCGAATAAAAGTAAATAAATAGAGACATATGGATTTATATGGTTTGACATAATGTTTATGTCCACTGGTTGTTTGGAGGCGAAATCTATTATATGGGTGATTTTACAATCTCACATATCTCACAATACAATGGAGGAGTTTATGGTAGATCTTTTGGAGTCACTATGTGTGGTGGAGTTTGTACATATGAAGTTTTTTGGAGAGCCTCTTGAGCATCTATGGAGAGTTTGCATGATTTTTGGGGGATCTACTAATTATATAGAGGTATATTTTTTTGGAATGATTGAGTCCAACTTGTTTTGTAAAGTATTTCCTTTTAAGAATCTTAATCTCTTTCATTTTAGGAACTTGTCCTCTCTTTTCTTGACTTTATCTCTTAACTTAATTTTTGATCTTATCTCGTAACTAAATTATAAGTTGCTGATTTGACTCTACACAACGAATGGAAAAGGTTTACGTACAACTCAATGTGTAATCCTTAGGTGGGATGGACCTCATCCAAATCAAATAGATAATTGTCTATGCGAGTTTCATATATATTGCCTAAAATTCATGTATAGACATAATTAAATGTTGTAAGATTCATATACTGTGTTTATCTGTTTTAGAATCGAATAATTCAATTTGGATAGAAAAATAGTGATGACTATCCTTCCCTCATTCCTACCGTTGACTTTGAGTTCAAATCAATTTAGTTAAAGGAGAAATATTATTAAAAAAAAAAAAGATGCATATGTTACATATGTACATACATACATATTTAATTACCTACATATATAATAATCCATCCATTACATTGATATCATGTCATGATTAAAACCTATATATAATATAAAACCAAAAAATATTGACACTCCTTAATTATATGAAACGGTCCCTGTCCCTAATTTCTTGCTAATTTCTAGAAAGAATTAGCACATGTGCTATTATTCTCGCGAATTAAGGTTAATTAACTAATGACAAAATAACCATATCGATCTAGCACTAGTATTGTCCTCAAGACCCACGGTTGGATACGGTGACATGAACGTATGGGGCAGTAATATTATGATCACCAAAAACGTGTAATTACGATATCGAGATATAGGTGCCCAACTCATGATATATATATATGGTAGAGGCTACGAAATTTCTTTAATTAGTTTCATAATTAATTTTGAAAATTGAAAGTATCTAGAAGGTCTAGCTAATAAACATAGGAAAAGCTAGATCTATTTAATTACTTATATTATATTTTTAAGTTGTGGGCTAGACTTCTCTTTAATGAGTGATCTTAAAATAGTAAATATTTATAATTAAATGACGTAGAGTGATAGAGTTTGAATTTCGAATCTCTGTTCTGATACAAATGTAAAATCACTATTTATTTAAAAAACATACGTAAATTAATGCAAAAAAAGAAGATTTCTAAGAGAAGTGTGCAAATTTTATTTTTTTATTTTTTATTTTTTACGGAAGATCATGAGGGGGAAAAATTTCTTAATTTGAATCTAGATCTCTAGATTTTTGCTCGATCGGCAGATTATATATGAAGAGTAATGAACTTATACCATAGTCATTCTATATATGGCAATTAAGATCATTGAAGACAACTCGATCTCCTCTATTGTCCTCAAGTACAAGCATGCAAATGCAAGTGATATGAGGATATTGATAGGACTGACTATTTGTATCCGAATCGATATATATATTTGTGATTGTACATAAGATTTTTGTTTAATTATTTTTTGATATTGTGATTTTTCAATGGAACGTGATTCGTTTAAACAACAAGCACAACGATTTTTTTTGCATGGCAGGAAGATCAGGTTAACATACGTTTCGCGAGTAACAACAACGTGCCTGATCATAGATTACATTCTCAGTTTATGTTTTACCCTTAATTTTTGGAGTCCTACCATATCTTCTCTTCTGATTTGAAATGGTCACATGAGAAAATCACAGATTATTCTACGTTTGGACTCTCAAAACGTGACCAGATTCACTGTACGTACCTTCACACCCACTATTAAGGGAAACCATAAAATCTTCGCCAATTGATCCCACCCCCCCCCCCCAAACAAAAGGTTTATTAATTTCTCAAGTCTGTATGGGCCTTAGGCTCAAAACTCTCCATCGTCTTTCCTAGAAACTTTGCCCATAACCCAACGAACACCTTTTTGTCGTTCTCACAGTCTCTCTTCTATTTAAACTTCTCATCCGAAGGCTCCTCCTCCTCAACTCTCTCTCTAGCTCTCAATACCCTTCTGCCATTTGCATCCAAAAGCAAAAAGCATGGCTGAAACCAAAACCCCTGGCTTTGCCATCTCCGACAAGAAACGTGCCGGGTCCGATGACTTCGATGGCGACAATATCCTCAGCGCCAAGAAACAAATGCTGTCTGCGGCATCTACGTGGGATGACCCGGCAGCTGCGTTAGCTGCTGCTCGCCACGAATTCGGCGAGCATGGAGGCGTGAACATGTCCATCGAGGCCTCGGCTACCTTCACTGTGATGGAGCCCGAGACCCTGAGCCGTATGTTCACAGGGGAGCTAGGCCCCGACCGCGACTTCTTCATCTACAGCCGTCACTTCAACCCCACTGTGTTGAATCTCAGCCGTCAGATGGCGGCTTTGGAAGGCACTGAAGCCGCCTATTGCACCTCCAGCGGCATGGCCGCGATATCCTCCGTACTCCTCCAACTCGTCAGCAGTGGGGGCCACATCGTCGCCTCCACGGTCCTCTACGGCGGCACCCACGCCCTGCTGACCCACTTCCTCCCCAGGGCGTGCAACATTAAGACAACGTTCGTGGACGTGAGCGATTTGGAATCGGTGAGGAACGCCATCGTCCAAGGCCGAACCAAGGTGCTGTACTTCGAGTCCATCTCGAACCCCACGCTGAGTGTGGCTAACATACCCGAGCTGAGCCGGATAGCACACGATAAGGGAGTCAAGGTCGTTGTCGACAACACGTTCGCTCCCATGGTGCTCTCGCCTGCTCGGCTCGGCGCCGACGTCGTTATTCACAGTATCTCCAAATTCATAAGCGGTGGGGCCGACATTATTGCAGGTAAGCAGCAAGTATTTTTTGCTCTTTCTATTTTTATACCGCACACGTGTCGCGGAATTAGTTCCGTGACAGGTTGAAATTAATCCATTAATGGCGTAATAACCTGCCATAAAATCACGTAGAAATTAAATGACAAGATGTAAAATAAAAATTAAAAATAGTAAACTCAATTTCAGTTACAAATTATTTAAAAAAAAAAAAAAAAATTCAGTTACAAACGTGAAACCTTTTTCCAGTGAGACGCACAAGGCATTTTGGATTCACGTGATGAGATACTTTCACTCGTGAGTGATGTTTTATCGCTCCACTTTGAAAACATGCCACATGTTAGAAGCAGTCCTTTCCCTTGATTTTTTTTTTAAATAAATAAATAAATTGCATGTTTTATTTTTTACGACTAGGAATATCGCAGCATGACGTACGCCTTCTTTTGGTTTGCGGGTAAATTATTATTTATTATTTTATTATTATTAATTAATATTTTATTATTATTATTCATGAAATATCTGAAATGACCTAATTATCTAAATGCAATTTTAAAAGCATACATGTGTACGATGCTATAATTTAGCTTTGAGTTTGTGGGTTGTACCTATGTATGTGTGATGTTACATTTTGAGATACATGGGTCCTACCATGTCTTATCGATTGAGAGTATTCTCGACAGCTTTCAATTACATATCGTAAAAAAGTGATTTGAAACGGATTGTTAAAAAAATAATTGCATAAAATTAAAATTATAAATTTATTTATTTTATAATAAAAATAATTTTTTAATCTAATAGATCACGTTAAACTATAAATTTATATTTATAAAATTACTTTACAACTAAATTATTTTTATTTATCATGACAATCCCATCACAAAAAAGGTTTTTAATCCTTTACGAACTTACTCATAAAGCTTTTTGCTAAAAGAGATCATTCGGGATAACGTTTACTATTCAAACTTGGATAGCTTATCTTAATCCCGAGTTAATTGTTCTTAGTAATATATACGCCTCTATCGATCCAGTATTAGCTTTATATGCACGCAATGATCCTGAGTAGCTTTATAAATGGCTCGTGGACCTCTCTCTCTCGTTTTTTTTTTTTTCTTTACTTACTTTTGATGTGTTTTGCCTGGCATGTGCCTATAACCCAATGGAAAAATGTTGTTCTTGTTTTCAATTTTGTCATTGCCAATTATATTAATTAATGTATCATATTTTAAGAGACTTTAGAAAAGACCATTTATATCACCTAAAGTGTTAATGCATTTTTGTTAATTTGTTTTCTCGGTAAGTGTTAGTGCATACAACATGTATATGAAATTAATATCCCAATGACAATTTACAGGAGCTGTGTGTGGGCCTGCAAGTCTTGTGAACTCCATGATGGACCTCCACCAAGGGACCCTGATGCTTTTGGGGCCTACGATGAACCCCAAAATTGCATTCGAACTATCTGAGAGAATTCCTCACTTGAGCCTAAGAATGAAGGAGCATTGCCACCGAGCACTGGTCTTCGCCACAAGGATGAAGAAGCTGGGCCTTAAGGTCATCTACCCAGGGCTTGAGGACCACCCGCACCACACCCTTTTGAAGTCCTTTGCCAATAAAGACTATGGCTACGGTGGGCTCCTCTGCGTTGACATGGAGACCGAGGAAAGGGCTAACAGGCTGATGCACCACTTGCAAAATAGCACCCAGTTTGGGTTCCTGGCAGTCAGCCTGGGATATTATGAGACCCTTATGTCCTGCTCAGGCAGTAGCACCAGCAGTGAGATGAATGATGAGGAGAAGGCGCTGGCCCGAATTTCTCCGGGGTTGGTGAGGATGTCCGTCGGATACCTTGGGACATTGGAGCAGAGGTGGAGCCAACTCGAGAAGGCGATTTCCAGAATGCAGGACTCGGGTTCCTTGAACAAATACTGATATCACTATTTTCTGGAGGCCAATGCTAAAAATAGTCTGTTTAAGGGTTCTAGCTGTTGGTCGTTGTTCATGTTGGAGTACCGGATGCTTAATTCCAGTCTAGAATTTCAGCCAGCTGTGGATATGCTAATATAAATATGTATATTAGCTTTCCTTTGAACAGTACTGTAATGTTTTGCTGGTTTATCTGCCTGCGTGGAGTACTCTAATGTAATCATCTATGGTATATAATTAATACTCGACCTTCCCTATACATTTTTTTGCTTTTTTGCGCAATAGAAATGCTGCCGAAGTAATACGATAGCAGGCCATTTATAAGAGTTTTATAATTTATAAACCATCATCCTTCTATCTAGGAAATTGCTCATGTGCACAAGGTCCATTTCCACCATTGCTATACGGCTGGATCACCATATGGAGATTGAAACGGGAGCTTAACCTATGGTGCTTAAAATAAGAGGCTCCAAGAAAAGAGAGATGCTTATAAGAGCTTGACCTATATTGACCGCTTCTCAGTATTTTACCTTAATTGTTCTCAAAAGAAAGAAATGATGTGGGTGTCCATGACCCAAATCTTCTGTTGCAAGGAATCAGCCTAAAAAGAAGTGGCTCGGATCATAACTTAATTCATGTTGACGTACAGCACTGGCGTTTAATAACAAGACTGGCCAGCTGAAAACATCTATTTAATTTCATTGATAGTTTGGAGAACAATCAACCTCAAATTATCATCTTAAAATGGATCTACCGCCTGTATACATTTTATTACTTGTAGGTTTAATTTCAAGTATATAATCATAAAATAATCAAGGAATTACCTCATGCATGATCAATATTCAAATATAGTTTTTTTATGTTAAATAAGGTTAATTCGAATTACCTCAAGGAACGGAATTCCTCCAAACCCGAATCTTTGCTCGTTTTACAACTCACGTCACTTTATTATTTACACCTCTAATTCATTTAGGAGGCTACTAGAGTTTCTTAAAAAAATTCACCCTTTAAGATCAATAGATCTAGATGGTTGTTTTAGAAAATTATAGAGATAGATGAGAGCTTTTCTTTTGCAGTTCACTTTTTCATTCTATTTTTTTTTAGGTACGTAACATTCTTATTTAAAGAATTTTCTTGTAGATGGTTAATTAACTTTCCTAAAAATTAAGTGACAGTGGTGACTGTAGTGGAGGGTTAAATAATACCTTTCCCACGCCCATATAGACACAACATGCAGGGTCATGGGTATCCACTACCAACAGTTACTTTTCTCATTATTCCGATTATTGAGCAACCTGTATTGTCCTTGTTCATCAATTTGGAGGCGCATCTCAACATGTTACTCGTGTGAGGTCATGACATCATTGACATGGGGTTGGTCCTTGGCAGTACTTGCCATACTACTGGATAATGGCTTCAATAATTTGGGCTCTGAGGGGGTAAAAAAGAGCCCACAAGATTATGTGAATTAGGTTTAGTGGCCCACTACGCAACTTCCTGTGCGCAGTGAGCATCTAAAAGAGATTCATTAATCTCAAATGTTAAATAGTCATATGAGTTGGTTAAACAGGTGATGCTTATTAAAATCAGTCACGAGAACTTAATTGTTGATCTTTGGTTCAAGTTCAATTTTGGTTACGACAGTTCGATGTGCGTTTCCATGCAGTGCCGGCCTTGCAAAAGAATAGAGATGTGACTTCGAAAAGACTTTGAAAGAGTCTTTCAATGACTAATTCAAAACTCTCAAAATTAAAAGTAGATCTCTTTGCATTTAAGAGCTTAAGAAAATGCTTGTTGAAAGAGATTATTGTTTGTCCCTAAATTTGTTGCATATTCATTTTGCATGTAAAGAGCGTCGTGACGAGTGTTGTTGATGGACCTCTGAGATTAGCAACCATTTGATCGCTTGTTTTTAGTTAAATATTCATTGGCACATGCTGTCATTGATTATTCGTTTTATAAGGATGTCCCATAACGTTACATGGGTATGGGGTTAATGAAGCCGAACACATGCAAGGGATGCTAACCCTTATATACATCGCACTTTATAAAGATTTTAGTGACAAGAAAAAAAAGAAAAAGAAAATAGTGAATCAAGATGTAGGATTCTACTTTCTAGATGGATCTTACGCCTTGGGCCAGTCTCTCTCACCCCCAAGTCTTTGAAGTCATTTCCGTGAGTTGGGATTTCAATATCGGACCAGACGGATACTAATATTAGGTATCGACAGGTACCCATTTCCTTAAAAATGAAAATATTGGCTATTATCGTCATTATCGAACAAGTGTGTCCATGTCCTTTTTTATACATTTTTTTGTTTGCTTGTATGTTCTTCATCGGACATTCTGTGGTGTGGTCAATAATCATCAAATCAGCCATGAGTTATCCTAATTAAAAAGATCCCAACTTATATATGAATTGACCGAACTTATCATTTATTTTAAAATTTTATTATTTATTTTATATTTAAACATTTTTCTTCACGCGTGGGTTAGACTCTCTTAATGAATGATCGAATACGTGAAATATTTATTTAAATGGACTAGAGTATAGAGTCATAATTCAAATTTAAAATCTCTATTTTGATAACATATAAAATCACCACTAATCACAAAAATTTAAAATCGGGAGAGGGAGGAGGGAAATCATTGGTAAATATAAAAAATCAGAAGCAACTAATTGAATTCTCCTGTTGAATATTCGGTCAGCAAGATTTCTGTTGAATCTTCCACCCAAATTACAACAATATTAGCCAATATTTGACTGACATTTGAAAGTGGGCATGCATGCAGGTCACCCACAATACAGACACATATTCTAATATTCGCAAACTACAATCAATCATGGCCCAATTTGTCCACCATTTTCATCTCATATCATTGCATTCTAACTTGTTTATTTTAAGGCCATAATATTCTTCTTTCTATTTTTTATTTTGCAAACTCAATTGTTCACGTCATAGCACCAAAAATTCGATTCTGTGTAGGCCATCTCTAAAATACTCCATCGCGATTAAAAAAAAGGAACGATCATTTAATTATTTGCAGGAACCTTTCAAGAAACTTCAGATCTTACATTTAACTAAAATTTCAAATTTCAATATCATGTTTGTCACATGATCAGTATGTATTATTGTTCTACACAAAAATATTATCATTTAGTTCAAAATCGATTCCTCTTAATGCTGCTGATCTATTGATTTCTGCATACTTTATATTCACGATTCTTTATCTGACCATTCCACTTATAATATTTATATGTTTTGAGATTGATCATTCCATTTTGACTCTAGAAATTAGTGGTGCAAAACGAGTATATAATTAGCTTTAAAGGAGATGATGATCAGTTGATGTACTATTAGGAAAATGATAAAAAAATTAACCATACATGAGGAAATTTTAAGATTTATTAATTATATATATATATTAATATATATATATATTTATATAAACTTCGAGGTTTGCTCACTTCAAAAATCAGAAAGAATAATAATATTATACACTTGCTTTGAAAAAAGAAAAGAAAAGTCTCAAAGAAATGGGGGAAATATATACATAAGATTGGAGAAAATGACAACAGCTAAAACGACTTGTCAATTACATGAATTATTAAGACATAAATGTAAATAATAAAATCTACTTTTTCTTATCAATTTAAACTTTTGAGACAAGTAGTAATTTAGTATAGTATTAGAGCAAACGTCAGTTCGAATCTTAACTTTATTCTTCATCAGATTAATTAAATATTACGCATGAAGAAGAATATTGTTAAAAACATAAATATAAATAATAAAATCCATATATTCCCATTAAGTTAAATTTTTGAGACAAATGATGATTTAACATAAATATTAACCATGATATATATATTAATTACAATTAATTATTTAGTGCAATTTGTACTACTATAAGTAACTAGTTATATTAATGGTCTATATATAGCTGTACGTACGTACGTACGATACATTAATATATATATATATATATATATATATATATACACACATTTTAAACCGTACTACATGATTTAAATCTTCACCACTCTTTCCTAATTAATTAATTCGCAACCACGTATGCACTAGCATTTTAAAGATCATAAGATGACAACTAGCGTGCAATCGTTCCACAAGCAAATCAACACGCCAAAAGATCAGCTCTTTGTCGTGCTTTCTTTCTTTAGTTTCCATATAATGATCTTTCTTTCCTTTAATTGTGTGTGTGTGTATATATATATATATATATATATATGAAAATCTAAATCAGAACATAATCATTATATAAAATATAAGACAAAAACATTTATTTCAAACGACAAATTGAATAGATTGTGGCTGTAAAAAGAAAAAAATTAGATTGTGGTAATTGTTCTACGAGTTTTTCCATAATTATTGTTCCTCCGAGTACATCATTCGTCATTCTCTATAAATGTTTTATATGGTAAAAATCACAATAATATATATTCTACTGCCTAGTAGAGGTGACAATATGTAACATGAATTGTAAATCCAACACGAATACAATACGAAATTAGCGAGTTTGGATTTAATATAAATGAGTTTGGGTCAAAACAGATTGACCCGTTAATACATAATTAATAAAGGGTCAATCCGCTTAACCTGAAATCAACCCACAATATTTCGTTTAAATTTTATTTCAAACTTATAATGTTATTATTATTGAATTGTAATATTGGTATCTCAATATGCTTATATTTAGGGGTGGGCAGCGGAGGCCCGCCCCCCGTTACCCCGTCCACCCCGCTCCTGCATGGGCGGGCGGGCGGGCTACCTCGCACCCCCCTGCCCCACCCCACATGAAGGACCTCTAGCGGGGGTGGGGGGCAGGCTGACCCCAGTGGGGCCTCGCCCCGCACCCTGCTTCACACCCTCCCAAATTTATAATATTTTTTTTTATATTTATATAAATATATATTGTATATAAATATATACAATTTATTAAAAACTTGAATTTAAGTTAATAGATTGCCTTGGTCTCTTTTATAAAAGTTGGACTAGGAGGTCAAGACAATCCAAAATACAACTCTAATGAGTTTATATTTTTTTTAATAAAATTTATAATTATATTATATTATAATTTGGGTCTAAAAAAAAATTTAGACCCAACAAAAATTATAGATCCAGTGAATCACTGGGTTGAGCTGGGGAGGGGGTGGGACGGGATGCGGTTTCAACCCCACCCCCCGCCCCCAAGAGGGGGGGAGGGGGTGTCCCCACCCGGTACCATGCAGGTAGCCCCCTACTTATATTTTTATTGTTAGGATTGTAATTTTATGGTTATATATATATTTAAAAAAAAAAAAAAAGCCAGTAGCCATATGGTAGTGGCCCCATCCCAAGTTTATTAATAAAACCCCACTTATGGCGGATGAATACCGTGGTTACAAGCCAAGTATATGGGAGTTTATAGATAAGTAAATAAAAAACCTCCCAAATAGAAACCAACCAAAACCGAAACAAAAGAAACAAAGAGACAAAAAAAACTAGGGGTGGCAATATGTTACACGACTCTTAACCCAACACGAACACGACATGATAAAAGCGGGTTAGGATCAAAACGGGTTGATCCGTTAAGACACGATTGCTTAACGGGTTACTAACGGGTCAACCTGTTATAACCCTTTATGACCCGTTAAGAAAATTGAATTTACCTTTATACCTTTAAACCTAAAATTCAAAAAACCCTAAACCTAAGTTATTAACCCACGCCGCCCCTAACTTCTCACACTGCCCTCAGTTTTCTTTTTCTCAAACTCCCAACTTCGCACGCCACCCCCCTCTCTTCTACTTCAAGCAAATCTATGAGTAGCGAAAAGGGTCTCTCTGCTCTTTCGGCGAATCCATTGGCGCCTTCTGCCAGTCCTCCTAGCATTGAGCTTTGCAAGGGCGTTAATGGACTCGTCGTCCTCCACGAGCCACGTGGTAGCTCCACTGAGGTGCTCTAAAAGACGTCTTCCTCCCTCACCCCATTTTCGTTTTCTTTTTTCTTTTCAAAATGATATTTGCTATTATTGAATCCAGTGTTTGCGTTTGATCTGATGCTTGATTTGGTAATTTTTGCGCTAGATTTATACTTCTTTCTTATAAGAATTTCAATTTTCATTGCTTTTATCTATTTCGTGAATCTAGGGCTTGTTTGGTGGTTTCTAAACCTCACACACTCTGATCTACTCCTATATTTACTTATACGCGTATGTATGCATGCATTATATTGTGAGTGCTGCATTTGAAATCTAATTACATGTTAATCACAAGATCAGATCTCTGAAGAAAAAGTGCTTGATTCGTTCATTTTTTTTCTGTGACAGATGAACGAATCAAGCACTTTGAGGCAAATCAACCCTTTGCAATTGCTCAGGAGTTGGTACGGGAGATCGAGATTTCCTACTGGGGCAATGTGCAGGTGACAGAGCATTACAATCTTGTCCATGGCAGTGCTCAAAGCAAGGGGATTTTTCTAGGTATGCCTGCATTTTCTTTCATGTTCATATGCTTTCTTCCGATTCCTAAGTTAGAAGTTTGATTGTGGATTATTTTCTGCTGTAGGCTTGACTTGTTTGCAGCGCCACAAATTTTAGGGCCTGGTGTCATCCCACTTCGTTTTCTCTGTAATCTCAAGCCATTTTCATATGTTTGTCATTTTGTTTTTTGACCTGCTACTTTGATATGTTATACTTTGATATGCTACTTTGATGTAATCTCATATAAAATAGAGAGTATTGATTTGTTTTCTAACCCGCTACTTTGATATGTTATACTTTAGATGTGCTAACTATTTATTATATTTGTTTTAGTAATGTTGTTATCAAAGGCATAACAATCTTGGCTCCTCTCAACGCACTAAATACTGACGGTATCGATCCAGGTATCTTACTTGTTTCCTCATTCTCTTATATTCCTGATGTAGTGGATTGCCAATCCTTTTAGAGCAAAAGGGCATAAGAAACTTATCTTGAGCATTAACATCCAATTTGCAGACTCGAGCAACAATGTGTGCATTGAAGACTGTTACATTGAGAGTGGGGATGATCTTGTTGCAGTGAAGAGTGGTTGGGACCAATATGGAATCACCATTGCCCGTCCAAGCGCAAAGATCATTGTCAGGAGAGTTTTCGGCACCACACCAACCTGCTTTGGGGTTGGAATAGGTAGTGAGATGTTTGGTGGGATTTCAAATGTAATTGTCGAGGATTTGTATGGAGTTGGAGAACAACAAGGGCAAGGAGGAACAACAAGGGTAAGGAGGACGCTCCACCTCATTCTTCAAACTCTAAATTTGTTTAAATCTGTGTTTTTATTATATTTGAGATTGTAACATTAATATATTTACTATGTGTGTTTTGTTTATTATATTTGGGATGTAATTTTAATAATAAATATTATTACAATGTGTGTGAATCATATTTGTTTGAATTGTAATTTTAGACTTGTAGTTAATTTTTTATTTAGATATTATTTATATTTAAATATTTATATAAAATTAATCAGGTCAAACGGGTCGTGTTGTGTCGTGTCTGTTCAACCCATTAACGTAAACAAGTTGAAACGGGTCGTATCGTGTCGTATCAATTTATTTCTTATTCATTAACGGATCATAACGGGTCGTGTTGTATCACCGTTATCTTATCGTGTCGTGTTTGGGTTTAGAATTTTGACACGAAATCCTTAACGGGTAGTGTTCGTGTTGACTCATTAAGTGTAATGTACATACCTTGACACGATATGAACACGACCTGTTAACACGATTTGACACCTCTAAAAAAAAACTAAACAAGCCTATAAAAAACCACAAATAAATCTAACAGGCCTAAACCAAGGCATGGAAAAAACCTAAACAAGCCTAGAAGAAACAGGATCAGAAACAAACTAAATAAGCCTAGAACACAAAACAAAAAAAAAACAGCAAAACTAATGACGGAAAGACGGAAGACCTAAAAAATCCACCCGCACAATACCTTTTAAAAACCAAGGAAGATCTTTGTTACCATTATATGTGACATTCATCCCCTTTTCCCCTTCTCTAGCAAGGAAATCTGCAGCACTGTTACCTTCCCGAAATTGATGAGCCTCCACAAAATTAATTACCTCAAGCTCCTTTCGCAAAATCTCCCAAAAATCTCAAAGATACCATGAAGTGCATTTGCCGTTGCGAAGCCAATCAACTACAATTTGAGAATCACTTTCAATAATCACATTGACCATATAGTTCCTTTTGCACAATCTAATACCATCCAGAATTACTTTCACTTCTGCGCCATTATTCGTACCAACCCGTTAATAAGTTGAAAAAGCCCATTTGACCATACCATTCCAATCTCTAATAATGCCGCCCCCTCCTGAGTTTTCGGGACTACCTCTGCAGCTCCTGTCGCAATTAAGTTTCACCCAACCCGTAGAAGGCCTAGACCATTTAACAATTTTCCCAGGTCTTATAGAAGAACTTGGCCTCTCCAAATTAAAATCTTTTAAAATCTTCAAATCGTGCATGGATAAATTACTAGATGAACTAATGTTATTCGCCAATGACTTAATCCACATCCTAACACTTCTCCAGACAGTCACAGCCGAATCATACTTTCCATCCATTCTAGCCTTACATATTCTCTTCCAAATGCACCAAGTAATAAAACAAGGAATTAAGCCAACGAGGGTACCTTTAAAAGAGGATATTTTAGCATAAGAAAACCAGGCAACTACTCTATTTTTTCACTGTAAACTGCGCCTACAAGGGATACCCAAAGCAATACTAGCATAAGACTAGACGTCAAGAGCCACGACCCCCAAAGAAAAAATATGGTCGATATTTTCTATGCATCTCCAATCACAACAATCACACGCAGAGGCAAGAGACACACCTTTACTTCGAACCCGAGCATCCACGGGCAAACAATCAATCCAAACTTTCCACAAACAAAGAGAGATACGTTTAGGTAATAACTAGTGCCATAACCAATCATGCCAAGGTAATTCTTGGCCTCTTTTTCTCACCACCTCCCAAGTTGTACTAGTAGAAAAAATGCCATCGGCGGAAGGTTTCCACACAAATCCTGACCTTGGGTACCATTAATATGTGTCTGGAAAATTTCCTCAACAATCTCCTCACCAACCATCTCCCTAAGAATGCCCTCATCCCAAAAATTATTGGACCAACAATCTTGAATACGCAATCTGTTGTTCAAAATATCGTCAACCCTTATCGAAAGGGGGCCCGATGCCAACCATCGATCAAACCAAAAGGAAGCATTACCACCACACACCAGGACATACACATTATCCATAACTTCCAGCAATATATTAGTAATCGATCTCCAGAATCTACAATTAGTCAGTTTCGCCTTTTAAGTAGAAATATGGCCATGACGAAGGTATTTGGCACATAAAAAATCAGACCAAAGATTATTAGAAGGCAGAATCCGGAAGGCAAACTTCATATGGAGTATTTTTTAACCTCTTTAAGATTTCTCACACCCAACCCTCCTTTTTAGTAGGCAAACAAATTTTACTCCACGATCTCCAGTGATATTTTCTTTTACCATCAGTCTCTCCCCAAAGAAAATTAGCTAACAAAGCTTTAATCCGAGACAACGATATGGAAGGAACACTCATCACAAACAATAAGTGGATAGGCATACTAGTTAAAACATGCTTGACTAAAATTAATCTACTACCCGGTGATAACAGCTTAAACTTCCAACCGGAAACTTTTTTCCTCACTTTATCAATTAACGGTTCAAAAATCCGGGCTGTCAATCTACTTGAGACCAGTGGCGCACCCAGATAGGTAACAACAAACTTACCTTCTTTAAAACCCGTAAGACTCAACAAACTCCTCTTCCTTGATGCCGAGATCAATTTAGAGGGGAAAAGAGCAGATTTGTCCCTGCTAATTTTCTGACTAGACCACTTCTCATAAATATCAAGAGTATGCACCAGATTTCTAATAGACCTCTTACCCCCATTAGCAAAAATAAGGATGTCATCAACATAAAATAAGTGAGAGACCAAAGGAGCGCCAATAGGATGACTAAATTTACCAATCCAACCTTCCACAAAATTTTTCCGGAGAAGCCTCATCAACACTACTTCCATGAGGATGAATAGATAAGGGGAAAGATGGTCCCCTTGACGCAGTCCCCTAGCAGACTGAAAGTAGCCTTTAAAGGTTCCATTCATCATAATAGAAAGCCACTGAGATTGCACACAATTAACAATAATCTGGCAAAAATTTTCAGAGAAGCCAAATCTCAGATCACATGCATTAAAAAATCCCAATTCACCCTATCATAAGCCTTGGACATATCAAATTTAATCAAAACATTACAATCAACAATTTTTTTATGTAGCGACTGAACCATCTCCTGAGCAAGAGTAATGTTCTCAAAAATACTGCGCCCAGGGATAAACGCACCTTGTTCATGCGAGACCAACTTATCAAGAATAGAGTTAAGGCAATTCACAATAATCTTCGAAAAAATTTTCTAAGCCACAGAGCACAAAACAATAGAACGAAGTTTATCAAAACTGGAAGGATCAGACACTTTTGGAATAAAAACAATAAAAGAGGAAGAGTAAAACTTGGATAGAGGAGCACCCCTGAAAAAATCTCTAGCAGCCTCCACCACATCCTCCTTGATAATATCCTAACAAGACATATAAAATTCCGATCCAAAGCCATCGGGACCCAGACTACTATTCTTTGGGATGGAAAAAACAGCTTGCTTCACTTCCAATTCAGAAGGCGTCGCGTATAACTAGCGATTCTCTTCATCTGAAATATTCTTCTAAATAATCATCAACAAATCACAATGTTCCATTGTAGATGCATCGGAAAGAAAGTTACGAAAAAATTCCATAGCCTCCTCATGAACCTCTTCAGCAGTATTCAACACTCTCCCATCAACAAGGACCATTTTATTAATATGACCCTTAGTGCGCCTCTGATTAATGACCGGATGAAGAAACTTAGAGTTTTGATCTCCCTCGGTCAACCATTTCTTCTTAGCAATTTGGCCAAGGCGAGAAGCTTCCCTTTTTTCCCATAATTTAATCCCAGTCTTTGTTGCCACAAAATCATCCTCAAGCTCCTTAGAAAAACCCATTTGAAGTTGGGTTTCTAGGAAAACTAACCTCTCCTCCAGCGCTCGAAGATTGACATCCACCCTGCCAAAAACATTTTTATTCCAAGCACGAAAAGCAAGCTTGGTTCTTTTCAGTCAAATAGCAAGCTTTCATAGCCCAGACGCCGCATCCTGTTTATTTCAAGCTTCCTTCACACACATTAAAAATCCATCATGTAAGCACCACATATTAAGAAAACGAAATGGAGAAAGGCCATAGGAAGAAACAGGACGGTCTGAGAAAACTACCATCGGACAATGATTAGAAGATTTTCGACTCAAATAATTAAAATAGGCAGAAGGCAAGAGATTGGAAAAAACATTATTCATGAGCACTCTATCTAGTTTTGCCTAACTTTTGGACACTCCCCCATGCCCATTACACTAGGACATATTTTGACCAAAACTAGATACCTCTAGAAGACCACAACGATCAATGCAGTTATTAAACTCAAGCATTGAAATAAAAGGCCGAGGATTCCCACCAATTCTTTCCAAATCCCTGCAAATAACATTAAAATCACCCATAACTAACCATGGCTGATCCAAAGCTATCCTCTCTTCTAATTCATGCCATAATTCTCTTCTATCAACATAAGAGCACTTAGCATAGACAAAAGTGACTAAAACACGATGAGCATCCCAATTAAACCAACTAGACACTGTTTGAGACATACAAAGCACAACTCCAAAAATATTTGGATTATTCCAGAACACCCACAACTTTCCACCCTGATTAGCATTAGAGACATAGTGATTAAAATCAAAAGAACACCCAAGAGTAGCCATACGGTTATCAGCAACAAAAGGTTCCGATATAGCAAATAAAGAAACCTTGAATTTAGTAATAAGCTTCTTCAATCTTCCTCTAGAACTGCCCAACCCTCTAATATTCTAGAAAGATATAGTATTAGTCATAAGTCAGCTTTTGGGATCGGGTGTGAACTTGTAGTGACTTCCTCAAAGACTTTTCCTCCACCTGGTTTGATATACCTTTTGCCAAACGATGATCCACGTTCGAATCGTATAGTTTTTCTTTTCCCATCATAACAGGAAGTGCACCCTCTTCATGATCAGAGTCAAAAGTTTGCGCCCACTCTCCCTGGCAGACCTGCTTTCAAGAATTCTCCAAATCATCCTACACCTTATCGGAAACAACTTGCACCTGCGGAACACTATCACACTAGACTTCCTTGCAATCATCATCACTATCTTGGGTGCTTGTAACAAGCACTTGCTTCCCAGCATCCACTTTTGTAACAGCATGAACCTCCTCAATTAAACTTTCAACCACTGATTCCTCCACCGTAGCCCGCATAACCGACTCGTGCTGGGCAACTAAACCTTCGAAACTTAGCTTCATCAATTCATTGAATGGGTTGTTATCTGTAGGAAAAATCTGGAACTGGAGGAGATGAGCCCCCCTCCCCAATTGCACTTTCCCCATCTCTACTAGCCATCAGGATCGGTTGGCTCACATTTTGATTTTCTTTTCCACTCTCCTCTGTTCTTTCCCCTGCCTTACTAGACTCGGCTTTATCCAAAGACCCAGGATTATACTCATGATTTAATTTCACAATGCCTTCCTCATGATCTGTCTCCACAACCTGACTGACACACTTCCTTCCAAACTTTAGCATCTTCCTTGTGCCCACCCGCTTTTCCATGCTTTTTCTCTTCAATACCACGGTTTACACGTTGACCAACTTTGCAAACAACCTTAGTGTGACCTTGCCTAAAGCACTTGTTACAATAAAAGCCTGGCTTCTCCTAAACCACCGGCTGCCATATTTGGTGCATCCCAACCATCACAAAAAAGCCTTTTATTGGTTCATCTCTGAGATCCACTGCAACACACAATCGTGCCCCTGTGGCTCGTGTTCTATAAATGGTTGCATTATCCGTGCCCAAGAATTTACCGAAACGAGTAGCAAAACTCTGGAAGCAATCCAACCTATACAGATGCAGAGGAAGGCCGGGTAAAAAGATCCATTAAGGAGCAATGGAGGATTCTTTTTTCAGATCAAACCCCACCGACCAACTGAACAACCGAAACGGAACTCCTGCCACCACCCTACCTTCAGGTGCCCAAGCATGAAAATAGTCTTTCTCATTCGCAAGATGCAAGAGAAAGTGAAATTCATCCATAAAACTAATCATAGGCACCTCACTAAACCCCCATGATTTGATAAAATGTTTCTGTAAAACATCAATGGAAGGTCTGGAGGACAAAAACTTAAGAACTAAAGCAAATTTTAATTCTTCGGCTGCCTTTTCCATCTTAAATTTTGGAGGAGGGATAGGCCGCTACAACGCCTCCATAAACGTGCGTCGATCACTATTCTCATTACCGACCGAATGCTCTAGCCCCACCAGAGGAGGCCTTACCAAATTTAGGTTATGTGTGTTAGTTCAAAAAATGGGTTTAGCTATTGATCGAGTGTTTGTCATGTTCTCTCTCTCTCTCTCTCTCCCTCCCTCCCTCCTTTTCTTTTCCTTTCTTTTGAGAATATGTTTGGATATACAATAATTAATGTATAGTTAGCAGCTAGCTGCAAATATAGGTATGAAATAAAAATGTACATGAGAACTTTAAACTATATATTCCTAGTTAATATTTGGCCATTTGGGTAGCAAACTTCTTTACATGTCTACTCCCCATACATATATACACACACACACACACACACACACACACATATATATATATATATATATATATATATATATATGCCTCAAATTAAACAATCTTTTTGTCATTTTTTTTTAAAATAAACTTCCTTATATTCATGATCAATCAGTTTCTTTTTCACTATACAACTTATTATTAGCCAAGAAAATATTAATTGACTTAGGACCCTCCTCTAATCAGTATTGATCACTATCACTATGAGTTGCCAGCTTAGCCAAATGATGACCACCTTATTCCCCTCACGATGAATGAATCCAACCTCCCACGAGCCACAAAATTTCAGATTCTGTTGCAAGTCCTCTATAAGTTGGCCATACCAGGAATCATCACCACCCTATTCTATACTGCATCAACGACCTCCTTGGCATCCCCCTCAAACCAAACATCCCCCAAACCCAACTCCTTACACATCTCCATTGCCTCCCACAATGCAGTATATTCTGCAACGAAAGGAAAATTGATAAACTTTCTGTTAGCACATTTAGCAGCAACCAACGCTCCATTGCAGTCTCTAACGACTATTCCAATCCCTATAATCTGTAATGACTCATTTAAAGCAGCATCAAAATTGGCCTTGAAACTCCTTCCCATTGGCTTCTTCCAACCCATGTCTATTCTAGCTTCACTGCCTTGTTTCACTCCTCCACCCTTTTTTTTTAGCCAAAGTGTATTCCTCTTAGCCTGCTATAACAATCTGTACAACCTAAGCAGGGCTTAGGAACTTATTTTCAAAAACAAACTCATTTCTCCTATACCATATATTTTTCATAATCGTAACCATCTTCTCAATATTTTCTTTAGTAAGCTTTCTGTACATTTCTGTCCTTAACCGGAAAAAAATTGATTCCCATGACCTCCACTTCTTAGCTGGACTCCCTTCCTTTGTCCAAACGTCTGATGCTGCTGAGTAGTTCCAAATGGCATGCATCACTGATTCCTCCTCCATCTGGCATATGGGACATTTTGGCTCCTTCACAATATTCATCTTCCATAGATTCTGGTTTGTAGGCAAAAATATTATTTGTTGTCTTCCATAGGAAGTGTTTAACAGTCCTAGAGACTTCCAGTTTCCAGATTTGTTTCCAAGTCACTTCCTCCCTTTCAGCTTCAGACAACTCCCCAATCATTCTCCCCCTTTTCTTTTGCTCCTTATGATAAGCACTATTCACAAAATATCTCCCATTTCTTACAGGTTCCTATAGCAATTTGTCCACAGCCCCCATACGACTAATAGGTATAGAAATTATCACACTAGCCTCATCTTCATAAAAAAATCTGCCTAATCAGGTCCTCCTTCCACCTTTTACCTTTCTCAAGCTCACAGACTCGAGCATCCTTCTGTAACACTTTAACTTGCGACTGAACACAACCAGTAACTAGTTTTGGCTGCCATTTTTGTCCCTATATTTTAATATCCTCCCCATTCCTAACCCTCCATATCATCCCTCTTCTCAGCACTTCCAAGGTAGACCACGCACTCCTCCAGATAAATGAAAGTGACTTACCTAAAAGAGCATCTAGCAGCTGAGTATTTTTAAAATACTTTTCCTTAAAAACTTTTGCAACTAGGGACTATGGACCTTTTAGCATTTTCCACCCTTATTTGGAAGCATTGCCCTATTAAAATTCTCAATTTGCCTGAACCCTAGTCCACCTCTTGCTTTCCTTAACTCTAATATGTCCCACCTCCACCAATGAATCCCTTTCTCCTTTTTATGCAGTGTCCACCAAAATCTAACAAATAATGCTTCAATCTCATAACACAACCTTTGAGGCAGCTTGAATATACTCATTGTGCATGTGGGGATAGCTTGTAACACTGCCTTAATCATCACTTCCTTGCCAGCTTCGGAGAGAAAGCCATTCTTCCAATTTTGCATTCTTTGCCACTCTCTCTCCTTGATACTCCTTAATGCATTGTATTTAGATCTACCAACAACTGGATGCCAGCTCCAAATAGTTCAGATATCTATCACAAATAACAAACCCAACATCTTTAAAAAATTTTCCCATCACACTCTCCTTTGTATTAGAACTGAAAAGGATGGAAGTCTTATGCTTATTCAACATCCAGCCAGAGGCTTTTTCATAACATTCTAGTATAGAATAAATGTTGGTCCATTCTTCCTTTCTAGCTCTACCAAAGATCACACAGTCTTTTGCAAACAGTAGGTGGTTAACCTTCAGACCCCCCTCACTGCTGCAATCCCCTTTATGACACCTTCCCTCTCAACTTTTTGAAATAATTGGCTCGGTCTCTCTATACAAATCAAGAAAAAATAAGGGAAAGGGGGTCCCCCTGCCTCAACCCCCTTGTTGGTATTATAACCTTTCCAGGCTTTCCATTTACTAAAACTGAATAACTGACAATTTTGACACATTTCATGAGCAAACTGGTTAGCTTATCTCCAAACCCCAGTCTTCTTAACATAGCTTCTAAGAAAGGCCACTCAACTCTATCGTATGACTTTGTCATATCTAATTTAATAGCCATGCTACCATATTTACCCTTTTGTTTAGTCTGCATCGTGTGAAGCAATTCAAAGGCCACCATCATGTTATCAATTATAAACCTACCAGGAATGAATGCACTTTGGTTTTGGGATATAACCTTGACTCTATTTGCAAGCACCTTTGAAATTAGCTTATACAAAACATTGCATAAGCCAATTGGCCTAAAGTCCATCACTGACTTTAGGTCCTTCACCTTTGGTATCAAAGCTATAAGAGTGTGGTTTAAGCCTTCAATCATGTCCCCCTGACGGAGTTCAGCATCAGAGAGAGTCTATTAGTGTCGTAGTTATCTACAAGGAAATAAGGATTTTAATCCATTAGTGATTATCAGTAAGGATGTTAATCCATTAGTGTTGGTATTTAGAATTTTAGTTTGTTAAGGAATTATAAGCCTACCTTGTTTATTATTCTAGGATCAACTTGTTAGTAGTTCTATTTAAGGCAATCGGGTTATAATGGAATGCACACTTTTGCTTATTTGAATAAATTGATTATTGATCCTGAGATGGGATCTTTGGCGCAGTGAGACTCCATTGCCATAGGAAGTTTATGATAAATTGTAGAGAAGATTCGCCATCAATTTTGGTATCAAGAGCCGAAGTTCCCATGTCACACCATGAGTGCACGTAGTACCAAGCCGTATAACACCCCTCGCCTAATGCAACAACAACGCAATGATGTCTTCTTGGAAGTGGTCAACCAGGTGGGATCCCTTGCAAAAAAGTTGGATGTCATGTGGGCACACATATTCGACAAACCAAAGAGTTCGACCAACCCCGGAGTGGAGGAAGAAGCCGTTAAGGGGGGCCCAAGATAATACGTGAAGGTGATTTCGATGGCGGTGACTATTCGCAAATACCACCATTTACCCCCTTTCAAAATTCTCAATTGGCTCCACAAACTTATGTCGGGGACAATAATTTCTAGCCTTGCATGGAGAATATTTTAAATCGACGAAAGACTCCAAAACCCCACCATGATGATGCCATGCGACAAGTACGCGTTGAAGTACCTGACTTTCATGGCAAATTAGACCCATATGCCTTCCAATACTGGATCACATCCTTGGATGATTACTTTGACTGGTTCAAAGTAATAGCCAATCGCCGTGTGCGTTTTGTCAGGATGAAATTGAAGGGACAAGTTAGGGTGTGGTGGCAAAGTGTGGAGAAACAACTACATGGACTGCACCACCACCCATTGCCAACTGGGAATAGATGAAAGTAAAATTATAGGAAATATATTTACCCATCGATTATGAAGAAATGTTGTTCGAGGAATTATTTTTGTTGAGGCAAGGCAACACATCTGTAGATGAATATAGCTATAGGTTTCATGAACTCAGCATCTCTAGCCATGTATTCGAGACCGAGCGCCAATCGATTGCAAGTTACAAGGCAGGACCTACGAGATACTATACGAAAGGAGCTCCTCACTGTCTGTTTAGTAAGTATCGAAGAAGCTTACCAACTAGCCCTACGTGTTGAACAGCAATATGGGTCATTCACCCCATAAAGGTCAGTCCACAACTGGGGAACACCCTCACCAAAAAATGGCACAACACAATGACCCATGGCCCCCCAAGCCGAACGGACCAATAACCGAAGTTACAACACCCCAAATAAGTTCACACCAGAGCATGATGCCAACAGAAATAAATCCAATGAGTGCTATAAGTGTGGCAGAAAGGGAAATTTTGTCGTGGTTTGCCCCACGTGGGAACAACAACGTACACTGACCTGTGAGAACCAATTAATATCCGAAGAGGGAGGGTCATACACTGATTGAGATGAGGATGAAAAAGAAACAACAGAGGATGTGCTGGAAGGCTCCAAGCTGCCTGTATGTGTCATTCGTCGAGTGTTAACGGGGCAGAAGAAGGAAGAGACAAGTGGTGATGGCTAACTGCATAGCAACATATTCCATACACGAGTTGAGCACCAAGGTAGAGCCTTGAACCTTATCATCGATAATGGCAATGGAATAACCTTTATCTCTCATGAGATAGTGCAGAAGTTAAAATTGCCAGTGGAGAAACATCCCATCCCTTATAAATTGAGCTGGGTAGATGATACATCGATTCCTGTCAAACATTACTGTTTGGTCACTTTTTTTGTTGGGAAAAAGTTATGTAGATACGCTATGCTGTGACGTGATCCTAATGAAGGCATGCCACCTACTACTGGGATGGTCGTGGCTCTATGACAGGTGGGTTACATACAATAGGTACCAGAACACTTACTCTTTTGTGTTTGATGGTAGAAAGGTGACCTTGTAGCCTATGAAAATTCATGACTTTGACACGCACAGGGGAGAGGACAGAGTGCTCACCCTTCAAAAATTCACACAAGAGATCTATGATTATGGGGTAATTTTTGCTCTAATCGCCAAGTTCAGTGCGCCTCAGTTAGATGCCGAAGCACTACCTGCCGAAGTCAGCACAATCTTGGAAGAGTTTTCAGACATTACACCCAAGGAGCTACCACACACTTTACCCCCCATGCGCGACATATAGCATTCTGTGGACTTAGCCCCTGGAGCCACGCTGCTTAACATGCTTGCATATCATATGAGTCCCACCGAGCACAAAGAACTCCAATGGCAGGCCCAGGAGCTACTCGATAGGGGCTTCACCCAAGAGAGCCTCAGCCCCTGCGCTGTGCTTGCACTACTCACCCCAAAGAAAGATGATCGTTGGTGTATATGTATCGATAGTCGGGCTATTAACCGAATAATAGTAAAATATCGATTCCCTATTCCACGTTTGGATGACTTGCTAGATGTTCTACATGGTGCACAGGTTTTCTTGAAGATTGATCTTTGAAACGGGTACCATCAGATTTGTCTTCGAGCAAGAGATGAATGGAAAACGACCTTTAAAACAAAGGATGGACTTTTCGAATGGCTGGTTATGCCATTCTGACTCACAAACGCTCCTAGCACCTTTATGCGAGTCATGAACCAAATCCTCCGGCCCTTTATTATCAAGTTTGTGGTAGTGTATTTTGACGACATACTCATTTTTAGCCCCAGCTACACAGATCATCTACACCACCTCCGACAAGTCCTGTAAGTTTTACGTTTCGAAAGCTTCTACATACACCTCAAGAAGTGCAGTTTCGCCCAACACTCTGTACTCTTCCTGGGGTTTGTAGTCTCTACCAGCGGCATCTTGGCTAACCCATCGAAAGTGCGAGCAATTCTTGACTAGCCAATAGCAACAAAAGTACATGAAACACGCAACTTCCATGGCCTCACTTCTTTCTATCGGCTCTTCATCAAGAACTTTAACAACATCATGGTCCCAATTATGGAATGCACTAAGAATGGCCTCTTCATGTGGTCTCTAGTAGTCGATAAAGCCTTCGAAGAAATTAAAAGACGCATCACCGAAGCCCCCATCCTTCGACTCCCCAATTTTGAGCAACCTTTTGAAGTGGCTTATGATGCATCCCATACAGGTATTGGAGGAGTGCTTAGCTAGCAAGGACATCCCATTGCGTTCTTTAGTGAGAAGCTAAATGAAGTACGGCGTTGATAGTCTACCTATGATCTCGAGTTCTACGCAGTCGTCTAATCCTTGCGCCATTGGAGACACTATCTCATTCACCAAGAGTTTGTTCTCTATACAGACCACGACTCTCTTCACCACCTTTAGTCATAGAAGCATCTTAGTGCCAAGCATGCCCACTGGGTCAACTATTTACAACAATTATCTTTCGTTTGAAAACACAAAGTTGGTGTCGAAAATCGAGTTGCTAATGCTTTTAGCCACAAGGCTTCCTTACTCACTATGATGGTAGTCACCACCCAGGGATTTAACTCTATAAAAAAGAATTACAAAGCGGATAAGGTTTTCAAAGATATATATGGTGCTATTTCGTTAGGAACAACTGAATCCCACCCTGATTATACACTTATGGGAGGGTTCATTTTCTTCCAAATTGGTTGTGTTTGCCTGACACTAGCATGTGGGATTTTTTCATCCGAGAATTACATGCAGGGGGAATTGCAGGACACTTTGGCTGCAACAAGACCATCCATCTTGTTAAAGATAAGTTTTTTTGGCCTAGTCTCAAACGTGACGTGCACAAAATTATTCGTCGCTGGCATGTGTGCCAACTATCCAAAAGTCACAAGAAAAATACGGGATTATACACACCTACGCCAGTACCCAAGAAGCCTTGGGAGGATATTAGCATGGACTTCGTGCTCGGCCTCCCACGAACAATTCAAGGGCACGATTCAATCTTTGTGGTGGTCGATCATTTTTCAAAAATGGCTCATATTATTCTTTGTTGCCGGACTTAAGATGTTTCTCAGGTTACCTCTGTGTTTTTCAGTGAAGTGGTAAGCCTCCATGGCTTACCAACGACTATAGTCTCTGCCTGGGACATTAAGTTTGTCAGCTATTTTTAGAAGATGTTGTGGGCCAAGACAGAAACCAGATTACAGTTTTCAAGCGCATTTTATCTGCAAATGGACTAACAGACCGAGGCCGTTAATCGTAGCCTCAGAAACCTATTACATTGTCTTGTTGCTGATTATAACACTACCTGGGATCTCCTACTTTTTCATGCAAAATTCGCCTTCAACAATTCAGTCAATTGCAGTACGGGTCGCTCCCCATTCGAAGTAGTGACAAGCACGAAGCCAAGGACCCCACTCGACCTGGTTTCTTTGCCTTTGCCACCGCGCATCAGTGAAGGCACTGAGGATTTTTATCATCATATGCAGGAAGGCCACAAAGAGGTGCGTCGTCGAATAACCAGTAACAATGAAACTTACAAGCAATGAGTTGATACTCATCATAGGTAGGAGGAATTCCAACCTGGAGATTTTGTGCTTACCCACATTCGACCTGAGAGATTTCCATGAGGCACACCACGAAGTTACATTTAAGAAAAGCAGGGCCATTTAAGGTGTTAAGACGGTTGGGCTCAAATGTGTATCTCTTGGAGCTTCCACCAAAGGTACAATTTAGTCCTATTTTCAATGTTGAGGATCTCACTGCCTATGATTGGCATGATCGATCTTTTCGAGGGAGCACTACTACAGTTGACCTACCAAAGACTCGCAAGCGGTGTGAGAAGATTGAAACCATTTTAGACCACCAAGTAGTGTCAACTCGGCGAGGTGGGTACCAAAAAAATTTCATCAAATGGAAGGGCAGGCCAATGTCAAACTTCTGTTGGCTTCAGACTGAAGAGGTACAGCGTCTCAACCTAGACATCTTAGAGCTCTATCAGTCTCAACATCCATTAGATTTAGATTCTTTCAGGGGAGGGGAGAATTGACGGAATCCAGCATCAGAGGGAGTCTATTAGTGTCATAGTTATCTACAATGAAATAAGGATTTTAATCCATTAGTGATTATCAATAAGGATGTTAATCCATTAGTGTTAGTATTTAGAATTTTAGTTTTTTATGGAATTCTATTCCTACTCTGTTTATTATTCTAGGATCAACTTGTTAGTAGTTCTATTTAAAGCAATTGGGTTGTAACGGAAGGCACACTTTTGCTTATTTGAATAAATTGATTATGATCCTGAGATGGACGTTTTGGCGTGGTGAGACTCCATTGCCGTAGGAAGTTTACGATAAATTGTAGTGTAGGTCCGCTTTCACCCCCCTTTAAGAAAATCCAGAACTGCCCAACAGACCTCCTTTCCCATAATTCCCCAATGATTTTGGTAAAATCCTTCCCTAAGACCATCTGGAACAGGGGATTTCCAAGCTGACATTTGCTTCAAAGCCCATTCCACTTCTTCTATCTTAAACTCACACTCTAACCCCTGCATCATCTCTGTTGTGATCTTAGGTTTAGTAGCTGAAATACACTTCTCTATCTCACTTACTGAAGGATAGGATGATGTAAAGATCTCAGAAAAATACCCCCAAAAGGGATCTTCAATATCTGCCTTTTCTCTCAACTAGTGCCCCTAAGCGTTAACTATTTCCTGAACTGAATGAAATTCTTTTTTCTTCTCTAGCTTGCATAGGCATGAAAGTATTTTGTGTTACGATCCCCATGCTGCAACCAGTGTCTCTTGGCCCTCTGCTTCCACCACATGTTCTATTGATCAAGTAAGGTGCTAAGCTCCATACTTAACTTCTTTATCACTACTGTTTGCTCAGGCCCCTCAATCTCTTTGAGTTTCTTTAGCT
Organism: Cyclocarya paliurus; assembly: GCA_029856935.1. Taxonomy (NCBI): domain Eukaryota; kingdom Viridiplantae; phylum Streptophyta; class Magnoliopsida; order Fagales; family Juglandaceae; genus Cyclocarya; species Cyclocarya paliurus. The sequence goes on from CM056948.1 coordinate 11,530,302, forward strand.
TTTCAGTCAACCCCTTAATAGTTGCCGCCTCTTTTTATCTATTTCTCCTAACCACAAACTTAAAGCCTGTATACACGAATTGAGCTGTTTTTGTACTCTGTGAAGATCTCCCAGTCCCCCTGCTTGTCTTTTCAATGCCCTCTCCATTGTTTTCCCACACTCTTCCTCCTTTTCCCAGCTCAATTTTTATCTAAATGTCATCCTCACACTTCTATTGTTGGTCCCACACCTTGAGCAATTCAACAGAAAAGGCAAATGGTCAAAACCCCAAGCCACAATAGCCTCAACCTTTACCTAAGTAAAACCTACCCTCCACTCTCGGTTTGCAACTACTCGATCCAATCTTTTCTTGATGAAAGATCCATTCCCATGGCCATTACTCCATGTATATTTAATACCCTTCTATCCAAGATCAATCAAACCCCCATTTGCCAATGCACTTCTAAATCTATCCATCTGCCCCTTCATTCTTTCTCTCTCACTCCACTTTTCCTCTTAAGAAACAATTTCGTTGAAATCACCTGTCACACACCAGCCTACCTCAAATGGGGGTTTTATAGGTAACAGAAATTCCCACGACCCATCCCTCTTAGAAGAAACTAGGTTCCCATAAAAGCCTATTAAACAGCCACTTTGAATTCTCCCCTCTATTCTTCACCCATACACTGATATGCCATTTAGAGTAATTCCACAACTCCATCTCGTCTACATCTTTCCACATCATAACCAAGCCCCCTTCAAACCTATCAGCCCCACCACCAAACAACCCTTATAACCCACCTTTCTCTACACTGCTTCCACTGTATTAGATCTTATTTTTTCCTCCATAATGAAGTCAATATCTGGCTGCTTGTCCTTTCTTAATTTTTCAAGGACTTGAACTGTCTGAGGGTTGTCAAGCCCTTAGCAATTCCAACTTATTATATTCATTAATCCTGGTGAGGCTATCTAACAGCTCCCGCCTTCATGTTTAATAGTTTTGCAACTTCACTTATACTCTCATTTCTCAGCTTTTTAACTACCATGCCCTCGTCACTTTCTTCCTCCCTCTCCCTTAATATCAAACTCTTTTTGTTTGCTAAGAGACCAGCCAAACTATGTGACCTACCGTATTCCCTAGCTCTTCTTTTTCATTTCGTCTTTTGCTTATTTATATTGTTCAGTAGTTCCCCTCCAACTCATCCCTCTCCTCCGATATCCCAATCACATCCACTTCCTTCTCTTTCCTCATAATTTGTGGCAACACTTCCTCCCCCCTCTAGCTTCCACCTTATGATCTTCTTCCCCACCCTTGCTTTCCTTTCAGTTTTTTTGACCTCACATAGCTCTCCCCTCCATCCACCTCTTTCACTAGCACCACCCCCATTTCAAGAGCTCTTGCCTCCTCATCTCCATCTCTCATCACCCTCCACTCCCCGACACTAGCTGAGATCTCACAACCTTCCATTCCATCCCTTACTTTCTTTTTTCTCCCAATTTCTTCCCCTTCCTGTCGGCTGACCCTTGTACAGCTTTCTCCTAGGCCATGGATCATCTCGAAGCCATGCTCCAAATTGGTCATTCTTCCTCATCCCACTTTCATTCCCCACTGACCCCTTCTCACATCCCTTGTCCTCGTGAATAATCATACCACAGCTAAAACACAACCTTGGCAATTTTTCGTATATCAGGTTCACCCAAACATCATTCCTATTCACTTTGATCAATCGACCTTTTGTTATTGCCTTCATCAGGGGAAATTCTACTCTGACTTGTAGGAACTTCCCCCATCAACTGGAAGATCCACCTCGACTAGCTTCCTTAAGGATTGAGCAATCAATCTCCCCTTATCCTTCTTTATACAAACCATAGGTAAATTATGAATCTAGACCTAGAACAATTCCTTGTCAAATCTCTATTGGTTTGGTTGAGCATAGCCACCAAACATCTAGAGGACAAACAGGTGGTTATTGAACAACCACGGTCTTCCATCCATCACTCGTATTTTGTTTGCCTAGTTTCTGAATGTAATCACAAAGGTATTATCCCCCACTTCCCTGAACACCGCAGGTTTGCTAACCCTTCATATTTTCCCCATTGTCGAATAAATGGCTTCCACCCTGATTTCTCTGTCTAGACAGATCTTACAGTTTACACTCCGATCACCCTGCTCCCATATCTCCTCCTCACCATCCTCGTCGATATCTATCACTTCAGTCTCCTCTTCCATTAGTCTCAAGTTCTCCCACTGTATTTCCAAGCTCCTTATTCCTCCTCCAGAGCTCTCTTCCATAACCTTACCATAGCCGTCTATCCCTCCCACGCAGTAAGTTGTAACCGCTTACACCACCTCTATTTTCTTAAAGAGAAAACAAAGAGGAGACTCTCAGCACTCCGCTACGGTACTAGAGTCATGTTGCTTTCTCTTTTCGTAAGTTTTTCATTTCTTATAAGAATATCGTTTCGAGTCTTTTAAAAAATATATATTATTTCGTATAATATGATTATTGTACTATGGTTTGAAACTTAGGCCCGGTTTGGATTGTTAGATGGTATCGATTTATCTCATCTCAATATAAAAAAAAAATCACAAATACAAATATTTTTTAATTTCAAATTTTTAATTTTTTTTATCTAATCATTACAATTTTCTCAAACTTACAAACAAAACATTAAAAAAAAATTCAATTTTTTTAAATACCAAAACAAAAATTATATTAAAAAATCTAATTCTAACAATATTTTAATTTTATAATATCTTTATTCATTTTTTTTCTATTCATTTCCAAAACTTCATAAAACATTTTAATTTAAATTATTTTATTACTATTCATAAATTATTTCACAATTATTTATAAATTTTTTTATCCCAACATCCAAACAAGACAGTACCATACCATGTAACTTCTTTTGATGTACCCAGCACCCATGCATGCAATCCATTTTAGAAATAAAAAAGAAAAATCAATTATTAAAAAGATAACGTACGAAAGGAAAAGGGATTATGCTAGCTAGGGCCAAGATCAATATTTAATAATCCTTTTGACTAGTTATAAATAAAAAAGTAGTTCATCACAGGGCTGCATGTACAGAGATTAAAAAAAGTGAATAACATGGACGGTCGAACCTAGCTAATTCCCCTTTTAAAAAAAAAAAAAAAAAAACCCTAGCTAATTAAAGTTTGTCAGTTTTGAAAATTTGAAAGCATCGTATTGCTTCTGTACATGATGGCCTTTAACATAAAGTACTACTGAAACGTACGTACGTATTAATGGATATTTCAAATTACAAGCATTCTTAAATGACCAAAAATGGAGGTTTTTTTCTGATCTTCTCTCAAGATCGAATAAACACTAGTATATATATATATATATATATATATATACATACATATTATACACGACCAATTACTCAATCAGCTAACTAGTGACGTCGTATTGAAAACGAGTTCTCATGATCATGATCTAGACATGCGCGCATGACCAGTTTTGTCAGGATATATTTGAATCTCAATAATAAATAAAACAAAATAAGCGAAAAGCAAATCCAGCAGATAATTATAAGAAATCCTATTCTTTAACTAATTAAATATTATCCTTCTTAATCACACTATTTATTAATTAAATAAATTTAGGGGTTTCCCCAGAAAAATGCAGATGATCTTACGTCACTGATTGATATTGCCTAATCAAGTTGGATTTCCCAATAAAATTTATTAGTTGACCTATATATCGCTAATTTGCAAAGATTTTAATTTTTTTTTTTTTTATAGGGAAGTTGGAAGTTTTGAATCCCTTTTTTTATTGAAAAAATAAGCCTATCATAAGCTTTTAGCCGCAAAGATTTTAATGAATTAAATACCCCGGCCTAGCCTCATTCATGGACGGACAAAAAATGAAAACGAAGGGCTTCGTGTGCATTCGATCAACACCCTATCGAGACACATGGCCAAACTTTTTTTTGTCCCACTTCCAACAATTTTTTATTTATTTTTAAAGCTGTATATTTTTTACGGCCAGGTCGGGAACGAGGTTCTAAGTTTCATGAAAAATGTCGTCGTGCAAAACAATTACGTATTGTCGTAGGTGAGATATACTTCAAGTGGTTTTAATTAATCCGAAGGTGGGGTTTCACTGTTGAACTGTTGTGAAGGCCAGTATAGCTAGCCATCAGTCTTAAAAAACGACGGATTATTTTATCCCTAGATTAACAAGTAATTAAGAGTGATCGATCTGATGAGGTTGTCAGCTGATCTTAGTAGGGTTTAAACTTGTGTCTCGGTACACTCGTACGTGTACACACACTTCCATATATATATATATACATATAATATATATACACACACATATTATTCCACGGCCGGATTCTAGTTTGATGACAATTTAATAGCTTCAATATTGTATCATTTGGTTATGAGATAAAATGTTTTATTAAAAATTAAATAAAATATTATTTTTTAATATTATTTTTATTTTAAAATAAAAAAATTAAATTATTTATTATATTTTATGTAAAAATTTAAAAAATTTATAATAATTATATAAAATGAGATAACTTAATTTTATGTATCAAACCAGCCCTAATTACACTTCTGGAACTCATGTAACTCAACTGCTACAATGACTTGAACTAGATTTATATCATACTAAAACGAAATATTGTCCGGTACTAGTTAAAGTAGCTAAGTTAATTATATATATACGGCTGTCGTAATTGTGACATGACACATGCACGTACATGATATAAATCACGCGCGGTTGAAGGCTATCGATGTATATTTAATTCAAGAAGATTATATTGAAAGTACTAATTAGATAGATCATCCTCATTATTTTATAAGAGGGACACTTTCTAATTGACAGAACAAGTAGAATTTAATTAAGATGAATGGTACGTCTATTCATCTACTGTAAATTAATAGAGATGATGCATGCATTCAAGATGAAAAACAATACTTCTTTTATTATTATTATTATTTTGCTTTCCTTGTAAGTGTTGGGATTCATTAATTTTCTACAATCTACACATATGTAAGTGATTAATTAAAAAAATGAGCTTATAATTTGTGCAATGCGCGGATTGTTGTGTATGCTATGTATGAGGGAGAGAGATTTAGAAAGAAACTGGATTTTATAGTGAAGAAATTCAAAACGGTTTAAAGGGCTGTTTATTTGACAAAACAATATAAATGTTGAAATAGTATCTTTGAGTGGAGACTTTAATCGATTTATATATTTATATATAAGAAAAGAAATGAAAATTAAAAGTTACAATAGTTCATTATGCAACATTACTTTTAAAAAGATTACCGCTCCATAAATATAACACTTCAAATTTAATGGGTAGAATGCCATATTGGAATCATATGACTCCGTTTAAAATATAAAAAATATATATATATATAAATGTTAAATTAGTACTTTTGGGTAGAGTCTTGAATCGATTTATATATTTATATATAAAAAATTAAATGAAATTTAAAAATTACAATGGTTCATAATGAAACATTACTTTTAAAAGGTTTACTGCTTCATAAACATAACACTTCAAATTTAATTGGTAGAATGTCTATTTTTATGGGTAGAATGCCAAGTCGGAATTATATGACTCCGCTTTTATATATAGTAATAGATTTGGTGCATAAAATCATTAGTGAATTCAGTACACTACAATACTAACTAATGATCTATTCATTTATACCTATCATCGTACGTTGCAGTTAATTAATAGTCGTGATCAAGATAATGCGTGAAATTAATGAGGTAATTTGAATCCATTTTGTTGAGATAAAGACACAAAAGGAATCTACATCTCATGTATATATATATTCGATCGTCAGTTTCCACCAGGCCGGATTAAAATAAACAGCAGGCCAGAATCTTCAATATATATGATGATCATGAGGAGGTCAAAAAGAATTCCATATCGAAGAATATTATATTAAATCAACAGACAAAATCATGTGTTATTTAATGTGGGTTGATGCTATACTCGTAGAATGTCTCTTTAATTAATGTTAATCTGATTAACATCACCACACATATATCATTGGCAATTAACAAGAATTAATACACATGCATAATATATATAATATATATATGTGTGTGTGTGTGTGTGTTTAATTTGGTTTTTCCCCATATATATATATATATATGATCTGCAAATAAATAAGCTGTTCGTTTATCCCGTGTCGTCTTAATATTGAAAGTAATTTAAGAGAGAGAAAAAAAAAAGAGAGAACGGAAAAAAAGGGAGAAAGGAAAGAAGCAGTAATTTTAAACTTTCATTGCTCTAACTTAATTAATACTGGGAGATTACACATACATAAACGTTTACTTCACTGGTAAATATATTTAAGTTATAATTAAGTTGCACTGATGCTGATAGGAAATAATTAAACACAGCACACATTGACACTAAATTAAGCCTGCAACCTCATCCAAATGGCTGATCACTAACAGAGACATGCGGAGGCGGCTTAATTTAGATATTTTTTTTAACGACCACCTGCATATATATATATATATATATATATATATATTTATATACAATATAGAAGTAATTCTGTGAATTGTGGCATTTTGATTTCTTATCAGCGCCTTGGTTCCACTTTCACAGTAAGAGGGTTTGCCATTTCACACGAAAGCTTCAAGACCTCGCTGAGATCCACCGGGTTGTGATCTGATTGCACCCACTCAAATTCATGCAACAAAGTTGCCACCCAAAAGGTCACCGTGGTCAAACCCAATGCCTTTCCGGGGCATGTCCTACGACCCGATCCGAATGGTGCAAGCCTGAGGTCGGACCCCAGCACAGAGAACTCCACGTCAGTAGCATCCTTGCACACGAACCTCTCTGGCATAAACTCTAGTGGGTCCGTCCACAGCTTTGGGTCCCTAGTTATTGCCCACATATTTACCATGGCTGTGGTCCCTGCGGGCACGTCATATCCATCGACTGTAGTATCAGTGACCGAGAGCCGGGCCCACGATAGAAGTGGGCCTGGTGGGTGGAGCCTCAGAACTTCCTTCACGACCGCCGGCAGGTAAACCATTGATTGGATGTCTGATTCGTTCAACGGCCGCGATCTTCCGACGACCCTATCGAGCTCTTCATGCACTTTTAATTGGATGTGAGGGTGGAGTACCATTCTGGCTAGTATCCACTCTATCAAAACCGCCACAGTATCAGTTCCTCTGAATATCATCTCCTGTATTAATTAAGAAAACACCATTAAGCAACTGATTATTAGCACTATTCAATAACAAGTATATGTGTGTGTCTTTAAGTGAGTGAAGCTTTACCTCCATAAAGAAGCTACACTGTTCTAGCTTCTATAACATATGAACGTTTCTTTTCATAGCTTACATGCATGCCTTTCTTTTTCCTCAGCAAACATACATATTATTTTATTGCTAGGGAACAGAAAATATGCAGATAGAATTGCATACGAATGTTTGTTTTTGTAATAGGCCAGTGTTATGCTTACCCAAAGCACGGCGACCATATCCTCGTCCGATAATTTATCGGACCCTTGAAGAGAGAGAAGAACATCCACAAAATCATGGTTTCTTTGGCCAGTTTGGGCTCTATGCTCTTGGATAATCTGGTTCACGAACTGGTTCACTTTAGGGGTCAGCTTGGAGCATCTGAACCTGATTTTCTGAAGGTCGAGCCCTGCAAGCCAAGGAAGGTGGTCCGACATGTTGAGCTTCCCCAGCAGGTCGTAACCTTCTTGCACGAGCTGACCCAGTACGTTGCTTTCGCTGTTCGATGGCTCGAGCTGATAGTTTCGTCCGAACACCGAGCACATCATGTTGTGAAGCGAAGCTCGCTTCAGTATCTGGCGGACAGAGAACTCTCGGCCGGGACGACATGCAATCTTGGATACCATTTGAGCTGCGATTTCGAACCTCTGAGACTCTGAAGCGTTGATTTGTTTGGGGCAGAAGAGATGAGTGGCAGCGATTCTCCTGAGTGTTCGCCAGTAAACTCCGTAAGGAGCGAAGCCAATAGCTCTGTTGAACATTAGGCTGTACGCAGACTCTTTCACCGGACGATCGGCGAAGACTGAGCTGTTGAGGATCTCTTTAGCGACATCGGGGTTGCATGTTATGATGAAGCGGGTTTCCCCAAGACTATAAGCCATGAGCCGCTTAGCTCCAAGCAACTCGGCAGCTGCAGCGAGCTTGTGGTGAGCCAGGTTAGCCATAAGGTTCACGCTTCCCAGCACCGGGAACCCTCGTGGCCCTGGTATTTTCTTCGCTTTGGTCTTATTTGATATTTTCCACCAATATTTTCCCCATGCAGGACCTCCGGGGTAAGCCCAGTAGCACAAAGCCAAGGCCAGCCAAGCTATGCAGCTAAAAACGAAAAGAAAAAGGGTGTTTGGGGAAGAGAAAGCTTTGCATTTGGAAGCGAGAGCCAAAACCCACAAGGTATCAACCTGTGTTTCCATGGTGGAGATTGGAGACAAAGATTTAACACAGACCAAGAAACATGTGCGTGTGTTTCCTTATTTGGGTTAAACCATGAAGTGGTCGTTTGGTTTATATAGAGTGTCAACGGGACGGTTCGGGATCTAAAGTGTAACCGTTAAAGTCACGGGTGAGTTACAGACCACATTAACGGAAGAAAAAAAAATTATGGCAGTTATGGAAATAACGGCGGGCGCCGCCCTGGCGTTGTAACGGAAAGGAGGACGTGGTCTCAGGACCCCACGCTTATTTAAAACGCGTGGTATATACCTTATCGCTTTGATGAGCGAATTAAAGACCAATATGAGGAGCCCTCCTAATAAAATCTAAATTGGGTCCTTCAACTACTTTTATGAAAGCATATAATCTCCAAAAATATCCTCTTACTTCTTAAATAGATTTAAATATGTCCAATTGGACAAATAAGAAACTGACACCTAAAATAGATTATACAACTCTGATGATAGTGACTATTTAAATAAGTAGGAAAATATATAAAGAAGAAGAAGAAGAATAAGAAAAGAGGAAGGACTAAAGGAACGGTGATCATGGTCCATGCGACCATATGGTAGCATGGATGAAACTGGGACTTTTACTTAAGTGGGTTAAATACAATCTTTAAATAAAATCTAAAAAATGAGAATTTTAACTAATTATGATTTATGTCAAATATCATGCATGTATGTTAGTATTGCTTATATACAAACATTATAATATAACTCAATGCATGTATAAGAATGCGATTGACTTGGCATTTTAAGATATAGATTAGACATTAAGTAGATATACAAACTATTATATGTTTATCAATTAACGTTAATGTGATACTGTTGTATTAATAGAAAGAGTACGTAAAATATAAAATATCATATAAAGGGTAGGAAAATGCTAGTCTGCTCCATCAATCTTACCAAGCGACCTTATCGCTTGATGTGGCATGCCATGTGATTAGTAATTAAAAAAAATACGAAATGAAAAACTAAACCGAACTCTTGTTCTATCGAATGAGAAAAGAAACCGAGCTCATTCAAAATCCTAAACCGAGCTCTTGGTGAGGAGCTAGTGATTGCCAAACACAAAAACAAAACAAAAAGGACTTAGGACTATGATTTACTAAGAATGTTTTTTGACTTTTTTTTTTTATCGGAGAAGATTAGAGAGAGATAGAGATAGAGATAGAGAGATCGAAATCCAAATTTGGCGATAGAGGTTTTAAGAGTGAGTTTTATTTAAGAGTGACTCTTGATGGCTTGAAAGAGCTTCTGATACTCTGAGAGAGAGAGAGAAAAAACAAGTGCATGTTGGGTAATAGGGTTTTGGAGATCCTTCTCTTGCTCGATTTCGTTCTCTTTCTTCACCCCATTCCTTATAAGATAAGGGAGACTGGACCTGTGCAGTAGGGGCTAACCATTTTTAACTTCAAACTCATACCCGGATAAAGAGTAGGCATCGAATGCTGCTATTGAATGCGCTGTTGTTGGTGAGTAAATAACCGGTCTTGTCGTATCAGCTGTGATGTTATTAATTGAATCAACTGCACATGAGCTAGTGGGATATCGATAATATGAATCTCACTTTAAAATTTTATTTTCATGTCCAGATTTCCGACAAGTATAATAGTAGCAGAGGAATAGGCCCAGAATCAACTGCTGGTATAGAATCAGTTCTTTGCGTAGACGCTCTTGGTCCAATTGAATCAGAATCAGTTGTTGCACAATAGCACAACCCTAAAAGTTATTACAAATGCCCTTTAATGGATCTTGTTTTCCATCCTTCATTTTACATTTTGCTACAGTAGCATGTTAAATGTAGAGGAAACTATTCATCCTTCAAACATTTTAAATTAGTTTCTCTCTCATACTATTTGATTTTCCTCATCTCTTCAAAAGTCCTAAATTAGTTTCTCTCTCATGCTATTAGTTTCTCCTTCATGCTACTTTTTTATTTTTTGAATTAATTTATATTTGGTTTAGTTTATAAATTTAGATTAATTTAAAATAGAACATAATTATATGACATTGTATATAGAGAAATATTGCAAATATCATTTGAGGATATTATTGCTAGTTAGAGAAAATATTTGAAATGAATAAAAAATATAATATTTAAATGATACGAATAAAAAATAGAGAAACTGATGTATGATATATTGTAAAAATCAAAATGTAAAATAGAAAAAATAAATTTTAATGATGTATTTTAAAATATAGGATGAAAAAATCATTGAAAGTTCTATGAGGGAGTAGCACAGTAGCATGGTCCTAAAGCTTATTACAAAAAAAGTAAAGACATGAATCTCGGGTAAAGTGTAAACGGTCAGGCAATAATAGAAAAGAAGATCTAACTACCAAGAAGGATTTTGTAATGCTTATTATTGATTGTTGTACAGTTCATACTTTAAGGGCATGCATGGATAATTAAGTGGGATGAGAAAATATGATAATTTTATGAATAGTATTGATATGGTTTGAGTTAAATTATTTTATTAGGTTTTCATAAAAGAGAGAGAAAAAATTGAATAAAATTAAAGAATTACTTGAATATAAATTTTTAATATAATTTTTGTTAATTTAAGATTCGAAAAAGTTGTATTATTTTTGTGTTTTATTTAAAAATTTAGAAAAATTGTATAAGATTTAATGTTTGGATAATAATTAAGTAATGAGTAGAAGAAAAAGGTGAAAAATTGAAATTAAAAAATATTTTATGTTTAAAAGATATTTATAAAGAAAAATTTTAAAATGAGATGAAAACTCTCATCTTTATTGCCAAACAAGGCCAAATCACTTGTTTCGTTAAGCATTGAAAAATGAAAGGCACGTAGCACAGACTCAATAAGTACGTCAGAATTTAGAAAGTCAAAACATATGTATGAAAGGAATGATAATTTACGAAACGACCCAATGAAAATAAGTACAAAACTCCCTAAACTAAAAAAAAAAAAAAGGTACAAAACTCCCTACGATTAGCATGAATTATTTTCCTTTCCTAGTTGAGCTCGAGTAAGATTTTAATTTCTTTATTTTGGTAAGACAAATCGGTTGTCAAACAAAGCGCGTTAACAAACTAAAAGCACGTAGCACAGATTCAATAAGTACACTAGAATTTAGAAAGTCAATATATATATATATATATATATATCAAAGGAAGGAATGATAATTTACCTAGAGCAAGATTTTGATAAGATAAATCGATCGCCAAACAAGGACTAAATTACTTGCTTCGTTTAGCGTTGAAAAACAAAAGACACAGAGCATGGGTTGAAAAAGTACGTCAAAATTTAGAAAGTCAAAACATATGTATCAAAGAAATGATAATTTATCAAACGACCCAATGAAAATAAGTACGAAACTCCTTACTATTAGCATGAATTATTTTCCTTTTCTAGTTGACCTAGAGCAAGATTTCTCTTTATTTTGGCAAAACAAATTGGTTGTCAAACAAGGCCTAAATCACTTGCTTCGTTAAGCGTTGTAAAATGGGTCAAAAAGTACGTCAGAATTTAAAAAGTCAAAACACACTTATCAAAGAAATGAAAATTTACTATACAATACAATGAAAATAAGTATGAAAATCCTTAAGATTAGCATGAATTATTTTTCTTAATTTCCTAGTTGACCTACTAAAGTAAGATTTTTCTTTATTTTGTTAAGACAAATCGGTGAAGTGAGGAAATCATATATATTAAAAAATAAGTATAGTCAAGATCTTTTAGATTAATTGGTAATATCTTAATTTCTTACTAAAAGAACTGTTGATCGAATTTTCATTTTATATATTCAAAAAAAAGTATCTTTATAATTTTTTTAAAAAAATATTCGACTTTATTTTTGAAAAAATGAATTAGCGTAATCACCGAAGTTAACAAGCACGCACATAAACTGGAGAGTAGCTTTTAAATCTGTCCAAAATCTGCATCTTTCGATGTTTTCCTGCTTTTAGGGCGAGGATTTTAAGTAAAAAAGTAACAAAAAACATGAAACGGGTGGTGAGGTTGGGAACACAGCTTGGAGCATGAAATGTGAAGTGCAAAGTACACACGCGTCCGGACAAGAGGCATGAAGGAGGGTAATGGGTATCGTGTCCCTTCCTCCCTGCCAGTTGGTACTTTGTAAAGTCATCCCCAAAGCACAGCGCAGTGATCCCCCGGCGCGGGGCCCCCCCGCCTGTCTCATTTTGCTTTTCCAAATGTGTGACAATCAAGCAGCTTTCCCGCGGACCGAAGCACCTGCATGCATGCATAGTTTTTAATTTCTTAGATCTCAAATTCGTATCGAAGCCGACATCTCATTAGCCTTTGTCTCCATCAAAGTTCCCTTCGTTTTAGGGCCTAATTGTCACAACGTCTGAGTCATAGTACAACATATATATTAACGCCACAGCATACTCCAAAATTTAGGATGACGATGCCACATACGTCTTGGGTCCCACTTTTTGAAGCCCCATCTTTTAGGCTTCGTTTGGTTCCTTAATCAAACTCATCTCATCTCACTCATCATTACAATTTTTTCAAATTCCAACACAAAATATAATAAATAATTCAACTTTTTCAAATTTTAAAACAATAAAAATATTTAAAAATAATATTTTAACAATATTTTATTATCTAAACTCAACTCAACTCAACTCATTTCAACAACCAAACGCACCCTTAGAGTCATCACGATTTTAGAGATAATAATAATAATAATTATTATTATTTTTTTTTTATGAAAATTTTAGAGATAAATTAAAGACATAAAAGAGAGGGATTGAGAATGTGATCCGAATGATTTTATAATCGCTGCTCATTGAATAGGGTCATGCATAAGAGTGTTAGAATTTCCATACAAATTAAAACTAGTAGACTAGTTTATTGATGATACTCAATAATAAAATTGCTTGACCGATTTAACTTCAGCCCGAGATGAAACGGACACAACGAGTACTTATATATATAACATAGTAATCCGACATGAAAGTCCATTGGTGACAAGAGAAGGCTAATTAAATGATCAGCCCCTAAAAACGAAAGCCACATCACAAAAATACCATGTAACTACTTAGTCATATTCTAGTACGTACATACATACACATATATATATATATATATGCATGGTACCAACATGAGTTAATTCACGTAATTGTACAACGTACGAACAACTTAACCTTCTATATACTGATTAAAATGAGAAAACTTGGTGAAAATTAAGGAACATAATTGAGAAGCTAGAGACAGAGAATTACGTGGAGACGTGAAGAGGAAGAAGAGATCAGGATCGATGCATTAATTTACTTTGTTTGAACTAATTATTTTAACCTTATTTTTATTTATTTATATATAAATTGTTCTCAAATCCTTTAGGCGAAGTTGATTCATATATATGAGCTTGGTGATTTTTATTTGCTGCAACCTTTTGACTGGCTAATAAAACTGCACCTAGTTCCTTGCATTAATGAAAGATGTTCACACACATTTATTTATTTATCTTTAGGCATGCTGTAAATGATTCCACCTGAAGACCTTTTCTGGGACTAGTCATGCTCCTCCTCCTCCTTGATGAAGCACTTTTTTTATTAGTTCATATTTTAAAATATTGAACCTATTATCACTACAATAAAAATGTTTATTTGTGACTAGTTATTTTCAGCGAATTAAATAATTATTTTATGTTAAAATTAGTCTGTTTTTATTACAAATAATCATTCACAAATACTTATTTTTCTTGTAGTGTATATAACTTAATTAATTTGGTCCTACTTTTTAATCATTCCAAACTTTGTTAATGGAACAATAATTAATGTTCAAATATCTCATTGCTACACTCAAATAAAAGATGAGCCAAGCTAGGCTTCATTGCTGGCCAGCTAAAACGGCCAAAACTTTACAAATTTTAATTAGGACAAAAAGGCATGCATCATGTGCTGCATAGTTCGTAACGCCATTGAACAAATTCACAGAAAAAAAAAAAAAAAAAAAAGCAGCACTGAGACCTAGTATTCCTCCTGTGTGTATTGGCATGCATGCCCTTAAAGATAAGGAATATAGAGATCAGAATACAAGTATCATTCAAAACATCGTCCAGAAGAGTCATTCAGTACCAATGCAAACGTAATCGGATAACATTACACTTTAATCAATCGTTAAAAAAACACTAAGATACGTTTCTATATATGCATGGAGACATAGTGACGAATCCCGAAAGCAAAATCTGGCATGGGCTAGCTGCCAACACTCTTCAATAAAATAAGTGCAAGTGCTACGAGAGAATCAAATACTTCTTAATTTGCTTATTGGTTTTATATATATGCACGTGGATTGATCGAGCTAGAAACATTAATTATGCATGATTAAGTCAAGTACTCTTAATTCCCAGTTGGCATATAATATAACAGGCTCGAGAGATAAAACATATAACAATCTTGTTTTTCACCTTGATTTTTTTTATTTTTAGTCATACCAACAGGTGTTGTACTATATAATTTTAAGTTATTTATATTTAATTAAATTATTAATATAAGAAATCATTTAATTAAATACTTTGCCACATTAACAGTATATATGATTGAGAACGAAAAATTTAATACAAAGAGTAGCATTAGATTTAAACGTATATATACATGTAACATCACCTGTTTAATTAATTAATTATTTCATTATATATGCTAATTAATGTAGTCTAAGCTAAGCTTGTAGCTATATCACAATGGTGCATATTATATTATATATATATAATATATATATATATATATATCTTAAAGCTACAAATTAAAGCACGACCACAAACACACAGAATCTATACTGTGTACTGCTTTGGTGACATAAAAACAATGAATATGTACTTGCTTTTGCTTCAGATTCTTTCTTGTTTGAGAAGCTAGCTAGTACTGAACATGCATGCAGAGTACTAGTTGCTTTCTTCAGCTTTGAATTCATGAATATGGTCTTGCAATTTGCACAAATTGCTGATGTTTCACCTTTCCAAATTATTCTAACTTTAATTACTAACGTCGACGATTTCTTTATTTTTATGGAAAATTGACTTCATTCATTCAGTAGAGAAAAGTTATATCCATGATTGGATACATATAGGAAAATTCCTAGATCACAAGCTAACTACTGTATTTGGAGATCCACCAGTATACAAATTCCTTTGTGAATGGTATGGTATTAACTACTGCTATAGCTTTCTAAAGATAAATCGTTTAAGAGATAGCACTCTGCCTAAAGTAGAGACTCATACCGCCCACCCTCAATAGGAGGAGAGGACTTAACCTCTACGGACAAAACGTCTAATAGATGATCTTTTTTTTTTTAACTAAACAAAAAGAAACAACAATGAAAGCAGAAAGATAGATGTGAAAATGGCGGAGTAGATTTAAACTGTAACGTTGACGACTATGACAAAGTGCATAAATCTTGCTCATATATATATATAAAGTACTCCATTAATTTCTATTAATGTATGTGCGTATTCAATTAATTTTGAGAAGTACTGAAATTACATACGAATTATGTCTGAACTCTGAATTCAAAAACTTTGCTGGCTACATATATATATATATGTCCACCTTTATTTAGTTTCATTAGTCTAGGAACTTTCATGGTTACTTTTGTGAAATGTTATGCAAAACACACACACCAATGATGGCAAATAAAATAAAAACAACAAAATCAAGAACACAACGCACAATCTACGTGGTTCGGCAAATTGCCTACGTCTACAGAACTGCAGAAATCTTATTAACCAGAGGAGATTACAATCACTCAATCTCAACACACACTCTCTAGGACTTTTTGCTCTCTCACACAATGTATACTTACTAGACAATTGTTCTCTCTCAAAATATGCTTAAGGTCGTACAACAAAAGTCTAATATGATATAGTTACAGTGAGTGGCGCTGAAAACCTAATTTGGCAAAAACTACATACTTCGCTCGAATGGCGTGTCGAGCGCACCTCAAGCGAACAACCAAATGAATATTGACTCAAGCGAACACTAGGGTTTGTTTCTTGCTCGAGCAGAGTGTCGAGCGGGACTCGAGCGACCTTCTCTGATTTCCATCCACTTGAGCGGTTTGTTGAGCAGTTTCGAGCGAACTTTGGCTCGAGCCAACTGTCGAGTCAACTTTTCAGCAAACATATTTTTTAGCTCCAAAACTAGTCTTCACATATACCCCAACAATCTCTTACTTGGAGACTGGGTCTCCACATGCCAACCACTGTTTTCAGCCAAGCTCTATCATCTCTGCAGCTCACAGCTCCCGTTTTCAAGTCAGAAGATGCACTGAAGTCAAACCCGACTTCAGTCTTGCATGTACATCGCCCTTAGTCATCACATCCATAGGGCGCCTCAAGCGAATAGCCAAATGAACATTAGCTTGAGCAGGGTGTCGAGTGGGACTCAAGCGAATACTAAGATTTGTTTCTTACTCGAGCGGAGTGTCGAGTGGGACTCGAGCGACCTTCTCTGACTTCCATCCACTCGAGCGATTTGTTGAGCAGTGTCGAGCGAACTTTGGCTCGAGCCAACTGTCGAGTCAACTTTTCAGCAAACATATTTTTTTAACTCCAAAGCCAATCTCCACATATACCCCAACAGGTTACTTCTCCTTTGCTAGCTCTGTGCGTGTCTCGCTGATTGATGATATATATATATATATATATATATATATATATATATATATTGTCATGTTGGTCATTTTGATATATACTTCTAATTGCACAATTAAATTAACATTAATACTTGTATAGTTCATGTATGGCGTAAACTCAACTGGGAAATCTTGAATAAAGCTTTCAATTGGTGAGAAAATATACACTTTATTAAGGAGCGCAGTACTAGCTACGAGTATTTGAGTTGACAGATAAATCTAATCTATAATATATATGTAATCTTTTTCTCCATGATTTTGACTTAATTTTTATATCCTAATTTCCAAATATTAATAGGACTTTGTTTTATATATTTTTCAAATCATGTATATATATATGTAATTGCATGCATGGGTTTTTTGAGGGGGAAAAATATCCTATATCGTGATCCGTGCATGTGGGTAACTAATTAATGAATAAAGATTGTGAATTAATTCAAACATTTATTTATGATATTTTATTTTCTTAATTATTTCCTCATGACTTGGACAACAATAATAATATTGTACGATGGATGTAAACTCGCATATCCTGATCAAGTTGTTAATTGGTGTGAAAGTGCTATATATATTTAACTTTAATTTACAAACGGATCGAGCACTATCTATTTGAATGAATAAATTAATAATCTGATCACGAATTAATTACATACATCGAATGCTTATTTTTTTTTTTGGAAAGATTTGATGCGAATCAGAAAGATTGTTTCAGTGATTTAATTAT
Source organism: Cyclocarya paliurus (assembly GCA_029856935.1). NCBI lineage: Eukaryota > Viridiplantae > Streptophyta > Magnoliopsida > Fagales > Juglandaceae > Cyclocarya > Cyclocarya paliurus. Next base: position 11,548,117 of record CM056948.1, read on the forward strand.
GTTCAACTTGAAAGCTTACAAAAGTTTAGTTTCCCACCATGTACATGAAATCATCTTAACATTCTTATCTCCACTCCATTAATCTCATTTTCTTCATATATAATTCAAATATATTAAATTGTTGGTCATGAGGAAACGACTACTTGCAGCTAATGGCATACACACACACACACACACACATATTGACCTGATTAATGCAAATCATGACTCAATTCATGTTGGACCACTAGAAATTTAATTCAAAAGAAGAACAAAAAAAATTCATGGAAGTGATAATTAACCAGGTTGATTTTTTTACTGTTACCGAATCAAGTTTATTACCACTTTGAGTTAAGGACAAGCTTTATTATATTGTGAATTAGGTCTTTAATCTTTGACACTGCATAATGGCCGTAGTGGACTCTAAAATAAACATATATAATATTCTAATTTGTCTACTAATGCTATATTTTCAGAGGATATGATCTTCTGCTTCATAATTGTTGTTCTTCATTTTAATTTTAATTTTAATTTTTTTATCCACAATCACGCGTGTTAATATGATACATTTTAAGTGACTGTCAACTTAAATATTGCATGGTAGCTATATAAAATCCCTTAAAATATTCTATATTAATAAATATATATAACTTGAAATAACAAAATCATGTAAGACAGAGAATAAGAATATTGTTCTTAATTAATTTCCAGCTTGGTAAAAGTTAATTTTATTCCACGCAAGAACAAAGGTACTATCATTAATTAGGCCTTAAGATCAGTGGTGGCGCCACGGAAATTCATTTAATTTGCCTATAGTTTATTAATTATTATCTTAACACATATCTTTCAAGATCGCTAATCATTATTGGCTCAATGTTGAATGGCTGCAAAAAAAGTTTCCTTAATGGTGAAAACAGACATCGATGATCTAGAAAAATGGCGACTGGTCAACAACTCTTTTTACACCTGCATACTTATAAGGTCTTCCTCTACTACTTATAATTATTATTTATGTTTAATGGTACACTTGCTTTTAAAAAGGACCTCAAATTTTCTGATCAGGTTTCATGAAGATTTTGATCAGATAAGCTATTCCCATAGTCTTCCACCAATATTCACTCACTAAATTGTTGGGCATATATTCCAAGCAAAGGTATATCTATCTTTGCTTTTGGGGTTGCCAGCTTCTCCGATCAATTAACACTCATGCCAAACTTTGACCATCTTGATGACGATTCTGATATGGGGTTGAAACTTGAATGCATCAGATCTTTATAACAGTACTGATTGGGAAACTAGCTTTTTATTTTTTTATCGTTGTAATACCAAATCCCCATCTTCCTTTATATCGAGAATATGCAAGAAAAGAAGATGAAGGCCGGCCAAGATGCTTTTTTTCACAACTTGGGATTGTTCAGGGCTTCAATTTTTCTTTAGAACAAATTAAATATATATTAATTTATATATCTATCTCAACTCTCAAGTTGCATATGGACCAAATTGTTTGACATTGTACGTACCTGGTGTATTAATGTTGTCAAATATTCTTCGAAAACATATATATATATATATATATTCATGGCGCTTCATGATTTTGTTGAGAAGAGATCGAGATCAGGTCATGCTAAAAGAAAGTCAAAATTCTAGACCTGCCAGTCAAGCTGGAGGACAGCTAGCTAGCTAGCTCAACGTAAATTAAGAATCAGGGTTTCCTTTTATATTTTCTTTTCCTTTGGATTCCAGTAATTAGAAAGGAAAGAAGTAGGAGATCAACAAAGACCAGAAATGGAGACGCACGATTTGAATTGATTGAGAAATCTCAATTCAAAAGGCAAATTAATTATTAAAGCAGATCATGATCAGCAAAGAATATACTTATTGTAAAGCTTAATTTTCATGGAAATTAACTGAGCTAAAGAAATTAATTATTATTAAGAGTAGTTAATTATATATATGTTGAGTCACGATCAGTGGCAGAATCAATTTTTTTTTAGGGGTAGCAATTTTACTACCGTATAAAGCATTTATGCAAAATAAAAAAGAGATAAAATCATAAAAACATAACTATATATATAATTATATCTCAAAAATTTGCTACATACACGTTGAATTAAAATTTTAAAAACACAACCTAATATATGTTTTATATTTCTGATCGATATATATTATACTACAAGAAAAATGAGCTTTTGCGATCAATTTATTGTAACCAACAGACTGAATTAGTTGCAAATATAGATTATTTGCAACTAATTCAGTCTGTTGGTTGCAATAAATTAGTCGCAAAAACCTGTTTTTCTTGTAGCATGACGACAGTATTTCATGAAATAATATTCATCTACTATTAATTTTGAAAAAAAATATTTAGAATATCATGTTTTGTTCATAAAAACTATCGAGTGGTATTTTAGGAAGTCCATCTTTTATTCTAATATATAAGTTAGTTTATTAAGTATCTTGAAAATCTATATATTTTCTTGTCACATTAAGTATATAATGTTATAATTGAGACCTTAAATAAATTTTTTCTTGCTAAATGAAGTTTAGAGTATAAAACCTTTCAACTATTTTTTATAAAGATCATCATCCTTAAATGATTTTTCTTGTATTTTTAATTAGATTTCATATTAATTAAGAAGTATAATATTGTATAATAAAAAAATTTATGATCCATATTAATAAGTTTATTATTTCTCCCAAACTTGACTTTAATCTAATTATGGTAGGGCTACATCCTTGAAAATAGATAGTATATAAAAATTATACACAATCTTGGGACTATAGGAAAAAATTAGAGAGAAATATTTCTTATATAATTTTTTTAGGGCCATTTTGTAGAGATATTCTCAAAACATTTGTTTGGGGGGGGGGGGGAGCCACTGGTCAGATCGAGTCGGATAAAGTTTTGGGAATTGAAAAAGATATGAAAAAATTTAGCTATTCAGCATTTATTTTTTCATTATCATCTTGTTATTTTATAATATAGTATTAAATAATAAATTTATAAATAAAATATAATAAATAATTTTTAATTATTTAGTACTACATCATAAAATCATGAGAAAATAATGAGTAACGTTATTCAAAAATATTAGCCTGAGTTGTTACTATTACTAAACATATAAAAGAGATATAAATATTATAATAGTCCATACAGTTTGTTTAAAGGATAGATTGGTCATTGAATTGTAATATTTTTACTATGTTTGATTTTTTTCTTTTATTGGCATCCTTGTCGGGACGTGTCGACTACTCACAAATAGGGGTGTAAATTTAAATCGAAAAATCGGTCCGAACCGGACCGGACCAGACCGGTTTTACCAGTTTTGAATCGGTCCGGTCCGGAACCGGTTTTTATAATTCATAAACCGGTTGGAACCGGTCCGGTTCCGGTTTTAAGATTTTTTGGACCGGACCGGACCGGACCGAAAAAAATGATAAAAAATAATATTTTATATATAAGTTTTATACAAAATTAAAATTATACAAAATATTTTATATATATTAAATATATAAGTTTTATATATAATGTATAATTATATGTGAAATTTTTATATATAATTATATATCATATATGAAATAATTTCATATTATAATTTATAAAATATAACATTAAATGCTAATTTTAAATATGAACATTTGTAATTTGTTTGATCATATACTATTAATATAATTATATATAAGATAATGTTATTATAAAATAAAAGTTTAATCTTAGAAATGAAAATGTAATTGATCATGTATTATATAGCTATACTAATATATAAATTTATAACTTGTACTAATAGTCTAATATAGACTCCCTAAAAAAAAAAAAGTAGTCTAATATAGACTATAGTTATAGTTATATTAATAGTCTAATATAGATTAATAAAAATATAACATATTTTTTTAAAACATATTTTTAATGACAAAATATCAAACTTATATTTTAGAAAAACCAGAAAACCGGACCGGACCGGACCGGAAACCGGTAAAACCGGAAGTACTGGTTTAGGAGTATAACCGGTGCGTAATCGGTTTTGAAAAATACAAAACCGGTCATACCGGTTCGATCCAAGATTTTGTCCAAAACCAGACCGAACCGGACCGGTTACACCCTTACTTACAAGGGTAGGATGCAAAAGTACTCAAACAATAAGGTAATTGACGAAAAAATTCTTTCAATTTGGTAGCCCCGAGGCCACTATGCACTCTTGAGGTTTTCAAACCTAGCAAATTGGGTAATTCAATGATTGATTCAATTGCTCACTTTGACAACCTCCCATTGGTAAACTGTTCCAAATCTAAAATGATTTAAGCAATAGAAGTAGTTACCTTAGTCCTTTTACCTCCAGCTTTTCCATAGCTAATCTCAAACTGAATGGGAGATGTTTGGCCACATCTTATCGAAAAAAGTTTATAAATTAATATGAATTGATATGGTATGTGATATTGTAAATCATTTTTTATTATAAAGTATGTGAAATTACGTCATGTCAATTTATAAACTTTTTGTAAGATTTCTTTATAGATTTACTACTTCTCAAACATAATATGACATTAATGGCTTAGCCACGACCAAAGTTGGCTAGAGTATCTGCTGGCTGTGTAACACCTGGCCCGTTTTTATTTTAGGGTTTATATATACGAAAAGTCCATTTGAGATTTTGAGTAAATTTCTGGAATAGACTACGGTCTTAATATTTTTAGTTTTGGCAGATAGGGGATTTTTGTGGGTTCACCAATTTAGTTAAATTCATTAAATATTTTTGGATTAGATGGAAGATTTTGGGGCCAAGAAATTTGTGGAACAAGTTGGAATATTGTGGAGTTTGAATCGAGGCCTAAAAATCAGGAAAAAAGCTCATTTTTTATTAAGTTTATATACTACCCAAAACGTGGGCCCAAATATTTGAAATGGGCTCTACCCAATCACCCTAGGGCCCATGCTCGTTTGCTGTAAACTGGGAGACCCAACGTGCAGTTTGTTTTTAAAAACCCCCCACCTTGCACATCTATGCATGTATTTGTACACTTTATGCACAACCTCTTGCACATACTGCCATAAATGCATCCCATTTTCAGAGCCGCAACAACCTCTATAGCCTTCAGTCCAAGTCCAGGAAAACAACCGAAGCCTCGTCAACCACCTGTAGCCTCTACCCCTCCGCCCCTATTGCTCGGATTAGCAGCAAGTCGTTGCGAGGCGAGAGGACCCCTTGCCGCCAACCACTACCATGAATGAAATCCTCCTGCATGATGGAAGACACTAGCCACTGCCCAACCCACCCGATACTGTAGTGCCCCCTTGCTCAGCCACTGCGCAGCTCCACGACAACCACTGTAGCCTCCACACAGTCATCGTTCCCTTTAACATCACGGGCACCAGACCCATGCAGTGAGGATCTCGGCCAACAACCAGGAACCACCCATGCGCTACCCTACACCACCTTTACATCTCGGGAGAGCGACCGCATCCAGCCCCCCACCCCGACGCCGCCATCGGCACAGAAAGTACCATCGAGCACCTTACACCACCCCAAGCCACTGCTATCTCTCGGAAACATCTCACTCCTTCCTCACATCGTGATCACCCTTTCTCTCTCTCTCTCTCTCTCTCTTTCTCTCTCTTAAAGTGCTCAGCCACCTTGCTCCACCAGAGTCTCCGCTTCATCTGTCTCTAGGTAAGCTCTGCATCCCGACGCTAAGTTTTGCTTCTCTTTCGGCTTCTGCTCTCCTTTTGTTTTGTTTTTATTATTTCTCTAGAAACAAGTATATGCCTTGGACTCTTTCAAACATAACATTTAGATAGCTTTAAGCCTTATGGTCATGATATCTCTAGTATTTATGAAAATGCTATCAAGCCCTTTGGTCATTGATTATCTGTAAACCACCTCAAACCCTTTTAAATATTTTTTCATTTTTGCCCTAATAGGAAAGCCTTGGCAAAATAAGGGTTTCACTTGATTTTTTAAAATTTGGACATGTATTTTTAAGTTGGGCTTAATATTAAGTAGACTTGTGATTCAGTTGGATTTATGTTATGTGAATATTAAGTGAAGATGTATTTTACATGGTTTAGTTTTAATTGAATACATAGGTAGCCATACACGTTATTTTATAAAAATAATCTAGATTTTAATGTATTAGTCGGAGACATTAAGTATATCGATGAATTTGAGAAGTAATGATATTTTAGGATTAAGAGAATTTTAAACATTTAGATAAAATATGTTATTTTAGTATTTTAGGTTTAAGTATCAAAATACGTGTTCGATTAAAAATTTACGAAACTTACATGATTATTTTATAGGTGATGATTAATATTCGTTCAACACTATTGTGGGAAAATTCAGAGAAAATAAAAATGTTTAGATAAGTGGGGTTCTTATGCTAGACTCTGCATCAAAGAAATGAACTGAGGTAAATTTTAGAAAATATGCATACTTTGTTATGAAAAGAAATTTGAAACAATCTCAGTTACTTGTTTCGACATTACTTATGAAATTCTGTATAAAAATAAAGTATTTTCTTGCATGACTAGTGTAAGCATGAGCTATTTTAGCATTTTGTTTCTGAACTGTGCAAAAGAAAGCGAATATGAAAATTTGTGCATAAATTATATTTTTGTGATTTGATTATGTTCTGTACTCTAATATGATATGATGTGATTTCTGAAACTTTTGGCATGAAATTCTGTTTCTGTTCCGTTCTGACCTTACCACTGGTGTAAAACACTGGCCTCTGTTTGGGTTGGTACCAACTTTTCTGTTTCCAAAGTAATTTTTTGATTGGTCTTTCTTGTGTGTACACTCGGGATTTCGAAAATAATAAATGGGAGATTTCACATTCTATTTCTACTTGTTAGCTGCCGGGGTTTGCACAACCCTACCATGTAGGTTAAATATGGAATTATGTTATGATTTGACATTCTAGTTTTGCTATGCCAAAGGAATTTTTAATAAGAATATTTTTTGAATTTTCGTTCTAATATTTTTGATAACATGTTCTGATTTTACATTTTGTAAATAAAAATATTTTATTTTGAATTCTGAATTCTGTAAATGCTCAAGTTTACATACTAGTATATGTTATTTGCTTACTAAGTTGTTGATAACTCATTCCTTATGTCCATAATATTTTTCAAATAATTTTGATGCATCAGCTGGAAGTCAAGAGTAGGAAGTGTTAGCAATGTTTGATGGTCGTAGAGGAATAAGTGCCAGATGGTACATGTATTTATCGGAAAGTTTTATTTAGTATACAAATTATTTTATGTTATTTTGGTATTTTGAGTCATGGATATTTTTGGGTCGTTGTGGTTGTTGCTGCGGTACAACTCACTTAACAGGCCGGAATGGGAGAAAGATCATTCCCGGCCCATTGGGGTGGCTTGGGCCTCCATTGGCGTTGTATAGAGCCCTCGACAGCGTTCCAATGTGGTTGTACGGCAGCAATGGATACATCCATGGCGGTGAATAGAAAATAAGTACAGAGAAAGTAAAGAGAGATGACACCAAGATTTATGTAGTTCGGCACCAATCCTACGTCTACGGGGGTTTGGGGAGGAAAAATCAACTATAATATCCTTGCTTACAATCTCTCATGGTCTATCATATCTCACTATACAATAGTGATGTTGAATATAAATTTACCGTAGAAGAGACCTTTGCTGGAACTCCCCTGTTCTGAGGTTGAAGGAGTCGACTGTTAAGGAAGAAGAAGAACTGAAGAAGAAGATCAAGACCCCGAGAAGAAGAACCTTCCCCCTTTATTTATCCTAATTGCATTTTCCTGCGTGCGCCCCCTGCAGGTAAGACCACGCCTTTGCTCATCTGTCCCTCCCTGACAGCCTATGAGCCCTGGTCCCTCATGACCCCCTGCCTCAATGGCGCCCTGACCCCTTGACACCCCATGACCTTTCTTGCCCCTAACCCTTTTAGTATTCTCCACATGCCTCCCTACCCCCTTGTCCTTTGCTGGGCCCAGGACCAATATCTTTATCCCCTTACAGTGATGATTATAATTTATTTTATTGAAGTATTTATTAGAAAGTCTTGGTGGAAGAACATATGCTTTTGGTTTTGAATAAATGAACTTGTATTTTATAAAAAATTTGGAATATATAAGTATATTATGAGAGATGGTTTTAGATTACCAGAACTAACTCTCCAACCTTCGAGACCGGTGCGTTAATGGCTGCCACCACCCTTTGCTCACTCCTTTAGATAAAACTTGCTTAGTTTTTTTAGCTGCAAAGATCAACTCCGGCCAGTTTACAAATCCTTTTGCCTTTTGATCGGTCACTTTGATTAACTTTTCCCATCTGAGTGATAACAATTTTCTTTGGGCTCTAGTCAGTGTCCAATTCCGTGGACCAAATACCAAACCAAAACTGAGGGCCTCTGAGGTTCTGTAGATTTAACATTGTTTTGGGCCTGATACTATAAATATAAGGCCCACAAATAAATAATTACTGTAATAATTTGTGAAACCAGTCCCAAATTCCTTTTGATAGTGTAGGTTGTATCTCTCTCTCGAAAACTCCATCTCTGCTGTTCACAAGAAGACTCCGGCGAGCAAGTTTGGGTATTCGAATATGTAAGTTCAATTTGATTCTCTGGTATATTGGGGATTGCTGGCATTCAAGGCTTATAGCACATAGTGTTAGATTTTTTTTTTTTTTATATTATTATTATTATTATTGTTCGGAGCTATTTCTGATCTGGGTCTTGCTGAATTTTATTTATTTGTGATCAATGCGAGGAATTTTCATTATGTATGCTTTATTAAGTTCCCGAGATTCTGGGATTTTATGCTTTATTACTGCTTTATGATTATATGGGTTTCTTCAACCCGTTTCTTGGATTTACTGTTTTTAGGTTGGTTTATTTCTTGGATTTACTTCAAAGTGCAATGTAGTTCTGGAGGTTGATATTGTGGTGTAAATGTTGCGGTTGATGAGTTAAGGCTGCTGGCTATCAAACGAGATTTCTTCATCATACGGATGATACTACATTTTTAGAGTGGTTGAATTTGTTGTGCAGTGATAAAAGATCTATCTGGTTGCATTTCTAATGAACTTCCATGTTTTTAATGTAAGAATCCGATGGCTGGCTGTGGAAATATTATTCATATACTTTCTCCTTTTACTTGAGGATTTTCTACAAATCTATTGAAAAGCCTAGAGTCAGTTTTGGTCTTGTTGTTGTTGTCTAGACTTGAAGTGATGCTTGATGATGGCGAATTAAAATATTATTCAGTACTTTCTCCTTTCAATTACTTATTTTCTACAAATACTACTAAGGTGAAGTTCTTCTTTTGGGTGGTTGCTGGAAAGTATTGACCACGGATAACCTTAGAAAACGTGGTTTGTGTATAATTGATTGGTGTGTCATGTGCAAGAAGGATGGTGAATCTGTAAATCATCTCTTTCTACATTGTGAGATGGCAAAGTCTTTGCGGAATGAGGTTTTTGGTCAGACATGTTTATATTGGGTGATGCCTAAGGAAGTTGGGGATCTTCTTGTATGTTGGCATGGTTTTGAGGAAAGGAAATGTGTAGCTGCCAGATGGAGAATGATTCCTCTGTGTTTAATGCGGTGTCTTTGGTTGGAAAGGAATGGGAGGTGTTTTGAAGACAGAGAGCATTCTTTTGAAGATCTTTGGAATTTTTTCTTTTCTACTTTGTGTTTGTGGGCTAAGATCTTAGCAAGGAATGATGATAATGTACTGAATCTGTTTTAGTTTTCCTACTTTCTAGAGTGTAGTAGGTATTTCCTTTGTATGCTTCCTGTATACTTGGGTTGTGCCTATTCTTGGTAATAAAATTTCTGATTCATTATTAAAAAAAATTCTACAAATATATTGAAGAGTCTAGAGTCAGTTAGATCTTGTTGTTTTCTAGAGTTAAAAGTGATGCTTGATAATGCCCAATTGGCCCACAATTTCAGTGTTGATGCCAACAGATTTTGCTTTGAGGACTGATGGTATTTTAGAAGAAAAGTACACTTCACACTCTCAAACTATAAGAATTATGTAATTTTTGCCCAAACTACGAAAAAATAACACATTGTATCCTTCAACAATCAAAAACTACACATTGCACTCTCTTTTGATTCTGGTCATTAATAAAGATAAAAAATCGGCGACATGCCACAATCTTAATGCTCGGGTCTTAATTGCAAAGTTTAGCTATTCCGATTTCAAAATAACTGTGCATTGCCAAGAACTTGAGGCTACTAAGTTTCTTAAATTTCTTTTGCTTCTCTTGGTAGATTGAAAAGAGGACTAGATAAGAGAAATCCATTTAAACATAATTTAAAGCAGCTTGGTATTCCGTTTTCCACATTTTTGAAATTACCCATAATTGTTTTGGTTGTATTATCTTTATAGTGAAGTTGATAATTTTGACATCCGAGGGAAAATAAACATTTTATGATAAATCTTCTGTAATTTAATTCATATTCATATTTTAAGTTCTTTATCTTTTATGTGACAGATACATATTCTAGAGATTTGGGGAGGTCTTTGAAGTAAAACGCATCATGGATTCATCACAGGGTGCTGCAACAGCAGCGACTGCTGGTGGTGGTGGCAATGGGCTGATCTCTCAGGCCAATGATACGGCAGCAGTAAATGCCTTGGACGATCCAAAGCAAAACTTGAACCAGGTCATCAACTCTATCCAGAAAACTTTGGGCCTCCTTCACCAGCTCTACCTTACTGTCTCTTCCTTCAATGCTGCCTCTCAGCTTCCTCTTCTCCAACGCCTGTAACACTCTGCAGTCCTTTCTGTAATCCGTTCTTTTAGTTGTTACTTGGTTTATCAAGAAATTGATTGCTGCAGGTTTATTCTGCAGCAATTCTCTTGTTATGGAGCTTGACAACATGGTTAAAATAGCTGAGAAGTGCAACATCCAGGTTCCTATGGAGGTTCTTAAGTGAGTCTATTCCCATGATTGCCTCTTCTTCATCTGAAATTGTTCTTTATGATGGAATTCAGGCTTTTCCTTATTTTCTGATCCCCAATACTGTACTTCTGCTGTTACTTATCAAAAGATATTATACTTCTGCTGTTAGTTTGATAGATGATGGAAAGAATCCAGACGAATTCACAAGGGATGTCATAAACAGCTGTATTTCCAAAAATCAGATAACGAAAGGCAAAACTGATGCGTTTAAGGTTGCCTTGATATCCTCTGATATGACAGATTTGCATAGTTACTTATTTCCATTTCAATGTTTCAAGTAAGGTTGAGGTTGAGGTATTGGTTTTTGTGCTTGTGTGTGGTTTTATTTTTTCAGGGTTTACGCAGACATCTTTTGGAAGAACTTGAACAAGCATTTCCTGATGAAGTTGAATCATACAGAGAAATACGTGCTGCCTCTGCTGCTGTAAGTTATATTGCATTGGCCCACTAATTTCTCAGAATGGTTGCCTCTACGGATTTTTCCTCGATTGGATACCTGTTCTTCAATTGTTTTTTTCTTCCAACCCTCCTCCCCATAATTTCCTTTCCACCACGCTTATAGATCAGGCCACTCTATTTGGGAAGGGTACCTCTTTAGTTATCAATCTTTTGTTGGTATTATCTTCTGTTGTCACATAGAATTTGAAGCACTGGCACGCCTTCCTTAAAAAATAATGGACTGGCTTCTTATTTCCTTCACTCATGAGGGGTGGTTAGTCATTGGGGTAATGACTTCAAGGAGTTCACGAATGTAATAAGACACTAAGGCAACTCAACAAATTATCAAAAAAGAAGAATGAAATGATAGGAGCATCTATGTGCATAATCTCAAGATGGAGATTGGAAACTGAATGCTTGGCATGAGAAATTTTAACACCCTATTTTTGACTTAATTATTTATTCAAGTTATTAGTCGGTGGTTAAAAGGCATATACCTTAAGGTATATTCTGAAACTGTTTTTATCTATCTTGTAATGTTGTGTATTCTTACCATCTAATGCTTAGAGTTCTTTACATTTCATGCAGGAATTGAAGAGGCTTGCACAAGCACAAAGCATATTACCAAATGGAGATATGAAGGTCAAATCCGAGCTTTAGGTGCCCATGTCAGTATTGTCTTTTGTTATTATTAGCGTCCATCTCTTGGCATGTCTGTGATCTTGTGATTGTTGATAAAAGCCAAATGGATACATGGATGATACAACAGATTTTTTTTTTTTAACTTTCTTGTCAGTACTTGCTGATCTTAAACTTGGGAATGCGATAACTTCAATTTTTTTTACTCACATAACATGTACTTGGGTTTTATAGATTTATTTGTTTGGTTTGGAAATCAACACTTCTCTACCCACGTAACTTGAACACATATGCACGCTTGCGTCATGTTATCTTATGATTCTTTTTGGGTGAAAGATGCAATCGAAGAGTTGAGGCAGAAGTAAAACCAAACTCATTGGATAAATTATACTTTTGGAAATAGCTTGATCAGTGGAACAAAAATGGAAAGAGGGTTACGGGATATGCATGCAATACATGATATCTGAGGTTTTTAGTCGGTGTTGGTGATTTTGTTAGAAGGAAAAAAAAAAAAATCAATGGCGAAAAACATTTTTTTTTTATTGGCACTGGGTGTCCAGGAACAGCGTCCCGACTAATCTCGGCGATACACAAGCTCTTGGCAAGGAATTTTCCGTAAGTGCACGTAAGATAATTCAAAAGAAAAATCCTCTAGTCCGATGGCCCTTAGAGATTATTTGCACCCAAGAAGATTTGAACCTTAGACTTGGAGGGAGCATACCTTCAAGCCTAAGGCCTTTATCACTTAAGTCAACTCCTAAGAGTTAATGGCGAAAAACATGGCCATAAGTAGTATATTTTTGGTGCATTGTGAGGGAATCGTAATTTGGTGGATAGATGTATGATCTGCTCGGTCTTTGTCTGGATCACCGAGCCATTTATTTTTGGGTTATTTGCTTGGTCTATGTCTGGATCTAATCTTTCGTACACATAATATGTACTCTCCCGTTTACTTATCAAAAAAAGATGAATGATCTTCCCTGAATCCATGCAAATGGCTACATCTATTTGAAAGAAAGCCATCTAGAGTTTAGAGGAGAGATCTGACTTTGTTATAGCCCTACTAAATATTATGAAGTTCTTGAAGGCTTTTAACTTCTTTGTTGTCGATTAGATGAGTCCTCCCATAGATTATTACGTGATTAGGGAGTTCACACCTATGCATTCACAACACGTACATGGAAGCACACATCTGCTGATGGGTGTTTCTTCCTACTGCTAATTCCTTTCATCTTACCTTTCCATCATGAGTTGACTTTCTCTTGTTTTCAAAACCTTTCCTATTCGATTTGGACTTTGTTTTACTCACAGATTCTACCTGGACGTAAGGTAGAGAAGCTACACTTATAGGACTGAAAACTTCTAAGATCCTGGATTTAGTCATTCTTACCATTATCAAATTTTAGTGTCGGACACTTTTGACTGGAGTGTTAAATTCTTATATTTGAATAGACGTGTTTCATTTTGATGCAATGGCTGACCAAAGGATTCCAATACACTCTAGGAATATACTTTCATACATATGTTTGGAAATTGAAGTGGTAGGGCAATTCATTAAGACCATAACTCCCACCACTGTGAATTCCCACCTGACTCATCCGGTAAACAACTGCACTCTAAACTGCGCCGATCTCCTGGTGATGCTTGGGAACCATCTGTGGGTTGTGCGATGTTCTGAATGCCAGTTTCTTCCACAGTGCACTCAGCATGTCTGCAGTTAACATTGCCCAGAAGCATGTTGGTTTTCTTGTCGGCACTTTCTGATAGAATTCTGGGAGTTTCTTTTGATTCAAACATAGGATCTCTTCCTTTCTCGTTCCCATGCCCTTTACCCAACTGTTTTTTCAGTTTCTGCAACTTTTGTAAAACTCAAAACAAACTTAATCAGCGACTTCTTTAGTTAACTAGTTATTTTCTGAAGACTCGTTTAGTCAACTAGGGATATAAATGATACCTGGAGTAGGAGTTCCCGATTCTCTCTTTGTAGTGACTCGAAGTTGGAAGCTAGACTATCATAACTAGCTTTTAATATGCAGCAGTTTCGCTCGACCTGCTTAGTCTTCAATCTAGCCCTCCGGTTCTGGAACCATATACCAACCTGGCGAGGTCGCAGTCCAAGCTCGTTAGCTAGCTGGTGTTTTATCTGAGCCTCTGGTCTTGACTCTGCCTCGAACATAACTTCCAGCGACTTGATTTGTTGTTCATTGAATCTTCTCATGTTCTTGTTCTTCCTCATACATGTCAGTATGTTTCAAGATTCAATTTTTGTTGCTGTTTCGGAAAAATTTCATACTTTGGAAGAGAGAGATAAAGCAGGCGAAGCAGTGTCAGTGTGGGCCTGATGGCTGCTCGGAGAATTATCTATAAGCACTCGATTAATAAAAAAATTTCTCATTAATTACTATTTATTATTTTATATTTTATTTTATAAAAAATATATCTATATTTTATAAAAAATACCTCTCATCCTATAAAAAATTATAGATATAGAATATATGAATAAATAGTGAATGATACATAATATTCATCTTTGAATAATATCCTATTGAGGTAGCGAGTGAATAGTTATGACCCTTTATCGGATTTTATTGTTCTTAATCACAGCGGGCGATGTGGTACACCGTAAATGATCTTATAAATCTATTAAAATATGATTAAATTTAGGATGAAGAACATAAATCTCTCTTCAGAGCAAGGACACCTTCAAATGCCTCCTAGTAATTTTTATACTCAACTGGAAAATTAACCTGAAATGCTCTTTTTTACGTGGGAATATTACAACAAGAACTCTCACTTGGGGTCTAAATTCTTCCGCGATTGAAGATATCAGACAGAGACACAAATCTAAACAAATACATTATACATTGCATTTTACAGGCATCATGAGCAAGTGTCAGTGTATTATCAGATTGGAAAAAATAAAAAATAAAACAGTCTTTGTCCTCTTTGGCTCCTGCAACGTTTCATTGCCTCCCACGTTGCTCTAAAGTAACTTTCGAAATAGATGCACCAATCAGTCAGTGCTTTAAGGACAAAGTCATCCACAGGCTGCTGTCCCTATCGAACCAATGTCATTGCACCACCAGGCTCTTATGTCTGCCCATGGGTCCACGCACGTGGTTTTATCTCCAAATTGTAACAAGGTTTAACTTTCTCTGTCATAACGTGGCACGTTAGCTTCAAAAGATGCTCTCTTGAGAGAAAGTATTACAGTCATAATTTTTTTTTATAAAAATAAATTTATATATTAACGTGATTTTATGTAATTTATTTTACTAATTTTATAATAAAAATAATATTACAATTTAATGTATTATATTTAATTATTTTAATTTATAAATTTATTTTTATAAAGTATTTTTATTACTAAAACATTTATCTTTCCCAAAATATTACTTTGCTTTGGATCCTTTTCTGATTAGAAAGATAGTCTGCTCAACAAAAACTTAAAGAACATTGGTTTAATATTTACAATAAACCAATTTTTTGGATTATAAATTAATGCAAGTTTAATCAAGTGTCTATACATTTTTTTATTATTTTTATTATAAGATGCTTCATTCGTAACAATTTATTTTTTCTACTTAAATTAATGACAAATCACTAGCAACAACAGTTAAGAGATGATTACCGTGCATTCATCAGGTCTTTTTTTTTATGTAAAATCAACTTATGCAGCTATTGTTCTCCAACAAAATAACAAAATCCAACAAGCCTCGCTCACTCATGGAAAATACTCTGGTCCTAAAACTTCAAGACAGGTTGAAACTTTTCATTTGGAAAGTGGTTAAATGACATTATAATTACTAAGAGCCTCCTTAGTAGGTTTATAGCACCTTCAGAGGATCAAAAAATCTGTCCCATTTGTCATTAGGAGGAGGACACTAATGAGCACCTTTTTCTAAGTTGTCTTTTCACAAGAATTCTTGGAGACAATCACCATGGCCACTAGACATAGAAGCATTCAAACCTTTAGGGATTAAGACTTGGATTGAAAATATTCTTAATCTTACCAAGCTAAATCTCTTTCATGAAAAAGCACATCATTTTCAGATATTTGCTATTGTGGCAATGGATAATATTTGGTTCACTAGAAACCAAAAAATTCATACAAACAGCAACATAGCAGTAGATCAATTTGTCAAAAAAATCTTAGACATATATCAGAAACATTGTAAAGCATGGGAGTGGAAATGTTCAGAATCCAACTCTAATTGGAACCCACCTAAATTCGAAGAAACCTACTCTATCACATTTGATGTTGTAGTGAGACAACATGGTAGTACATCAATAGTAGTTTGCAGATCAAAAAATGGTAAAATTCAATTTATAGTGACCAGGTTTGTATGGAGTACTGATCCAAATCAGAGTGAAGCGATGACAGCTTACATAGGAGTTCAAGAAGCATTCACAAGAAATATCAAAAAAGTTGTCATTGAAGGGGATTCACTAAATGTTATCAACAACATTAATCATCCACAAAAATCAAACAATTGGGAATTAGGAGTAGCAAGGGATACCAGATTTTTATTAAAAGAGCTGGAAGAATGGAGAGCAATCAAGATACATCGATCACAAAATCGGTGGACACATTCAATAGCGCAATGGCCATATTCCAACAATAAGTTTGAAAAAATCCCTCTGATAGAAATACCACCATGTTTATTAGATTTTCGTAGTGGGAAGGACCCTCATTTAGGTACGTACTAGATTTTCATGAAATGGTTTGTAATATAATCTATTCTTGTATTAATGCTATTTTATTAATGAAGTCACTTTAGAAAAAAAAAAAAAAAAGAGATGATTACCGTGCTATTTAATTTGGACTACACGTTTACTTCAAAGATTCTAAACATTTATTATGGTCTCAGCTTTGTTTCTTCTAAGCTGCTCACATTGGCTATTGATGATATGAACACCTTCCGGCCTTCCAAACCACAGCCCACTTCCAATTACACTTTGGGCCTAAGGAACAGCCCTACTAAGGATCTCTATTATTGCTATGGCAGATCATAGGCAGCAGCCTTTGGGCCTAAAATATAAGCCCCTAGGCCCTGGTCCAAACTTATGCTAAACCTCGTACATGGATAATGACCCGAGTGCATGAGTTAGCGTTTGTTGGGTAATTTAGTTTGACAGATTGGCATTTGGTAAAATTTAATTCTATATATATATTTTTAATTCTATATTGGGCTAGTAAGCTTAATTAATACATATATTGCTTGATTCCAAATAGGTTCAAATTTCTGGTAAAAACAAATTTAAAGCTGACCGGTTGTTAGCTTTAATTAAAATAATGCCAATATTCGTCACATTGGCAGTAAAAACAGTCTCCAACACCTGCTCACAGTGTTCCATTATATTTTAAATTTGGAAACGAAGTTCAATGTGTCGTGTTATGTATATATGTTTGAGTTTTTGTACTGTTTACCCAACATCAAGAAAAACACCCACCAAAGCTTTTGGTTCTATTTTCTACGTTGTCTAGTTTGCAAAGAATCTTCTTAATTTTCTCAATCAAGGCCTACTTTTGTTTTTTGTTTTTGTTTTGTTTAATTTTTGGGCTATATATCAAGGCCTGCTTGGGTTTGGTGGCCAACATGCTGTACACAAAAAGGTTCCTTGCCTTTTTCACTTTTCAACAACTCTTGCACATACATTTCTTAATGTTTATTTGCATGAGAAAAGAGGGCGGAATTTGCACTCTTTTAAAGGAAGTACATTTGGGCATTTTAGCATCACATTCCGCTGTGACAAACAAAGATTCACAAGTTGCCTTATCGTGGTTTGATCCAAATATGGCCAAAGGTCAATGGAGGTCATATATACATGGGACCCATGAATTGATTGGTCGATCAACGGTGGAAATGGGGGCTGTGACAGAAATTAGACAAAGTTTATAGGTATTTTGAAAAGGTGATATAAATGAGTGTTAAAGAATCCATAAACTTAGCGGAAAGCGGAGACAATGCCGTTAAATTTATGGTGGGAGTTGGGCAAGAACAAAAATCTAGGTAAAGTTTGGTGCATGAATATATGGGGTTAGGTACTTAGGTCAATCACCATGAAATTAGGGTGCTTTGAAAAAGAGAAATCAAATCGTAAATGCTTTCATATTTTTCATAACTTTTGGGTCAAAGAGGTGACTTGAGGTCAATGGGGGCACATATATATGCGTGCGGGTACGTACTTTAAACCTCGATCGTGGCTTGCATATATGCCGTAGCTAGTTCCATTGCTAATTTACTGGTTATATATATTATTTTTGGGTCTGGTTACATGAAAGTTGAAACATTCATGAAGATCAAAAGTCTTCGACTCTATAAGTTTGGCTTCTAATGACATGGAGGTCATGATATCATGTTTGATCAGTTATGTATGGTACTTCTCACTTGTAATCACTAGCACCAATCAGTAATCATGAAAGTATGAACAATGCTAAATGTATATAATAAAAACTTACTTCTCAATATACTAGTTATTGATACGTTGAAAATTATAAAATTTGAATTTAAAAATAACACTAACAAAATGAGTCTTATAAATAAAACTGTAAGTACATGTAGCATAAATGTTCTATGCTCAAGCATTGCCCAATTTTAAAAGAACCAGCTAGCTCTACATTCACACAAGATCACTAATTAGATCTAAGTTTAAGCGCACCGCGATCGACTTAGTGATGATACTATTATTAATTGGTTGGAGCTAAGAATTTTTTCATCCGGCTTTTACTCCCAGTAATAAAAAAGTGACCAGTTTGATATTATGTATACCAGTATATTTTTTTTATGCATTAGAAAAAATAATTATTTGTGATGAGAATTGATTCATTTTGATAAGAAATGCTCGTTTTCATTATAAATAACTAGACATATATAAGCATTTTTCTTGTATGCGCATTGCTAATATTACCACAAAAACTAGGTTAATTTTTGTTATGCTTTTCTCTTTTATGGTAAAAAGTTTCATGGACAAAAAGGAATATGGCCGTTTAATCAAATTACTCTTATATATGCCAGAAAGTGTGCTAGAATGTTTCCATATTAATAAATAGAAGATCAACTTTTATTACTTGGAGTAAAGTAGAAGGAAGATAGAATAGGCCGTCAACTCGATCATATCATGCCTTTGTTTTTGGTAAAAGCTTTTCTTAACAGAGTAGTAAGGTTAAAGCAAATAATTAATTACTCTAAACAATATCGTATATATAATCAAAATATTCCCCAGCCTATAAGCAAGCTATAAAATTAAGAGAAATACTTTATCCACAAAGAAATTCTATAAAAATAAACTTACAAGTTGATGTGGCTTGATGTGGTACGTCAGATTGTAAAACTACTTCTACTGTAAAGTAAATCTAACATATTACATGAAACCATGTCAGTTTGTAAGTTTACTTGTAAAATTTTTTTGTGACTGTAATAGTTTTCTAAAATTAAAGCTTTCATTCCAACACCTTATTGACATGTCATATTTATAAGTTTGAACCTGCAGTGAACATGCAAGTGGGCCAGTAATTAGTACAATGTCTTTATATATATATATATATCTTTTAATTTGCATACATGTAACGTTTAATTTTCAGCTTTTGTTAGGAATATGGCATAAGTATGGGTATTAGATTCAGCTCTAGTACTCGAAGATTGGTTCGAATTATATATATTAATTATGATCTCCTAGCAAGCAAGCGAGCATGCATCCTACATATATATAATATATATATATATATATATAATTTCATTCCTGCAGAGTATGCACAGTCTCTTTTTCTGTAAATAACGTTATAGCAGTGTAAACAAGTTATTAGAGCATGTGTTAGCTACTTAATTATGGTGTCCGTAAAGTTCTTTGAATCGATGTGAGACTGAGAGCACGTTACGAGCAGTAGACCTGAGAGCATCTGAACAAAGATGATCAGTACGCAGAGAGTCGCTGACTCCTCTACTGATCTTTTATGTCTGTCATGTGTCTGTCGTTATCTCGAATCCCCCGCGACCGTAGTAAAAGAAGTGAATTGCACTGAACGAGGAGGGGTTCCCTTTTTTCACGTAAATTATTTCTAGTGTTGCCCAAGTTTACAGTACCCATAAAAACGTAAAAAGTCTGTACCATCCTTTTATCCTTTCGCTTTTATAAGACAGAGAAAAGATCAAGTAAACACAGAGAGAGAGAGAGGGAACCAAATTTCCAATACTATTCGGTGAATTAGCTCAACTAATTTCTTTGACTGATCTTTTTACTCGTTTCTTGTCTCATCAACATCATCATTCGGCACAAATTAGTGCCTTTAAATTTTAAGGTTATGTCAGTATTTCGTGATCATCATCATGGCCATAGCACAGATGGGAGAAAACACTAAATCCTAGTGATGGCCGCGTTAAGTGTTTTTGAATTCATGTTAGTTAGTAATTGAGAGATATATGGGTTAGTTAAGAGGCAGATACTGCTTATTGTGCTCAATATATATTATAGCTGATTGTGTGATTAGGTCATGATGATCTCGCGGTAGACGTGGGATTTGAAATCAACGTGTGAAGTAAAAGTACGCGTGAGAGAAGAGAAATAGAGAGAGAAAGAGGAGCTGAATTCTATATATACTGCATGGTAGAGACGATGAGATGGGTGAGTGATAGAAGCGAGAGAGAGAGAGAGAGAGAGACGTCGTAGTCATTTCTGGAACCCAAGACCCAGCTGGTAGGGTCGGGGGGGTCTGCTACTTTTATTACTTTCTTTGTCCTCTTCACCTACTATCTCTCCTTCCCCTGGCCTTTATCTCTATCTCTTCCCTCTCAGTTCTCACTCACCCATTTCATTCCACCGTGATCGCACATACCCCATACCTCTCTCTCTCTCTCTCTCTCTCTCTCTCTCGTGCTTGCCTGAGAGGCTCTAGCTAGGGATACCTGAGTATGTGAAATAGAGGAGAAGGAAAGTGAAAGATGAAGAAGAAGCTTTTTGTTTTGAGGGGAATGTTGTCTGGCTCGAGGCCACCAACTAGATCTATGATGTTATTTCAATTTACCAAATTTTCAAAGTTAGATCTTTGAGATACTATGTTGAAAGCGATCATATCATTGATCATGAGTTAATGACGTCGGACCAGGCTTCATTCCCCCCAATTTTTGCTTCCATTCAGTTAGATCAATCCTTTGATTTGTTGTTATTGTTTTGCCTTGATCTACTGGTGAGCATTCTTGCCTTTTTAAGTACTTTTCTCCCATATATTTGTGTGTTCTTATCAGCTTTTTGGACTTCTTTATATACACCTTGGGTTTTTTGTAATTAGAGGAATTATGGTTGTTGGGCATGAGCAGATTGGTGCAATGATGATGAATCTTGACTGCTTTTATCACCCTTTTCTGACTGAAGAGGGAAAGGATCATCATTACTTTTTATTTTTATCTCTAAATTTCATGGATCGGGCAGGGTTGTGTTTTTCTCTGCCAGTCTTTTAACTCTTTTAAGGTTCATCATTGGGCTGGATTTTCTCATGATGGCTTCAAAGGAATCTTCTCTGTCCGTTTCTGCTCTTTCCCAGATTTACTTCGTAATTGGCTTCTTCTTCAACTTCCATTCCTAGCCTCAACACCAAAACAGTACTTTTACTTAGGGTTTTCCTTGTGGATTCGTTGTGCTCATTCTCAGAAGTAGTACTTGATATTAAATATACTTGTTTGTATTACTGGATATTGTACTATACATCATTGTTTCCCGAATACCATTCTGTGCTATCTGGTTTGATCTCTTTCATATATCGTTGGACAGTTGGAGCTGTGTGTTATCCGTCTTTTTTGGGGATGTCTGATTCACTACATAGTTTTTTTTTTTTTTGATAGAATTCACTACTTAGTTAGTTTCTTGTTAATGATTGGACTTCCGAGTCTGGGCAGCAGATGCGTTTTTCGTGGCTTAAGATATGGCCGTCGCACTCAGCTTTTTTGGAGGTATGTTTAGGTTACCATCTGATCTTGTGGGTAAGGTTCTAGCATGGAGATAATCAGGTTTCCATTATGCAGTAGGAACTCTCTTTGATTTGGGTTTTTGCTGATAATCATTTGACCTCAATTATGACTGCAAGTTCAGATCCAAAGATGTTACTACCTTAATTTTGCAATGCGTATGTACACATGAGTACTACAACCATTACTTCAAGAAAGGTGAAAGAATATTAATGCCTGATCGAGGCTGACAGAAGTTCGACGACTAGGCTGTATTTGAGAAGCAACCCACTTAAAAGAGAAACAGCACCCTAGCTACTGTTGATTACTATTACTATTCCTTTTTCTAAGCTCACCCCATCTATTATTTGCGGCATTTATATAATCTACGGAGTTTTTTTTTTCAGAGCTAGCAATGTGAGGAAGGATTGTGATCAATTATGCGAGTATTGACACAAAACACAAGAGTAAAGAAAAATTTCATGATGTGATAGATTAGATCTCTGATTTTTCTTAGACCATCGGGTGTTGTCAGCAACCTACGTTTTAGATCTGTGAACTAATAAATATCTTTCATTTTTCTGAATAACAAAACCCTACATTCTGCATTATGTGAAGGGAGCAGGATAATCAACATTGAAAATATGTGCTAGTTTCTGTGAAACCAACGTGATCGGATAGCTTTTTATGTTCTTCTACCTACTGACTTCGACCCAAAGTTAAGTAATTCTAACCCAAAGTTTGGGTTAGAATTACTTATCGCTATAACAAATCCGTTAGTAGTATACGTTGGAGTTAATTTTAAATTGGAATTAAGTATGTTTCAGGCCTAAGAATATTTTTAGTTTTTATAAAGAATTTGAGCAGTGAGGATTGGACGGGAAAAGGTAGTATCTAATGTCAGACTCATAGGGAACATGGCCATATTTGACTTCTCTTCTGAACAACATTTCTTGACAAAACCGAGGTTCTCAATAGAAAGAGTTTGGGCGAGAGGTTACATGATCACCAAGTATTTTTTGTTCAGTTCATGCGTCCATGGAAAACTTGACTCTATACAGACAGAAATATATATATATATATATATATAGAAATAAAGGAACATAACAGGTGATTGGAAAGACGAATCAGATCAGAAGCGTCATGGAAGCGGAGGACGTACAATCGTGATCGATGGGTCTCTAGCTAAGTGCATTGTGGCTTTGTGTGTTGAGTGTTGTGCCTCGATCATTCTGTCATCAATTCCAGAAGCTAGCTGAGGCATGCATGCCCGCCTTTAATGGTGGCCACTGAGGCATAAAACACTACTCATGAATGCCTTTAATGGTCTGACTCCTTCCCTCTCTCTGATTCATTTGCCATAATGCAGTTGAGTCAACATCAGCAGTTACGACATGGATTCCCTTTACCCTCGCGGCTCGACTGTATTTAATAAGCACCACATTTATATATATATATATATAGATGTATGATATATGTATATATATGTGCCATTAAAACCAAATATTTCTGTTTAGTGTTACAAAATATTACAGTTCAATTACTAGTTGGGAATCTTGTGCAAAAGTTGTCAGCTTAGTCTGACAGCTGATCCCAACACGCCCAAATGACCCTACTTTCCCGAACTCATATCAAAGGCGTCTTAACAAATGGAAAATTTAATCTTGCACCATTAAAATAACATCCTTTTCAACTTGTATATATTCTCAACTATCAAAAGTATTTTAAAATTTCTCAACAAATTAATAATCATCTGGTCATTGCTAGGTTTACAATAAGACCTTACGCATGAAAATAAATTTATAAATTAATATTATTAATTTAATGTAATAGGTCAAGTTTAATGTATAATGAAAAAATATGCATTACATTCTAGTGTCCCATATCACGCTATTTTGTAAACTTTTTTTTTGTTTTTTATAAAATCTGATCTTAATCGGCCAATTCTCATATAATATTTATTCAATTTCCACTTGAGATCCTAATATTTTTCTCGAGTATATGGTTCAAAGTACTCGGAAATATAATAAAAATAACTAAATAAGAATGAACAAAAATACAAAAATGTATGCCAGTTGGGTATCACAGGTCACCCCGTGGTGGCCACTAAGGGATGGCCCACGACGCCCATTCCGTGACAACACGGATCAGATGACACAATGGAATGAGTACTCGCGCCACAGGTGACCCACGTGGGCAACTCATGGAGGGCGGGCAAGGTTATTTTTTGTTTTCATTTTCATTTTCTTTTTATTTTTATTTTAACGAGTAATACTACATATAATCATAGAGTAAGTAAGTATCATATAATGATTTTGAAAAATATAAAAATTTATTATTAAAAAATTAATTTTTTTATATATAGGTTTCGTATTTATTAATTTTTTTAAAATAATTACACGACGCTTACGAACTCATGACTGCAACTATTATTTCTCTATAAGAGTCAAAATAGCATTTAATATATATTAACCAAGTTTGTACGTTTACGATCTAGCTTGCTGAATGCATTCCGAATATGTTTCTTCATATATACTTGATTTTCTCACCTTGAGGTACCGTCCATTTGTGCGCAGGCAAGCCCTGATGATAAAATCATGTGCACTGTCATAAAGGGATGGAAGGGGGAGTAGGCCGGGGAGAGAGGGAAGAAGATTGATCGTATACTTCCCCGCAACTTTTCTTGAATTATTGAATACCGACTTTGAGATCAAGTCATGGCCGACGACAAAGCTTTTATTATGGACCGAAAGTGTCTCCAAAGTTAGACAAGGAATCAGCTACTCTATCCTTTTCATGCAGCTCAATACTAGTACTCCACCCCCCCCCCCCCTCTCTCTCTCTCTCTCTCTCTCTCTCTCTCTCTCTCTCTCTATATATATATATATACATACATATACACACAGACAAGCAGACGATAACTAATGTACGTACGATACCTTTGTGTCAATAATGTCTGATCCAAAGTTATGCATGGGGTTTCTTTTTCGATCCAGGGATAAGGATCTTACTTGCGACTTATATATATATATTATTATGAGTAATTATAGGTACAAATTTTGTATAAATTTTTTGTAAAAATGTTGGCTCTATTTAAAAAAAAAAGAAAAAAGAGTTTTTATATCATTTTACAGTGACGTCCACCTTTTTATAAAAAGTTTGTACGGAACTGGTGTATCCACTTATATATATATATGTACTATATATATGTGTGTACTGTATATATATGTATATGTATACGCCCCTATTAACACATGTAGTTTGCAATAAGAGATTTATTATACATTAATTACTATTTATTCTTACCTTCTATATTTATAATTTTTTTTTTAGGGTATAGAGTATTTTTTACAAAGTATAAGAATGTTTTTTATAAAATATAAATGTGAATTAGTGAACAGTAACCGACGGAAATTTTGTTTTCTTGCAATAAATGTGTGTACGTACTTGTGTGCTGCTTTGATCTCTGTGTGTACTCTTATGCCGTAGAGATACTTTTTCCAGTTTCCTGTGAATGAACCTTAAATCCGGAGTCTGTCGGTTATTAAAGAGAGATGATCAACTGCAATATTAATTTCTGTACACTCATCCGGAATAGGTGGTCCATATATAGCTGCATGATTCTTTATATATTATACTAAAAAATGAAAAATATTCATGATTGATTGATGTTTTTTAGGATAAAAGACGAGCATTAACTGCACAGTGATCTATGTTTTAAATGTTTTATACATAATTTCTACAAAAAATATACAAACTTATATGAACTTTGATCAGTTAATTAAGCTTAATGACCACATCGATTTGGTACAAATTATCAATCTGTCAGAAATTTTGTAATAGTTTGCATCTTAAACTATTAAAATTTGAAATATATACGACACTTTCTAACTATTTAAAACTCGCACCATGGACTCAATATTAATCATGAATTTTAGAAAATTAAGACAGATGAAAAATACGCAGTCATGATACTATGATTTTAATGGATAGTAGTAGTAGTACTGTACAATGTTAATTTTTAATAAGATGAGAATGTAGTATATATGTTTTGGTTGTTTGGGATAGAAATTACTGCAAAAATATTACTTTTAATAATTAATGAAGATGCAAATTAAGTGTGTTAATTTCTCCCAGCTTTATTTTGGTGCGTTTTAAATTTTTAATCGTTATACATTAATATTGTACCAAATCATCGTGCACAAGCTAGGCATCTTGATCTCCTCGTTGATGCAGTATTCGTAAACATATATCAAGTAACGAGTAGATCCAGGCCAAAACTTTGAGCACAATCCCATGTAAAAAGCCAACATTTTGTGGCATGCACGGTTTCATGAATTCTGGTGTTACGCCCAAACCCACAATATTTATAAACGGATAAAGTTTCGCCTATATTTTTAGAAATTTATTTTTGTTTATAAATATATATATTAAATGCACAATCTCTAGCCATTCACAATTATAATGCAATAATTCTCAAATATCTATTTACAATTTTGGCTAGAGCTATTAAATTTTAAATAATTATATTATATATTCCGACAAAAATTGTAAAAATAACTAAGACATGACCATAAATAAAGCTCTCTATACAACCAAAACCATCAAACCCCAAAGCTTCTAAGCTCAAGTCACTAAACCAACTCCACTATAGAATCTTTGGCTAAAAAGCTATTACTTCAAAGAAAAGAATTTTCTACAATTCTGAAAAATATGTTAAATGAAGTGGTGAGCTGTCACATGTTTAGTAAATAGCAATTTAATTGGGTGGGGAGTTGGCAATTTTCTTGACTATAAAAAAATGAATAAATTTCTAATAAAATAATATGAGCAATACAAATTTATTTCAACCAACATGTTCAACCATATATCATATTCAAGGCCACTTGGTAATAGGAAAATAAAAAATATACCATAAAGATATTTTGCTACAAAAACATTATGCCGCGTGGGCATCAATATACCACAAAGCTATCATACCGTGAGGGATGTCAAACATGTCACAAAGACATTCATATGATGGCCTCAAGAATAAATAGCATGCTCACATTTAACTTTCAAATTTAATATACCACATAACATTTTTCAAACATTCCAACCATTACAAAATTTACACAAATCTCACAAGCAAAGTCAAAATACCATAAGAATGTGCAAAAATTCAAAGTTTACGCTTTGGCTGTACAAGAAACCATAAAACCGACCGAAACCGATTTAGACTGGCTGTTGGAGCTTGGAACCGACCGAAACCGGCTCAGTCGGCTGGTGGTTGAATTTGAACAAAATCGATGTCTAGTTGTTTGGTCTCGGTTTGAGCCTGGATCGGACCACTGAACCGATCGATACTTGAAATGTTTTTTTTTTTTAATAATACATATATGAAGCGACACCGTTTGCACTTAAATAAGTGAAACAACATCGTTCTGAGACTTAGTCTTTGAAAAAAATATAAAGGAAACGGCTTAAGCCAAACGACACCGTTTCCCTCTAGGGTTTAAACACACGTACTCACCCCTTCTTCTTCCTCATTTCTTTCTTCCCATTTCTGATTTCACACCAGTTCACAGCGCCGCCCCCACCTTTCTCTCAATCTCTCTCTCACTCTCATGGTGCACGATGCACACAGTCGTTTCTCTCTCTCAGTGTCTCACGGCGCACCTAGTTGCAACCACCTCTGTCGCCATCTCTCTCTCTCTCTCTCTCTCAAACCGCACCTCGCGGCTCACAGCGTTATCTCTCTCAAATCGCAGCCACCTCCATCGCCACCGACAAACCAACCGGAGTTACGTCGAGACCGATGTAGACGGTTTTCCCCTTCACCAGTCAATTTCAGTCGAGATTCACACAATTTCAAGATATTGGTGTTGTTTTGGTTTTGGACCGAAACCAAACCTTTGGTTTTCACCCCTAGTTTACACAAATTAGAAATATAATATCCAAGTACATCATTCCAAACAAAACCAACATATCTTTAATTAAAAATCCATTAAAGAGCCACTTACTTTGATTTCAAAGCAAAATAGTCACATGATATTCGTTCGCCAACGGTCACTCGAAACCTATTTCAGAGCCATTATAAAATATTATCCTCCAAAATTGATAAATCCTAAATTTCTTGATTACAAACATGCTGCTAGACAACATCTATACCGACCTCTATTCCCTTATTATTTCAACGTAAATAAGGTCCACACTCAACCATATAACAATGACGTCAACATGGATTAATTCTAGCTAATACCCACCACTAACACTTGAATATTAATTTCATCTTCAACACACTCTAACAACATAAATAACTAAGTATATGTTGAACAATCCACAATACCGATTCTTAACAAATTTAACATTCAACATTCATTAAATATATTACTTATGAGGGAGGAGAATTCACCTAATATTGTCATTGGTGGTGATGAAATACAAGGAGTAGTGGCTGTAGGTGGAGGTTACATAAGAAGGGAGGGAGGGAGGGAGAGAGAGAGAGAGAGAGAGAGAATATATATATATACACGGTGGGGGGATAGAGAGAGAGAGAGACGAGATAGGGGTTGAGAGAAAGAATCGAAGGAGAGAGAGAGAGAGAGAGAGAGGGGTGTGAGAGAGTCAGTTTAAGGGGGGTAGAGAGAGAGAGATGAGATGAGGAAGGGTGGCGGGTGTGAGAGAGGGAGCAGAGAAAGGGAGGCTTGTCGTGAGAGAGAGAATATGGGGGAACTTACGGGAATGGGAAGAAGTTTTGGGGACAAAAAAAAAAAGAAAAAGAAAAAAGGAAGGTGAGGGTTAGGCCTTTTAGGGGTGGGCTTGGGTTATTACAATCTTCTCTCATTCAAGAAATTTCGTCCTTGAAATTTGATATATCATCCATAGAAAATAACTGAAGGTATTTCGATTGTATTTAATCCTCTCGTTCCCATGTTGCTTTTCATAAATTTTAATCACTCCAAAGAACTTTTACAAATCTTATTATTTTGGAGTGTCACACTTGCTCTTTAGAATCCATAATTTGAATTAGGGTTTATTCATATGACAAATCTTCTTAGATTTGCAATAGCTCATAATGCAAAAGGTGCGAAGGATCAGATACATATATTCGTAGCATGTATACATGAAAAATATTAATTCTAAAAAGTGCAGGAGATAATGAAAATTGATAAGCAACTGGACCGACTTTTTTCAAAATCTCAGACGGTCCTACATAACGGGGACTCAACTTTTCTTGCATACCAAATCTCATAATACCCTTCATTGGCACGACTTTTAGAAATACATTATCTCCAATCTCAAATTTCAACATTTTCTTACATCTGTTCTCATAACCCTTTTCTCTAGTTTGAGTTGTTTGTAACTGGTTCCGAATTAATGCTATCTTTTCACAAGTCTGTTCTACAATCTCAGCCCTAAGATCTTTCTTTCACCAACCCCATCCCAAAAAAGAAAATATCTACATTTCCTCCTATAAAGAGCCTCATAAGCTGCCATACCATTGCTTGCCTGGTAACTATTATTATAACCAAACTCCACTAAAGGTAGATGGTTAGTCCAACTTCCTTTAAAATCGATCACACATGCTCTTATCGTATCCTCTAAGATTTGGATAGTTCTTTTAGACTATCCATCTGTCTATGGGTGGAATGTTGTACTAAAATTTATTTTCGTACATAAGGCTCATTGTAATTTACTCCAAAATTGTGAGATAAAACATGGATCTCTACCTGAAATGATAGCTACTAGCACATGTAACCTTACAATCTCTCTTATATAAATTTGGGTAAACTTATCGAGAGGATAGAAATAGATATAGGCTATTATATTATGTATATGTATTAATAATATATGTAGGCACATAATAGATTGTTATTATGGATAAATATCAACTAGTTAGATATTAATTATTTTTAAAATTTTAAAATCTTATAATTCAATAGAAATTCTACTTATTAGTTGTACAAATTCAATATTAGATTTTTAATTTTTTAATTATTAAATCTTATTAAAATAATAATTTTTGGGACGAGCTCGAGTTGGAAGTTTAGCTTATTGACATGGGTTGGAGGTAGTGTTTGTTTACGTATAAGAAGTATTGTTGTTGAAGGTATGATAAAGCTTAGCTTTATGAAGAAAATTAGCGAGTCTGATAGAAAGTTTTTTAATCAACTTGGATTGGCCACTATCACAACGAAAGCCCCACGATTTCAATTACAGAGGTGGCTAAAGTTGAGTGCCGGTTTTGTAAAATATTGATCGTTGGATCCTTTAACTATTATTGATATGCAACTAATATGATGGCAGGAGTCAAAGCATGCTTGGATGGTGTGAAGTTATGCTTAAAATTGCAACTTCCAATGGTGATGGTTGAATCCGACTCTAGGATCATTGTAGACAAGTTGCATGGAAAGGGTGATGTTTACTGGGCAATGTATTGGCTAAACCCCACCTCTTAATGACATGAATCTTGATTGAGTCAAGGGAAGGCCCACCTCGAAGAAATTTCAAGACAAGGGTATGCTGAAAACTTTTTCCTACTATGAGTATTTCTTTCTCTAAGAACATAAATGCAGGTTCCCTTCTAAGTAAAGTTGGCACTTGCATCAAAAAAGATACTCTAGGCGCTGGCATTGATGGCTTAAGGAGATTTGCAAAACTCTTCTGAACAGCTCCACCATGAGAAGGCTCTTCTAGCGTTGAAGCTGACAGGATCAGGAGTGAAGCCATGATTCCCTGAATCTCGTCCTATGGTTGAGCAAGAAAAGTAAAAGCAGCTTGGGCATCTTGCGTTTTCATAGCATATACTCTCCCTTGAACTTGTTTCCCCATATTACTATTTTTTTTTTAATTGACTGTGGTTGTTTATTATTTGGACATTCATGAGCAAAAGGACCTACTTGTTTATAAGTGTGACATAAATTAACCCCAATAGTGCATGGTTGCCCTGCATGATATTTTCCATATCGTGAATAAGGTCTTCCACTCATTTGTTGGGAAGGATGTCCCTTTTGATCACTCCTATTAAAAATTCTCTTTTTAAAGCCTTGCCCTTGATCATTTCCTGGTTAGGCACTAGGCTGCAAGTATCTCTTCTTGTATATATTGGAAGCATCTCTCAATCTAAAATCTTCCTCTAGTGCCATGGTTCTCCTAACTGTTTAGTATATGGGTTAACACCTGAAGCCAATATTCAGTGACCAAACCCTTTTGAAATTTTTGAACTATTTTCCCTTCATTCGGAATCAAGTGAGGGACAATACGAGAGAGTTCAGTAAACATAGCAGCATATTGCTCTATGGTCATGGGCCCTTGAACTAAGTTTGCAAACTCACTTTCCTTTCGATCATTTACCACTTCAAGATAATAGTTATCATTGAAAGCTTCTTTTAATTTATCCCAAGTAATGGTGGCACCTTTGCCAAGTTCTTCTTTTAACAACAATTTTGTACTACCCCACCACCTCTCGTCAACTTCCTCTAAGGTGAAAGTAACATATCGAACATCTTGGGTGTCAGAGCAATTCAACACTCTTATGAGCTTTTCCATTCTAAATAACAATTTTTCCGCTACCACAGGATCCGGCTGCCTAGAGAAGGTACGGGCTGTGTCCTTTAAACTCTGTAAAAGAGAAACCTTCTCTTAGATCTTCATGTCTCCTAGTACTCTGTGCAATTATAAAATATATTCTATTAGCCACTTCATCAATTTCATTTGTCTCAGTCGCAACAGACATTTCCTCCTCTAAATTACATTTTGAGGCCAAAATTTTAACAACAGACTTCTTCTTTTTGACTTGACGGCATATTAAACCTATTTTTTCACCAAAATGGGTTATATAAATAATAGCACAATAATAGGTCCCCTAAACAATACCATACCAAAATTAATAAAAAATCAATAAACCCAACCAACTTTAGACTACAATAAACAAAAATACCACTGTCAATTGGCAACTAAACCAATATATAATGAAGATCTATTCTTAATTTTTCGGTGTCTTTAACCTATGCTCTAGTTGTAATCATCATCCTTTCTTAAGTGGCTACAAAATCATATACCTAAGCTCTGATACCACCTTTGTAACACCCCAAATCCAAAACCATAAACGAACAGAGTTCTGCCTATATTTTTAAAACTTTCTTCCTGTTTACAAATATATATTAAATACACAACCTCCAGATTATTCACAACTATAATACAATAATTCTCAAAGATCCATTCACAAGTTCGACTAAAGCTATTAAATTCTAAATAATTACAATATAGATATTCCGACAAAAACTATAAAAATAACTAAGATATGACTATAAAGAAAGCTCTTTGTACAACCAAAACTATTTTCAAATATTTGCTCTTGTCTTTCCACATATCCTACATAGATTTTTCTTGTGACACATATTGAAAAAACTGATTGAGAAACTTAGTTCCCATGGTGCATACAAAACCGGATTGAAAACCAATTGATGAAGTGTGTGTATGACACGTGTAGGAGATACCCAAATTATAGACACATGCAAAAATTTATTTGGCCCACTAGTCGTTGGTACATCTGAAACTCTTGTTATTTGAGTATATTAAGTATAAGTTATAATAGTCGACCACATCCAAATGTAGTTTATTTTTTGCTAACTTTTATTGAATTTGCATTTATTTGATTGACTCTATAATTTTTTGTACATAAATTATAGCCTCGTGGTGGGGGGGGGGGGGACACCTCGCCTTTGGAAGCTAGTAGAACATAGTTGAGTCAACTAATGATTGAGACTCAAGAAAATGCACATAGTTATAGCTGTTTATTAGTTATTATCTTTGCACCGTTTATAACTGTTGTTCATCCACTTTATTGTATTCATAGATGCAACTTGGGGTGAATGGCACACAGTTGAAGTGTTTATTGTAGAAGTGAGTATAATGTAGAAGATGTTGTTATGAGATGGGTAATTCTCATAGCAAATTGAAAATTATGTTAGATGGGTAATTGAGTATAATGCAGTATATGTTTTTGTTAACAACGTTTTCAAAAATAATTTATTCTAGATGCTGGAAGTATGCTAGAGCTTTTGTAGTTAAATTTTGGGAGTTTATAAATCCTGTTATTGTTGTATTAGTTTGTGTTCAAGAATGACACGTACAAGACTTTGTTATTGTGTTTCCTAGGGTATTAGTTTGAAAAATGAATTGTTGTATTTTGCATGTTCAGTTGTGTATTATGGTTCGTAGCAACCTTGGTGTAGAACACATTGTATATTTATTTGCTACTTCATGTATTCTTGGGGTTCAATACCTTTTGGTAGTTTCTAGATTCTTGGTCATAAATTATTTTGGTTTAGTAACTCTTATGTTATTGGAGTTTTCTGTAATGGAATTAGTGAGGTTTGCTTTTGTAATATTCTTTTTTATAAAAAATATTTGGGAGATGTTTTGTTTTTAATAATTTTGAGTTATTTCAACTACTTTGCGTATCTATATAGTTTTAAAACCTACGTGTATTCTTTGGGTTGTTTCAAGGATTGTTTGTTTCGTATTTGTTAATATTACTATTTAATTGTGGAGAAAAAATTAAAAAATGAATGAAAAAAGTGAGAGGGGAGGAACTTGTTGTTTTCAAACTTGCTCAGGTATATCACCCACCACCATCATCATTTCATTAAATTTACTTGATCAGTTATACTACTCACTCACAAATTGAATGCACATCAATATATAAACATACCCAACTATGAAAATGGGTAGCATAAATGCATATAAACAACTCAAATAATCACATCAACTTCTCTTGTACTTAGCCAAATCTATTCATTATAATCAATTGACCTAAATTTGTTCGGATTAAAGTATATATATATATATATTAAGATATTGAACACAAAGATACGAGATCGAGTTTTATCAAATAAAGCTTACATAACATAACAGTTACATATAGTTAGCCTAGCTCGTCCAACTATTACATAAACCATCACATGGTTGGTAAGTTTTTGTTTTTATTTTATTTTTATATTTTACGAAAGTAAGAAAATTTTCAGTTCACAATAATCCTATCAAATAACATGAAAGCAAAGTATGCCGAATCCTTAGTACACACGAAGTATTGTGCGTGAATACCATACTTATGCTTGTTATATCAAAAGCTCGAGTTGTGTATTGTGGAACTCCAGCTCCCTCTTCTCAATATGATCACTTATTCTGTGAAGCATTATCTCCCTCTTCTCGATCTCAACCTCTCTTGTGGAGCTCTTCTTCCTTCCTAAACAATTTATTTTCTATTTTAAGAAGTTTTTACTCCCTTTGATCATTACTATCCACCCATTTGATGTAGTTACAGTATAGTAATCCTTATTAATATTACACAAAAAATAGATCGCGTATGATGTCAACATTTTTATTTCATGTGGATTAAGTAATGGAGTCAATTCACCTCTGTACTTTGGATACTTGAAGAATGATCGTTTAAGATTTTTTGGTGTACTGGATTTTCTGAGTGTGGCTTTAAGACCGCATATGCACACTGGGACTTGAATCAAGATGCAATGAACCAATGATGATGAAAAAACTGACAATAACATTCCAATTGTTGCAAATGATATATAAAACCTGTTGTACAAAATCAAACTCAGGTGCTCTTACCTGCAACTCGAATTGAAGGAAGTAGGTTGAGCTATTTAAGTCAAATTCGATCGTTGATAGTAAAAACATAGTTAAGGAGGAGATTTCTTGTATGTTTTTGTACAAACACATTATGTAGAACAACTAAGGGCATACTCTAAAAAGCAATTGAATCAAAATGTTCTTTTGTTGTAAAAAACATGATATAGAATGGGTACACTTTCGTAAATGAAATTTGTCCTAAATGAAGAGCCACATCATGCGATTTTTGTTGAAAAGGAAGGGGGCATCGTTGCAACATATGATTGCAGCAAAGAATAGAGATGAAACTTTGCATGTTCTTTCAAACAAAAAATTGATATCATATAAACATAATGGGGTCTGCCAGCAATAATAAACGTACATCCAGTTCTCTGAACAACATATTGAAATTCAGTCACTTTTGGTAAATTTCCATCATGATCCTTGCAGTTTCTCCCTATATAATCATTAATCATACCACTAATTAGACCAACTCTAATAGTCAAATATATTGAATGATGAAATAATTAGAGAAACACTACCAACTCAAGGATATCTTTGAGTGTTTCAGTTTCTCAGTTTTGGAGTTTTCTATCTCTTCCTGCAATATTATATGAATTGCATAGTTAACCTACTGCTTCCTTTTGTAAAACTAGTTGCTTTAGCAGAAAGGTCTAAAAGGAAAAAGGATTTATAGATTTACATATCATTTTTAGTGGAATTAGTGGACATAAATAAGCAACTTAGACATTCCTTGAAAAAGCGTCGAAAAAAAAACAGCTCCATTTCAGACAACCAAAAACACAATTAGCAAGTTTCTACTACATAGTAATTGGGGAAATTCTATTAGAATCATTTACAAAACCTGTCTTTCCTCAAATAGTCGGTATTTGAGCATACTTGATATTCTAAAATAGGCATAGCCTAAAATAAATCATAGAGTAAAGTTTATCCTATCAAAACTTAAAATTCTAGCCTTAAATTTCTTAATAAGCATAGACATGTCAACGCAAATCATGTCATGATGACAATTTCTCATATTGACATTAGGAGCAATAAGAGAGATTGAGATATACCTTGCAAACCTTCAGTAGAGGTTGCAAGAATGATGATTTGAAAAACCTAACTGATTTCTCCAATGAGGTTCTATCCCATTCTGCCATCATGAAAACTTACAACACCGTCAATGGTACTGGAAACAGATACCACTCCAAATCAAATAATAATTCTCTGGGGAGTTAATAAATACTTTATATGCTTTGTCTGGAAATATAGTTACAACAAAATTACCCTTCCCTTTTGCTTTGTGTTCAATGATGGTTGATTACAAAACTAAATAGCAGACTAGGTGACCTACTAATTTAAGCAATATTGCTAAGAGATACACATCTACCAAAAGAATCATATATTAAACAAAAAAGAATGAAGACCCTTGCCTCACGGGTTGTCCTACCCTTTAGCCAAGTGAGACACTTCATGCATTGACCGCCATCTACAAAAAATAACTAAGGTTAGGGGTAAGGAAATCGAAATGGAGGTAACGAATTCGAAATTGCTTGGGTCTCAGGGTTAGGGTATCATTTGGTGAAGGAGAATGGGTTAGGGTTAACGAAGATAAAGAGATTGTAAGTAGGGAGGTCAATGGGCTTAGGGAAAAAAGAAGATGAAGGATAAGGGAGTTAACGACGATTGCAGTGGGGATGCACGGTTTTGCATAGGGAAGATTATGTCTAGCATTTTTGTTTCTCAATATATAATCTAAAAAGCTTATTAGTATGATCTTTGTATGGAAAAAAAAAAAAGACTTGATGACTATTCCCCACGACTACCAGTTCTCCAAGTTGCAGGCCCAGGCCCGTAATCTATATATACGAAGAAATATAGAAATAGCTAGTTGAAGGGGTTTAGACCCACAACCGAAGCCATGCAAGTTGTGTACGTAGTTATAGCCAATTATTATACTCTTAATTTGGATGAACAATTAATAGGCTAGGCCTAGATTCCCAAAACTTTTAAACTACCATTTTCTGCAATCACTAATTATAACACCATCTGAATAATGAGAGATGTTACAGTCTCTAAGCTTACAGGCTACTGCTAGCGTGTTCTTCTCAAGTATTTTCTCGGACTGAGAGACTTTCTATAATTTCCTGAGCCAAAGCGTAAGTACAATTATTGGTCGGTGAATTCGGTAGTTCCCACAGTGCAAGAGAATTATTGGTCGGTGTATTTGGGAGTTGCTACGGCGAAAACAAGCTGGGTGTCGTGATCTGTTAAAGTAAATGACAATCGTGTAAAACGAAAATGGGACTTTCAAGAGCAACGTACGCTTCTTAATTTGTCTTGGCCGGTGAAACACTTGGCCACCAAATTGATGTTAATTTCTTTTTGACAATTCAATGTTTAGACTGAGCAAAATCCACGTTGACAAAGAAAACAACAAAGAAAACTGAAACGCTACCAACTCAACCGAAAGTTTAACATGACAATTAAAAGGGAAACTTGAAACCAATCATGTTTAGGCTTAAACCTCGGACTTAGTTTCATGATTTGCATGATCCAAACCACGGGCATCAGTACTTTAGATCTACTTGGGTGGGGAACCTACCGTACGAGAGCCAAAAGGTGGAAAATAATTTTATCGCTGTAATACCTCAAATTTATTATAACAATGTCACAAATAGCATTTTACATAAATTTCGTGTCAATTGTGTTTATTCGATTGACTAAAAAATAAGTGAAATAACAAACATACTCTTACATCTTTTCGTATAATTGAGAGAGTTTAAAAAAAAAGTTTTATAAGTACTAAAAAAAGTGGAAATCCTAAAAATAGTGAAGACCATTTGTAACACTCACTTCCCGTGAGTCCGTGATGTCACATATTTTCGTAATTATAAATTGAAACCAGACAATAAATAGAGTTTTTATTGAAAAAAAGAAAGAAAGAAAGAAAATGAATTAACTGCTAATTTCATAAATATACACTAAAGACATCTGAGACTGGGTAAAATTATATTTCTCCGTCCAAGTCTAGTTCGCTTGCTCGTCCAGGTTGTCTTCCTCACATAAAACGTTAAAAACAAGAAATAAAACTCAAATGAGTTGAAAACATCATACCGTAAATATAACAAACATAAGCATAAGGTTTTCTAAAAATTTCACATGCATGATTGAAATGAAATTTTGATCCTTTCAGACTCATGGATACCTTATAAAGCTTAAACTTCTTTTATCTTATCTTAATTGGCCAACACATGATATCATCCCCATGTGAAAGGTTATACATTAGTTCAACCGCAGATGGCCACAAGGGGAACCACTAAACACATCATAACATATCTGGTAGATCTCGCCTAAGTCTATGACTTGCACATCTACCCATAATCTACATTGATACCATGCATCTCTATGGGCATATTATATCTTATCACTCTTAGGCTTATTTTATACTTATAAGGGATGTAACTGGTTCGGTTTTATACATTTTTTAGAACTGAATCGATATACATTAATTTTAAAAACTTAAGAACTGATATCGAACCAATTCACTACAGAAATCGAAACTTCTGGTTTTTCTCATTTTGGTCCGGTCCAGTTTGATTTTTCCTGTTTCACGAATCATATATGTTAATAATAATATGATGTTTACATATACTAAACTATTAGACTATTTATATTATAGTATAAGTACATTATTTTATAATAATTAACACATACTAGTATGTATGGTATTGAATTTAACTATAATCTATATAATTAGTTCTAGACTTTTTATATGAGTATATATGATTAAATATGTAAAAATATATTTACAAAAAGAATATATCTTATAATTTATTTTGCCACAAATGTATTTATGATTGATATATATATATACACCAAAAGTAAGTTTATATTCATAACTTAATATTAATTTTTAAGTTTAAGATTAAAATTTTATGTTATATTAATTATATAACACAAGATGAGAATTTTTATACTATACTAAAAATTATAAGATTAATTTTATGGTATATCACATGTTATTTTAATTTTATGTTATAAAATTAATAGATTTGAATAATAAGATTAGAATTTCATATTATATTAATTAGAAATTTAGCATATAATATGTATAATATAATATAAAAGATTATAAATATATATACCAATCCAGTACAATTTATACCAGTTTAGGACCGATTTCAATTCTTAAGAACCAATACCGCACTGGACTGCTTACAAATCGAACCGAATTCACCGGTTCAGTCGCGCGTGATTCGGTTCAACTGGTTTTTCAAATTTTTTAAAACTTAAAATACTTATCATATGAAAATTTACATAATTTATATCGTGTGAGATGCACGATTTATATAAGAGAAATGCTTGGGGTCCTAATTTTGGGTCCAAGCATTTCTACTGAGACTCTTTTGTTTTTGTACTTAGTGATTAAGTAAGTATTTTTTTTTAATGATATTGTGAATTTTTAAAAAAAAATGTGTAAGGAGATTAAAAAAAATGCATGAAGGAAAGACAAATAAAAATAAAAATAGCCTTCTCGGTGGGCAATGTCGGGAGCAACTATCGGTAGCTCTAGCACTGCCTTTTATATAATAAAATGACTAGCAATAAAATATAGAAATAAAACATCTTCATAAGGTATGTTGGATGACATGCTTTATGTATCTCATCTACATGTCTTATGTGTTTCATCTCACACTTGGTACATAAGAATTGGCTTCCAACGAAATGCCTTTAATTTATATACTAACTAATAGGGGTAAAGAAGTTTCGCTCCAGGCCCAAAAAGCCAACAGAACCAACCGAAACTATGAGTGCTCAATTTCAGTCCCACAGATAGTGGACCGAATGGGTTTCGGTCCAATCCCAGGATCTGTGATTTTTGAACCGGACCAGACCAAACCGAATTAGTATATATATTTTTGAAATATTTTTTCATATGTATATTATATTATTTTATATAGTATTTGTATGAGTTAATTATGCAATCTCATGTAATCTATTGCCATTGACCATATAAAATGTTAAATAATATATGCTATTAATTAATAATATATCATAAATCATATGATAATATATGTAGATACATAATACATTCATACATAATCTACTATTTACATTTAATTAAAGTAATTAAATAATCTTTTTAAATACATAAGTTGCAAGGAAGTATGCATAATCTATGTGCAATGAAATTATTTGATATTCATTAACCATATTTAAAATGTTAGAATTTTGATTTTTAACATAAGACATTATTAATAATTATGCATACTAAAGTCTAAATTAGTAAGTAGTAACTATCAACATCACAAATATAATTATAGTTAAATATTTCTTTAATGAGTTAGTAATCCAACATTAATAATTCACTTAATTTTAATTTTAGTAATTTAAATAATCTTTTGTTAATTTATTTGTAAAAAAAGGATGAAAAGATAAAAAAAAATAAACAAAATAACTGGGTCGAATCGATAATTAACGGTCAAGTTTGGTCCACTAGAAGTGATCAGTCTGGTCTGAGAAAATTATGGACTGAAAGTTTCGGTCCATCATCCCCTCGAACCGAATCCGATCAATTTGCACCTTTACTAACTAAAGTAGCTAATTTACAATATTTCTAAGAGAAAAGCTTCTAGCCGGATGGGTTTAAAACCCAATTTGGCACTCAACCAATAGATGAACAACGCGTAGGCACTCCAGGAAAAGTTTAGCTAAACCCGTGTCCACCCCATTCCCCCTCTTTTCTTCTAAATCCATTTCCCTCCCTCCGAATCTCTCTCCCTCACCCATCTCTGCACGAAATCTTTTCTCAGAAAAATCACCTCCTCCACGAAAAACCAAACTCACGTCGAAACACCCACCACAACTCACGACGAAAGCCCCACTCGACACGACGCCCACTCACCTGTTATGCATTTGGAGGATCTAAACAGTTTAAGTGAAAGATGCATGGAATCACTTACAATGATGTCATTGGTTTTGTTCGATAGGATCCTGGATCTAGATATTTTATTAATTCTTTAAATTTTTCCTTTTTTCTCCTTAACTAATTTCTAGAGATAAACTACCCTGAAATGATAAACTTTGTTTACGTTTCAAGTTGGTGGCAACATTCAACAAATCTGGCAAGTTATGAACAGCAGGATGCTCATGAGTTTTTCATTTAAGTCTTAGATGGGATCCATGAGAAAGAGGGCAAATCAAGGAACCAAAGTAGAGGTAATTAAAATTGGACATCTATTAGGTTTATGTAATTCCCAAGAAAAAGGAGGCTTATCTGGTTCTTAGTCATGTAGTATCTACAATTGAGAGTTTGGATTGGATGTATCCTATTAGATGAATGAACAGACAAGTTTTCGGACATAAACAAAAAAGTTTCTTGAACTTTTTAAAGTAGTGCAGCGAAAATGTGGGTATAATTTAAGAAGATGGATAGTTTTGTTTTGGTTCTTAGTGGTTATGCCTATTATATAAATCATTAATATTTTTTTATAGATAATGGAGAATGCCAATGTATCGCTCATAGGGTATTCTCTGGACTCCTGAGATCAGATGTCACTTGCATGACCTGTAGATTCACTTTAACAACCTTTGACCCCTGTGTGGATGTCTCACTTGACCTGGACACAAGCAATTTCCCTCCAACAAATATAGCTAACAAGCCTATCAAACTGGATGGAAACAATAGTATGTCTACTCTTCTTGGTTGTTTAGATTTGTTCACAAGGCAGGAGAAGTTGGGATCAAACCCGAAACTTTACTGTCAAAACTGTCAAGAAAGGTGAGACTTAGTGAAGCAAATGTCCATAAAGAGTCTCCCATTGGTGTGAGTCGTGGTGGGCATTGCTTAGAAAAGATTGCGTGCAGAGATGGGGGAGGGAGAGAGATTCAGAGGGAGGGAGATGGATTCAGAAGAAAAGAGGGGGAATGGGGTGGACATGGGTTCAACTAAGCTTTTCTTGAAGTACCTACGTGTCATCCATTTATTAGCTGGTGCAAAATTGGGTTTTAAACCCATTCGGCTGGAAGCTTTTTCCTATTTCTAAACATATGATCAAACTACTTACCTTATAGTACTAATCCAAAAATGTACTAACATAGTACACCACCTATAGGAAATAATGTATAGTCGCTTAG
Organism: Cyclocarya paliurus; assembly: GCA_029856935.1. Lineage (NCBI taxonomy): Eukaryota > Viridiplantae > Streptophyta > Magnoliopsida > Fagales > Juglandaceae > Cyclocarya > Cyclocarya paliurus. The sequence continues at coordinate 11,589,821 of CM056948.1, forward strand.
TTTTCTAGCAAAATGTGTATTGAAGATCAATTAATTAATTTAATAACAAGAAATCTAAACTATTTTCTTAAAACACTTTGCTCGCTGCACTACCCATGCTCATGGGGGGAGCAATGAAGCTTGCCTCGAGCAAAAAGAGTTCCAGACAATTACTTCTCGAGCATTACATTTCTCATCGACCAACCAACATAGTGGGCTAGCAATGAAGCTCACCCTGTGCTAAAAGCTTGCCAACCTAGGGGAGCACAATAAAGAGTAGTAGTGCTCGCCACCTAGAGGAGAACACTACAACAGTGCTTGCCAACTCGAGCGAGCACAGTAAAGAGTAACAGTGCTCGCCAACCTAGGCAAACACATGAAAGAGTACCAGTACTAGCCACCCAGGCGAGCACACCAAATATTGTTGGGCAGGCACACCATAACAATGATTACCAACCCGAGCAAGCACAATAAAGAGTAACACTGTTCACCAAAACAAGCAAGTACATGGAACAGTAACAATACTCACCACCCGGGCAAGTACACCATAATAGTGTTGGCCAACCCGGGCGAGCATACTATAGAGTAAGTTTTCGCTAACCCAGGTGAGCCCATGGAAGAGTAATAAAGCCCGCCACCCAAGCAAGTACATTGACGATAACAGTGCTAAAAAATCCATGTTAGGCTACATTTGGATGTTGATATGAGTTGAGTTAAGTTATGAATAATAGCATTTTATGGGTTCCATTGAGATGGGTTTAAATTTTTTAAGTTGAAATGAATTTAACTTTTTAGTCTGAATACAAGAGTCTTAAGACCTATCAAGCTTGTATGTGTCTCATATTTTAAGCATCATATCTGGGTCAAAATAGAGAAATAGATGTGAGGTGGTTTACTAAGTCTACGTCAAGAGGTACTTCGAAAGATTGGAGCAACGAGGTCAAGGACCAAATGTGGTACAACTAATTGCCTGAAGAGTTTTGGCCCAGTTAGAAAGAGACCTGATGGAGGAGAAAAGAGAGTTTTGGCCCAGTTTTTGCCTTCCTCTGTGGCTGTTCAAGGTGGTTCGAGCTTGGCATCGTGTCTATGCTAATAAGGATCTGTCATGACTAGAGAGAACAATAGAGTGGAGAAGAGGAAGTAGAGAGAGAGAGAGAGAGAGGGTCGGACATGAAGGGAAAGGACTCACAGTTCGACGTTGGCAATAATAAACACTTTGCTTTCTAACAAAATTAGGCGAGGCATGTAGGGGAGAGGATATGTTGTCTGAAGTAGCATCCCCCTTTTTATCTTCAATCGACTCCTAATGGTTAGTAACCATTGAAGATGGTGTCATTCCAAGGGGTACACCGTTTGATGATCACACCCCATTGAATTACAAATCCAATCAAGGCTAGAGAAGAAACTGTGAAGAGAGCAGGAGATGGGGAGAAAGATGCAAATAGTACGTGCGTGGGTGTTTAAAATTGCGAGGAGTTGAAGTTTGAAGATGAAACTGAGACTCACTGGTTTTGTTTACTGAAGACTTGGTTAGTGGACACGCTGTACTTTGGAATGAAAATCAATGTGGTTTAAACTCGAGAATTGAGTAAATCACACAAGATATGTAAAATATTTTAAGTTAATTATGTGATCATTTTATCGGATTTGGGGATCTGATATAATTATTTTTAGATTAGAGAAATTTAAATGGAACTTTCTTAAAATAAAATATATATTAATAAAATAGAAGTAATAATAATATTAATAATAATAAATAAAATAAAATCGCACAACAAAAACTTTTGTGGTTTATCTTAAGATCTGTATGTTACACCATTTGCCCTTATACTCAAAGGAACCATAGATGAAACTTCTATCCTCGTTTGTTTTCACAATCATTCTCATCTCATCTTATCTCATCATTAAGTTTTCACAAATTCTTACACAAAATAAAATAAATAATTCAACTTTTTCAAATCTCAAAACAAAAATAATATTAAAAAAATATACTTCAACAATATTTTATTCAACTTTTAACTCTTATCTCAATTCATATTATCTAATCTACAAAACAAACGAGGTAAATCTAAATCTTAAACTTGAAATCCCAATAATCGAAACTCTAAGATATAAATAGCCCCTATTCGGCTATTCCGATGTGCTGTAATCAACTAGTATAAAAGGATAGTTAAAGTCCACTTAGGTCTGTGCCACATCCATCCACAAAGAACTCAAGGGTTGGTATAAGTTTTGTTTTGTTTTGTTATTATTATTTTTTTCAGTTCCTCTTTGGGACGGTAACTCCTATCTTATGAGTTGATCGGCATCCAATAGAAAATATATAGATAAGGAGTCCTCATAGAAAATTGCTGTGTAAGTAACGCCCCGATCCCGAAAGTCTGAAAAGTTAACTCTTATTACTTAATATCAACTCCAATATCACAACTATAAAATCCAAAAATTTCATAAAATATTAATTCATTTGCTGAATCCAAATATCCATGTTACTTCATAGGGCCAATATAGAAATTCTCAATAAAATAAATTAAAAACTCCCTAAAGACTCAAAAATTTCATTAACTCAATATATCAAAATAATCAATTTACTAACTATGGCTCTCAAATAAGTACTTTTAACCTTGGACACTTATTCCTCTACGATCATAAAACCTCTCTAACATTACCTACTCTTGCTCCCAGCTGAACCATCAAGATTATACGAAAAATATTATGGAGATAAGGGGGTGAGTTGTCAACAACTCAGTAAGCAAAAAACATATACTAATATACAAATATGAGCATTTACAAAGTTCATAATTCAGAACAAAACACTTTTTATTTTCAGAATGCAGAGTCACAACATGTAATAAAAAATATCTGAGCGAAAGTTCAAAACTATTCATAATCAAAATCCCTTTTAGCATAGCATAACTGAACATCTTCATTTTAACGTATCATATGAGAACAGAGACCATGTTTAACCCCTCGTGGTAGGGTTATGCAAATCCCGACGGCCCATCGAGTAGAAAAAGAATGTGAATATTCCCCTTATTATTCTCAAAACCTCGAGTGTGCACGTAGAAAAGACCATGCAGAAAATCATTTTGCTTCCAAAGTGGGTGCACCGGAAACAGAAAAGTTGATACCAACCTGAATAGAGGCCACAATTCTACACCTGTGGTAAGGTTAGAACGGAATAGAAATAGAAATAGAATGTCATGCCAAAAGTTTTCAAAAATCACATCATATCTTATCAGTGTACAGAATATCTTTATAACATAACAGAATCATATCACAAAAATATAATTTATGAACAAAATTTCATATTCGCTCTCTTTTGCATAGTTCAAAAACAAAATGCCAAAATAGCTCATGTCTACACCAGTAATGCTAGAAAATACTTTATTCTTATACAAAATTTCATAAGTAATGCAGAACAAATAACTGAGGTTATTTCAAATTTCTTTTCACAGCAAAACATTCATATTTTTCAAAATTGATCTCAGTCCATTTTAGTTTTATGCAAAGTCTAGTATAAAAATCCCACTTACCTAGACTTCTTAACTTTTATGAGTTTTTTCATGAAAGGGCCAAACGAAAATCAATCGTCACCTATAAGATCATCACATAAACTCCATAAATTTCCAATTTAACAGACATTTCAATACTTCAACTTGAAATGATAAGTAACCTATTATCCAAAAAATCTAACATTCTCTTAACCCTAAGATGTCAACAATTCTCTAATACATCGATTTTCACTTAATTTCACATACTAATCGATAAAATTCTAAAACTATTCTCCGCGCCCACTCAGCTAATTTCTATCACCATAATATCATCATAATTATAAAGACAATTTTATCCCAATCCAACTAAGGTCCTCCGTAAAAATAAACCCATCTCAAATCTAAATTCCAAACCCTCGTGCCTTGACTTATAACTCTGAGGGTAAAAATGTAATATCATGACCTAACCTTTCCTATCAAAACTATACGTAACATGCAAAAGTACCTTTCTAAAGGAAAAATTGAATCTTACCAGAAGGGCAACCGTGCGACAGAGGCGTTGCACTCCACAAAAGAGAGCTGCTTGTGATGATAGATTGGGTGGTGCGGCGAAGATGTCGTCGAGCTGAATGGATGGGCACGAGAGAGAGAGAGAAACTGAGAGTGTGAGTGAGTGATAGAGTGAGTGATGAGAGAGAAGTGATGAGCAAACACAATGAAAGAACAAGGGAGAGATGGAGAGAGTACAGCGTGCGGAAGGGAGAGATAGCTCACTATGGGATAACAAGGAGGCGCGCAACCAGTCGGATACTATGTGGCTTCCATCGTGTAACATGATTGAAAAACTAAAGGGCAATGGGAGAGCTTTTCTTACTCTGTTTCAGGTGCCTGAAATAGAGGGTGATGGAGGCTTGTGTCTTCCATCATGTAGAGGAGATCTCAATGTTTGTAGTGGATTTGCCTCATAGTGGTGCAATTTGGTTGTTGGCCTTGTGTGGGTGCTACGTGCGGTTGCTGAAATTGCCTGAATGGTGGACAATCCCAACGCAACAGTTTTTTATTGCGATTGAGTGGAGTTCGCTCTCGATGGTTATTTTCTTGCCATACAATCGATGTGCTTGGCATTTCATGTGGTGAAAATCGTGGCATTGATAGTTTACGGTAGAGGGAGAGGAGAGGGGTAGCGGGTCGGTGGTTCACTAGTTGGTTGGGTGCCAATGAAGATGGTTGTTGCTTGAATGTGGGGCTTAGGTTGTTGGGATGCTCTAAACGTAGAGGGAGGTTACGACTTGAGGTTTCTTCATGCAGGAGATTTAACCGTATGTATATATATATATATATATGATAGAGAACCAAAAATAAACCCTAGGGAAAGAGACATGATCTGTGAAATGAAACTTATGAATATAGATGGTGTTGCCAATAACTCTAAAGGGATAAACGTGCATGTTGAGGGAATAGACGCGATGAAGTTGTGCATGCAGTGAAGAACGGACGTGAGTCGTGATCAAAACCATTCATGAAGAGGAATCTGACAATGGTTCTCACGGCTAGGGCTTTTTTGCCCATTCCAAGTATTTAGGCCACATCTAATCCTTAAAAGAAAATTACTTGTTCCATAAATTCCTTGGCCCCTATCAAGATTCCATCCAAACCAAAAATACTTAATGATTTTAACTAACATGGCAAGCCTAATACAAATTCGATATTTGCCAAAAACAAAAAATCTTAGTCCTGTACTCTCTTCCAAAGAATTTACTCATAATCCCAAATGGGCTTTTCATACCTATAAACCCAAGATTTGTTATAAAGTGGGCTTGGCTAGGCCTAAGTGTTACAGTGTATCTATTTTCCTCCTGTGAAGAGAGACCAATTTCATTCGACAAACCAAACTTTGCACCCACTACACAGTCGCACGCCGTACAACCGTCACACTTGCCTAGGAACTCCAGACCAGACTGGCGCACCCCTTTCAAACCGTCGCAATTTACATCAATGTCTCTCATCTGCTATTTACATTGACCATCAGTCCTCACATCTACAATTTACATGATATGCAATAACAATGTCTCATTTTTTCCATACCCAAACCTACATCTTTCATTTGTTTCCATACCCAACTAAGTGATTTTTTTATGGGTTTCCAAACCCAACTGAGTGATTTGTTTTCAAGGGTTTCCATACCCAAACTTGCATATCTAATTTGATCTTTTTTTTCTTCATTCTTGATCATGTTTGTGGTCACCAAGTGGTAACAAAAAATATAATGTAGCTCTCATTTATTGTGCTGGGAATGCCAACTACAACCTAATAAAATGTTTTTGTGACTGGCTCTGATGTTTTACCACATTTTCCATGCGAAAAAGTTGTAAGATCAACCCTACTCATACAAGTAAATGGTCAGCTTGTGCAATGGCCTCTGAAATTTTAGAATGGGCATGGAAAACTATCTATGTGGATCAGATATATTGAAGAAGCTAGTTTTGACCATCATATGAGCCAACAAACTATATGAGAATAGAATATCAAAATTAGGTAGGACTGTTCACCCGGGTTAGCTTGGTTATGACCTAGGCTGGAACCCGGTTGAATCCTGATTTTTTGAAACTCAAAAATCCCTGTTCTGGGCTATACCCAGTTTTTTTTTTTTTTAAGTTTATAAGTTATTAATTTATTTTCAAGGAAAAAATATAGCGTTGAAAAGATTATTTTTTTTTTAATTTTTTATCTAAGAGCCTATATTTTAGTCCAATTGTTTCAAGAAAAAATGTAGAAAACTAAAAATATATCGAAATAGGAAACTAAATTTATGTAAAAAGTAACGCTATAAGCCTATAAACAACTAATTAACTTTTTAACTAAATGCATATAAAAAAAAAATCAATATTCATCACGTAAAATGCATGCGACATACATGCACGATGCAATCCACTACATATTACATTGTTTGAACTAATTTGTTAAGAACATTACAAAAAAACTACAATTCATGTTGAGTAAAGGAGAAAATCTATTTTCATGATATAGTCGAATTGGTTTCAAGAAAAAATCTTATACTCCTTCCTCCAAGCATCTGTTGCCAATTATACACATTAGTATTATTGCCTATAAGAAATCAAATTTCCAAGGAATAAATAAAATAAAATAAAATATTTTCCTGTTGATCCTTGAAAGCACATTCTTTGATGACAAAATCACCACTGGTATCTTTCTCAAGGATCAAGACTCCAGCAAAATCAGAGAAAGTCCCATAAACTTGGGTTGATGATTAGATTGCTTGAGAAAGAACATGCTTAGCCTCTCCACTATATATATATATATATATACAGACACACACACTTAAACCCATAAAGTCACGCATCTTAATCAATTTTTTTTTATTTAAATACACACGTCTTAATTCTAACTCAGAAAAGTTGAGACGATGTGTCCAATAATGCAATTTTGAAATCACCAAAAATATGCCATGTAGTTTTCAGCCGTCCAATATATCCGGAAAATAATTATTTGAAACATATTCGATTGCATTTATTTGATTGAGACTTGTCAAAATCTAGTAAAACTTGGTGCAACTCTTCCATACCATTTCTTCAAGAATCCAATGCACTCATAGGTAGTAGTTATATATGAAATCTACCTAAACAATTGAGAACAGTGCATGTATCTAAACTAGTTTTGTTCATTCATCATCATCACAACCAAGGATATTCACAAATGACTAAGGTAAGATGGCACAAATCTGAACAACAAAATAAGAAAGAATGCAAAAATCTCTTACCTTTTAAGAATCTGAACATGTTCTCTCATAACAGGTTCTAAACTTTTTAGCATGAATGGGAAGAAAGGGTCACACCAGTCTCGATTGAAGATGAAGTTAGATAATCATCTAATAATATATTAAAAATTGAGTTAGATGTATAATAAACTGAGTTACATAGATCTTAAAGAAATATTTCAAGTTTCAAACTTACATTCAAGGTCCATCGACTCTATGTATTCTTTCAACTCCTGGATGTCGACAAGTTTGGTTCTTAACCAATTTTGGTGCAAATGAGGGTTTAGGCAGTATTTGGAGACAATGAACTCTTAAAAAGATCCAAAATGCGTCATCTAATACTGAATGCAGATTTCAAGGCAACATTGAAAATGTGGGTGGCCAACACATCATGTATTATTTCAGCAAGGATAGGATAATTGATGGCATTAACCCTCCACTGATCCAAAATATCAAAACCGAGTGATTTTTGTGCTCACCCCTCCGACAAATACCTATCTAGTTATGATCTAAACTCCATAAATCTCTGCTCCTGAATGTATTTCTCTAACTTGATATCAAATTTAGTTGAGGTAGTAGTAGAAGCAGAAGTAGTGCTTGGCCTCCCTTGAGCCACATTAGAACTCCCCTCACTAGCCACACGAAATTTGTTATATTACTCAATCAAGCGGCTTAACAAGAATTTAACCTTGGCCTCTATGCTATCCACCAACTCATCCCCTTTGCACTGTTTAAACCAGAACATCATTGACACCATTTTGTATCGTGGAGCAAGCACAAAAGCAACATATATCATCAAGTTGAACCTATCTGTGCGACCCCAATATTGTCATACTTACTTTTCATATTTATGCTCATGTTCCTAGTGATAATATCATGAATTGTGCACATATCATTTAGTGTATCTCCAATTGTATAGAGTTCCTAGAAATATACATTAGCCATCACATACAAAAAATTAGAAATGTTCAATGTAACATCATAAAAAAATTTCAACAACTTTACAAAAATCTGTACTTTTTTCAATCATCACTAGTGGGGTTCACAAATTGATTATCCGCATACATATAATAGTGTTCAAAGGCTTATTTTCATTTTTCAATAGTACTCAACATAAAAAATGTAGAGTTCCCTCCACTAGAAACATCCAAGCAAATCATCCTCCCACAAGTATTTTCCTTTACCACATAGTAAAGACTTCACATATCTGACGGCATCTCTAATCTTTGTTACAAACTCATAAACATCTCTCAAACCATCCATAACAATGAACTTCAATCTATGGGCAGCACATCGCATGTGAAGAAACTCACCACTCACTATGGTACAATCACTATCCTTTATTCTCCTCCTCATGTAATCAATAACAACATCACTAGAGGAGGCGTTATCAATTGTGATGGTCAAAATTTTATTAATCTTCCCATCATGCAATCTCAATTCTAACACCCTTCTAATAGTTTTGCCTCTATGGTTGAGAATTTGGCAAAACTTGATTATTTTTTTATGCAATCTCTAATTGCAATCAATAAAATGTGCAATAATGCACATATAGTTCATATTTTGCATTGGCATCCACGTATCGATGGTTAGATAGATTCTTTGACCATCCAACAATTTCTTTAGCTCTATATTCTCTTCGTTATACAACTTAATACAATCTCTATTCAAAGTGATTCGGGATGGCAAAGTAAATCGAGACTCTAAATCATCCATGAACTTAATAAACCCTTCATGCTCCACTAGCTTAAAAGGCAATTCACATCTAATAAGAAACTTAGCGGTTGGCACCTTACGTTTTTCTGCATCATATTTCACTAGACCTTGTGGGCTAAACATTATTCCCTCTACATCCATCTTAACACTAGAGGATTGACTTTTTTCTAATTCCTTTAACTCTAAAAGGGGAAGTTTTACATGCATTCTAGAGGTGGTGTATCATAGATGAAGTGTCATTCTTGTAGTGACAACTGTATAGTTTAACGCAATAATTGCACTGAGCTTTTGGGTTATCGTGGTCAATAGGTTGCACTTTAGTAAAGTGTTTCCAAATCATTGATTGGTTATTAGGTTTTTTTTTATTGGGTAAAGGTGGGATGAAAATGGTAGGATGTTGTATATATGTGGATGAAGAAGTTGGAAGACTCCATGCTCCTCCACATCCACTAAAATAGAAGATGAGTCACCAGCAACCCCTTGGGTTGTATCGACATTATAACTCACAGTATCTTCTGTTATTGAGTAACAAAGATCACCAAACACAATATAATAAGGGTTAGTTACACTTTGCCCTATCGAATTTTCACTCAATTCAGAATGTACCTCCGAAACTAATAATTGCATCAAAGTGGACCCTCGAACTTTCAAAACTTTCCAATCCCCTCATTCCGTCTACTAGCAGCGTCAAATCTAACAGAAATTCATTGCAAAGATATAATTTTCATCTAATTTATTATCATTGACCATATCAAATAATATATGATATTAATTAATAATAAATCATTAACCATATATAAAATTATTTTATACCTAAGTTGCAAGCAAGTATGAATAATCTATGTACATAATGAAATTATTTGATATTCATTAACTATATATAAATTAATAATTAAAAATTATTTAATGATTTATTATTAATTGATAGCATATATTATTTTATATTTTATATGGTCAATGATAATAAATTATATGAGAATTACATTTTTACAGTGAATGTTATGCACTTGTATAGCACATGCAGCGAATTTCTGTTTAATTTAACGTTGTTAGTAGACGGAAGGGGGGATTGGGAAGTTTTGAAAGTTCGAGGGTTTACTTTGATGTAATTATTAGTTTTCGAAGCAGATTGTGAATTGAGTGAAAGTTCGAGGGGGCAAAATGTAATTAACCCATATAATAATAATCAAATACAACAAATACATAACCAAACACACTTATAATAAATGGACTAGAAATCATATATATTTTGACATAGTCACATAAACAGCTCACACAAAATCACAAACCTTAGCTATGCACACAGTGACACAAAATCTGTCCAACAACAAACCTATGTGAAAACTGGAAAAACAAAAAAGTTTTCATTCGTTTGAAGGACTATTACTTAAAATATGTCATATTAAGCTAACAAAATCCTTTGTGACATGTACAAATCCTATGTGAAATAGTAACAAAAGCTAACAAAACAATTATAACAGTAACAAGGGTCAGAGCCACAGGACTCAATCTCCAAACTCCTATTAAAATGAAGTTCTGAAAAAATGGTTGCAACATAACAACCAAAGATCGGGAATTTCTCATTTAAGATCTTGTCAACTATCTTCTGGAAATTATTCTACTCCAGAAGGTTCTAAACTTAATTCTGGTGGCTTAGAGTGATTCCTTAGTAAAAAAGCCCAAGATTCTGTTAAAGGAGCCATTGTGTGGTGCAACTTGCAGGAATAAGCAACAAATTAGACATTGAGACTATTGACCACTTCACAAGGGATTACCAAGAGTTTATGGTCATAATTATGAGATAAGCTTGACATAAATCTAAAAGTCGGAAGCAATAAACATCCCATATGCCAATTGACTTAAATAACCTTTTTGTTTTCTTTAGATGTCAGAGTGAAAGAATTGTAGTACGATTCTTATATACTAAGGGCTCGGTTTCATTTAGGGTTTTTGTTGGGTAAGTCTAGTTTAGAAATTATGGAACTAGAATGCTAACATAGTAGCAAATGGAATACATTATAGGGTCTAATGAACGTCCGAGATCAAAAGAGGCAGAGGTTTTGTGGCAAATTTTATCTAACAAATCAAACCCATTTAACTTTTCAGAATGGGTTACCATAGACACAGAAACTAAAGGGAAACCATAACAAAACATAAACGAATTCACCAAAACAAGATGAACCATCAACCAACAAAATTTCCATGTCATTACAAAAGCACCTACTTACATAGATCAGCACGAGGATGAAGATGATGGCACGAGGCAACAGAGCTTTGATTGGCAAAGGAGGCTAGATTTTCGGCGAGAGAGAGAGAGAGAGAGAGAGAGAGAGAGAGAACAATCTGAAGAAACTTGAATGTGGGTTTCGGCATAAGGGTTTGCGTGTATTAAAACGACGTCGTTTTGATACTAGCTTTTTATATATATATATTAAAAAAAACAGTCGAGTATCGAGTTTTAAATTTGGGTTCCTTGCTTAAAATCTAGTACGTGGCTCGGGTTTACTCGAGTTTCATTATGCATTTATCGGCCCGTGTTTGTTCCAGGTTGAAACTTGTAACCGAAACCCAGATAACCAGATTCCAAATCGGGTTAAGAAAAAATCCGACCCGGATGAATAGTCGTAAAGTTGGGTATTCTGGTGGAGGAGAGAGAGAGAGGATCAGGAGTGAGGCACGAGGCATCTCCAATTTCTTTCTTCCTCTGCAGTGTGGTGCAAGATTGAGAGAATGTGATGTTTACGTGGTAGATCACTACTGGAGACTATTATTTGTAGGAAAACAGAAGAGCTTTGGGAAGATATTTTTTTTTTTTCCTTAAAATATTTGGTTTATTTTGAGTACCTCAATTTATACTTAAAAATTTAAATTTTATTGTTGATCTAAACGTATTACAAGTGAAAATGATGCGGAAGCAAATTAAAAAAATATTTAGAAGTTTGACAGGAAGAATGCTGAACTATGATAGAAAGAATGATGAAGTATGATAGAAAGAATGATGATCCGACTCGAAGTTGTTGAAATCGATAATTGGTATGTGATTTAGTTGCTTAAATTAAAGTTGTGTTTAGATGTTGAATTGAATAGAACTGAATTGAATTTTTTTTTTTATGAATAATAGTGAGTTAAGATGGTGGAATGAGTTATGTGAGGCCTATCTAAGATAAGTTAAGATGTGTTTAGATGTTAAGAAGAGTTTAGGTATATTTATAGAAAGTTATAAAACATACGAATCTCACCAATCAATAAACTGTTTACTTGACATGTATAAAAAACTGGTGCAACACCCTTTTTATGAATAGTAAAAAAATAAGAGAAAGTCTACACAAACAAAGGCTACATCTCAACTTTTTCAATAGATTTCAAAGCCGGCACAACACCCTTTAGAATATTACTGTAAAATTGGTGTAAAAATAAAATAAAAACAAGGCTATTTGTTTAATTATGCTTGTCAGTTATGGGTTTGATGTAGTTCAAAATTGATATGCATTTAACAAAGTTTAAAACATGTGTTTAAGGTTAGGTTTGAGACTAAAGATAAAATACAAAATTATCATCTTATCTCATCTCATCATTACAATTTTTTCAAATTCTCATACAAAATATAATAAACAATTCAATTTTTTCAAATTCCAATTCAACTTTTTCAAATCCTAAAACAATAATAATACTTTAAATTTTTATCTAAAACTAAAAATTCTCATCTTAGGCCTCGTTTATTTTTGGAAAACATCTCATCTCATCTCAATTTCATCATTACACTTTTTCCAATTCCAATACAAAATAAAATAAACAATTCAACTTTTTCAAATTCATCTCATATTCTCTCACCTAATCATTATAACTTTTTCAAATTTCAATACAAAATAAAATAAACAATTCATCTCATCTCAAAAGTTTTCATCTCATCTCATCTCATCTCCGAAAACAAACGAGGCATTAGTCTCCAAACTTAGGCTTCTTTTGGTTGATGAAATGAGTTCAACTTAGTTCATTTTTGAACTGAATCGGCAACCCAAACAGACTTTGAGCCAAGTTTTGTCCTTTAACTCATTTATATACTGTAGATATGTAGATAGATGGGACATGCGTCGGCTGCTTTGGGTTTCTTTAGCTTTTGACCAACGTGGCGAGCTGCAGTCCACAGAACAATAATAAATTTTGGCTTCTATCAGCTAAACAGTATAAAATAATAGTGGGACTCATTTTTTTTTATAATTTTTTATAAATATATCTCAACTCATCTTAATATCTAAACACATTTTAAACTCATTTTAATAGATTCTATTAAACTCATTCAATAATCTTAATTCATTACTATTTATAAAAAACTTAACCCAACTCAACTTAATTCGAGATCCCAACACAACCTTAACCAACGTCGAACGAAGTTTAAAAAACCTTCAGTCATATGCTTCCAACATCCAAACCAGTGAAAAGCTAAAGTTGTAAGGAACGGTCCTGAAATAATTTCTTTTTTTTAGGCTGATTGACGTCTCATCGGCCACGTGAAGTATCCATCTAATAAACGGTGCCTGACTGATTGACTATTTTGAAGTGATTGCCGAAAATAAATATTCTTTTCATACTACTTTCGTCACGCTAAACTCTGAAAAATATTCCAATTTTATAAACTGGTCAATTTCTTTGCTGTTCTCCATTCTTGTGAATTCAACAATTCTTCGTACAGATTAATAGAGAAATGTTTTAGTTATAAAAAAATTGTATAAAAATAAATTAAAAATTAATTTATTTTGATATAACATATTAAATTATAAAATTATTTTTATCATAAAATAAATTAAAAATATTATATAAAATTACATTAGTTTATAAATTTTTATATGACTATAGTAATTATATTAATAATAATATAATATGAATAGAAGTGCAGCCAACATCTTTTTAAATTACTGTTATATTGTATTTCTCTTTCTTATAGCAAGACTCATGCATATACAGTGATTATATTTGCTTGCCCTTAATTTGATCTGAAAAATCTCGAAAGGTTACCTTCTTCCCTTTTTCTGTAGGATACTAGTGCACTACAAATTAAGGGTAATTTTAGATGTAGTTGAACTGAGTTTTCCGGCAGTAAATATGTTTGAATAGTGAAATGAAATTTTTTTATTTTAGATGAAAGTTTAAAATATTATTTTTTAATATTATTATTATAAAATTTAAAAAAATTATAATAATAAAATAAAATAAAATAAAAATTTTATTCTCATCCTAATCGCCAAACCTATCCTAATTTTGGATTTCAACTTTCAACCAAAATAATTAATCGGCGTCCATGTGAAATGTGTGAGAAAAAGGAACTAAAAGTAGAACGGATTGGTTGATTGAGAAATAGGACAGTGAAAGGGCACCGCATTGAAGCCGCCGCCCACACAAAACATGCATGTGTACTTGACCTTCCAGATTCTCCTCTTGCTCTCATCTCAATGGAGATGGACAAAACGGAAACCTAAATGGAAGCGCGCGCGCGTACACACATATATATTTTTTGATATTTATATATATATATATAGATACTTTCCATCGGTCTTTTTTCAATGGAAATTAAATTGAAAAAATTTATTTAATTTTTATTATTTACACCACACTCTACACTTTATTTTTTTTTAATTTTTTTATTAAATATATTTTTATATGAATAGTGAATAAAAAATTATAAATAGTTTAAAAAAATAAATTCAAATTTTTTTTTAAAAAAATATTTAAAAATATGGAGTGTAAAGTATAAGAGGATAAATAGTAAAACTCAATTAAATTACCCTTGCGCATGTAATAGATACAGTGACTCTTGTTTTAAGAGTCTTCCCAATTTATATTCACAATTTCAAATGTTCACATAACAAAGCAGAGCTGCTTAATTTGTCACTTTGTGCCAGATTCCTTAATTTTGTGAAACTTTAATATTTTACTCGGCCGCCGCCTCTCTAGGTCGAAGGTTGCAGCATTGGTATATATAAATTATAATAATTTTATTTATAATCTTCACATATTATATATTATATTTATTTTAAATATTTTTTATTTTTACTGTAATAAATATATGATGTATGAATGATAAATAAAATAATTTAATTAATTTAATAATAAAAAATAATTTTAAAATATATAAAATGTGTGGTAACACCTCAAAAAATTGATTATGCTTACGTATGCAATCCCCAAGAGTGTACCTAGCATTGCAATCAACGGAAAGCCAAACCCTGCCAATTAGAGTCATCACACACGTCCAGCTTGTACATTACATGGCTCAAGTCCACGTGTACGGTATTAACATTTGAGATAATTAAAACGAGAAAAATGCTAAGTGAAAAGATAGTTTGACCGATTGTGTTAACTTCTTTTTAATTTTTTTAATATTTAAAGAAGTAATTATCAGTGAATTTATATATTTTTTAAAATATAAATAAAAACAAAAAATGTATTGTCGATCCTGCTAAGTGCTATGAGTACCCGTAGGACTCTTAAAACAAAAACTAAGTAAAGTAAATGCATAAATTATTACACAAAAAAAAAAACCTAAAATTAAAATTTCTGAAAAAAGGGTGGAGGGTCGACAATTCCCTCCGAGAGAGATCACATTTAAAAATAAAAAATAAAAATGGTTTATTTTAGAAAAATTCTTCGTAGCAGCTTTATGCTGTATTTGGATAGTAGAGTGATTTATTTAATATTTTATTATTATTATTTATTTATTTTTTACTACAATTTAATAATTTATTATTATTTTTTTACTATTATTCATAAATTATCTGATATTACCTCATTATTTAAACGTAATCTTATACTACACTCCTCTATCTAATAAATATATAATTTGGCATTTTTATTATTTTATTTTAAAGATTAAATACGTGTATTTAAATAAAATGATAAAAATAATAAATTATATATTATATATTAATTAAGTGGAAATAACTCTCTCATAACATCTCTCTTTGTTTTAACCTGCGGCGACCCGGGGGCATAGGGGGGATATAGGCTAAGGGAGGTAGATAAATTCCGCCCCATTTGTCTGTTTTCATGAATTTTTAACTTTGTCTTTGTTAGAGCATTAGCAATGGTCTATACAAATGCATATGTAAAATTACCTCTTTTGCATAACCATTTGACCATTTGCATATGCATAAGTAAAACTCACACATTGGCTTATGCATATTTGAGACCAAATAATAATAAAATATTATTTTTTTATTATTATTAATTTTTTTCTAAAATCAAAATTTTTATATATATTTTGTAATTAGCATCCACTATATACATTTGAGATTAATAATACAAATGTAATAATAAAAAATATAATTTTTTTTATATATTATATTAAAAATATAATAAAATGAAAAAATATATATAATATATTATAATAATAAAATGAATATGTATGTGAATATTTGTTGTGTTGTTGAGGGAGGGAGAAGAGGAAAAGATTGAGAGAGAGAATGGAAAGAGAGAGAAAAAACAATTAAAATATGTTTGATGGAGTGAATAGTTGTTATCCAAATTTGGATAACAACTGTTCATTGCTAGCCAAATTTATGCATATGCATAAGTCAATGTGGATGTTTTTTGAGTCATATTATACAAATATGGCTTTGCATATGGATATGCATAGACCAATGCTAGTGCTCTTATCTGACATAACAATGTTGTACCTAAAGATCGGAAATGACATTAATAAAAATAGAATAATAATAAGGTTACTATTTTTATTACTATTCATCTATTATTTTTTTTATATTTGATTTTTTCTTTTAATTTTTTATGTTAGTTAATGATTAAAGAAGTGAATATTAATAAAGTTATATCTTTTTTTAATTTTTTCTTGGTGATTAAGAATGTTAAAAAAATACTTAAAAGAAAATGATAAATTTTTTTTTTAAATGTACTTAGATAGTAGATAGGTAGGAATAGGATAATCCTGTCACTGCCATAAAAATATGAGTTTTGCTACATAATTTCTTATTATTCATTCATACTCCACACTCCATATTTTTTAATATTTTTTTTAAAAAAAATTTGAATTTATTTTTTTTAAACTATTTCAAATTTTTTATTCACTATTTATATAAAAATTATTTGATAAAAAAATTAAAAAAAAGGTAAAGTATAGATGAATAATAAGAGATTGTGAAGATTTTTTGTAAAAATATATGTCGGGTTTTTAACGAGTCTAACAAAACTTTACGTTTGATGTTTGAACGAGAAGTCTAATTTGTAGCTGTGTGCTTTCTAAAAAACAAGAGATTCTTTTTAAAATAGAAAAACTGAGAATTAAATTATCCCAAAAAGTTTATAGAAAGGTCTGTTTGACTTTGTTTCTGGAGTTTAAAAAAAAATATTTAAATAATCTTGAAAACTATTTAATAGAAAATTTTAGTTGTTTGGATGTTAAATATCAAGTACTTTTTAATCTTAAATAAGTTAAAAAGTACGATTATGGATAATATATAATATAGTTCTAATTTTAAAAAGACTGTTAATGAACGAAAAGTACCTATATAACTTTTATATAATTACAACTTTCAAACTGATCTCAAGAATATAATCATAATCTTTAAAAAATTATTTATGTCATTTCTATCTCAAAAAATGCTTTTTAACTTGTTTCTAAAAAAAGGTAACATGTTTGAAAGTACTTTAATTATATAGTTACTAAACAATAAATAACTTTTTAATAATAAAACTTATTATTTAAGTTTGAGTCATAAAGTTGTAATCTATATTTCCCACACCATAAAACTATAAATTATAGATTTCATATTATATTCTTAACATGGATTCAGATATGAGTTGATAGTTTTAGATGATTTGAATAAAATATTATTAGAATATAATTTTTAATATTATTATTGTTCTGAAATTTGAAAAAGTTGAATTATTTATTATATTTTGTGTAAAATTTAAAAAAGTTGTAATAATAAATTAATATGAGTTAATGTAAATTCTGAATCTAAACAATAGCGAAATCTCATACTTGAATCAAACTATTTCTTAATGAGTAGGTTCAATACATAGAATATATAATTAAATGAGATAAAATAGAGTTACTATTCAAATTCAAGACCTAATATCATATAAAATTATTAGTTATTCTAAAAACTTATATTAATAAAAAAATATATAAATTTAATTATTTATATTATATTTTAATAAATATCACAAGTTATGCTCTCACGTTGGGTGGCCCCAGCCTTGTCCAATAAAATTTTGCTTACATATATTGGAGATGGACCGGAACCTTTGCACACGTCTCATGATTCAAGTCCGTGTTGATTAGCTAAGATCGATTTTCATGGCTATGAAAGGAGCCTTTTATTAGTTGAAAATATAAACAAGACAAGGGAGGCCCGGAAAGGACAGATCATATTGGAACGTACGACTAAATGCAGATAGGAACAGTATAAGTTGAATTAGTGCATGACTATTATAGATTAAGATTATACTTAGATGTTTCATCTTATTCAAAATTTTCATTTTATTTTATCTCATCATTACAACCTTTTCAAATTCCTATATAAAATATAATAAACAATTCAACTTTTTCAAATCTCAATATAACTTTTTCAAATCTCAATTTAACTTTTTCAAATCTTCAAACTAAAAAATAATATTTTAAACTTTAAAACAAAATACAAAATTCTCATCTCACCTTCTAAACATATCCTAAACAGTCGTGTGCGTGAGTCTTCGTTTAAGTTCAGATGTCATTTCAATTCATCTTAATTAATTTTATTTTATTATTATAATTTTCTTAAATTTTCATATAAAATATGATAAACAATTTAATATTTTAAAATTTTAAAATAATAATAATATTAAAAAATAATATTTTATTCTATTATTTACCAACCACCTTAATTTATGTAACTCACCAAACCATTCTTTTTCTTTGTGATTCTTTCTTGACAATATGCAGCAGTGCAGTTTGTCGAGCATGTTTATGCACGAAATCACGCGCAGACCATGACCTTTTGCTTCCGTGTCCGACTTTCCCATCTCCTTGTGGACTAGACAGGGTGCAGAATAAGAACATGTCTGCTTGCTTGATGTTACAAGTTTTGAAAATACGAAGACAATCTTCACGTGGAAATTGTATGATCTACTGCTACCCAAGGGATGTACGGTTTGGCAACAACTTTGAAAGACATATATCATCTATATTTAAAAAAAAAAAAACATTCTATAAATCACACTCACATTATATTTTTATTTTTATATTATGATGCGATGATATTATCTATTATTTTTTATAATTATTTTTAAAATAATAAAAAAGATCATCTAATAATAATAAATTTTTTATATTTTATATATTAATATAGAAGTATGATTTAAAATATCATTTTTTTAATGTTCGCAGTGGGACAAAGAGAAAGGAGACATTCCATATAATAATATGGCATGGAAAGCAGGTTAACTCGCGTTCTTAAATCCCATAAACAAATCTGTTTTGACGAATGAAGAATTATAGCCGAATGTTTCTGACCAAAACCATCCAGAAGTACAGCATAATCTTTCCGTCCGTAGAAATGATATTTATAGATAAAAATGGGTAAGCGTTGCCTATTCTTTCTTTTAAAAAAAAAAAAATAGTAAGTAAACATAAGATTAATTACATGATAAAATTAATTTTTTAATAATAAATTTCACTCTTTTTTTTTTTTAAAATACAAACACTTACATAATTTATAATTATATATAATATTACTCTTTATAATTTTTTATTGGCAGAGATTTTGATTTGTTTAATTTTGTAATAAACGAGAGAGACTCATCTACATTATCTGGTCATTGGATGGGACATTGGGAATTACACCAACTGAAGATGAAAATAATAATAATTGGAAAATTGTTATTTTGAGTTTTTACCTTTTTGTAATGTTTAAATTTTAACTTTTATAAAATTAATATACGAATTTTAAGAAAAATTAATACATTCATTAATAGTTTACTGTTTTTTTTTTTTTTTTAAACAATAACTGATTTTGTAATTCATTCATAATCTCAAAATCATTACAAAGCTTTTCGCTCATCACATAGTTCTCTACTTGTGCAGGTACTTCCTCAATCCAAACTCTATCCTCATGAAAAGAGAGGACTAACTTTGCTAGCATATGCGTCACATTATTGGATTCTTTGAATCCACCCTACAGTTTAGCCTATCAGTTAGCATACCTCTAACATCTTTTATCAAACTTTTGTAGCTGGTATCAATATCATTAATACTATTAGCATTTCTCACTACTGTTTGGCAATCTCCTTCAAATATAACTTGTGATAGACCCAAGTCGACACAAAACTCCAAAACTCTCCTTAGGGCTAGGGCTATACACCGATGCTGTTTTATAAACTTGTATTCAAAAAAAATATATATATAAAGAGACTAGATCAACGAGTTCAGCGGTTTTCCAGAAGTTTAAACTAGAATTGAACCACCGATATCGATTTTTTTTCAATTCCTCTCGCTCGCCGACCGGTTCTTTGCCGGTTCCAGCCAGCTCTGTGCTCTAGCAATTAATCTAATCGGTTTACGGCTGGTTCCGGCAATTTTTGTACACCCCTACTTAGGGCTAATGCTTTTGCAATAACTGATGAATAATTTATTCTTTTTTTTTCAACCTTTTTTTTTTTTTTGAAAAGTGAATACTTTATTTTTTCAAGATTGGTTTGCCTTTGACTTTTCCATGAGACACATGTAGAGTTAAAATTATTAAAAAAACCATTTAACCTTTCAGTAAAATATAACCCATGTACCAATTTGAAGACCTTATTACATCATTTCTCTTAAATTCGAAATTATGACAAGAAGTGATTGTTTTTAAGATTTGAGATTGATTTCACGTGAATTTGTTTTAGTTTGAATTCTATTTTTATGAGAATCACACTTCTATTTTATGGAAGTTAAAATATAATATTACTAAGTATTGATTTATAATTAGATTATAATAATAAATTATAAAGGATCTTATTTACAAATGATTAATTCTATTGATGAACCGACAATCTGTTACTTATTTTAATAGATTTAGATAAAATATAACTATTTACTATGTTATAATTTGAAAATGAAGATATATTAAGAATATTTAAATAATTTATTATTAGTTCTACAAGTTTAAAAAATTTTAAATTATCTTTTATAATATGTATTTACTTGAATAGAATATTATGATGTGTTTTTGAAAAATTGGATCCAGCATGATCTCCGTTAGACCTGGACGAAATATACAACATAATTACACCACGACTTGACCCGCCTTAAGTTGACGAATCACAACACATCTAAGTTCATGACGTGCATCTCACAGCGACACGCCAACGATCAAAGTTGATTGGACGTGATCGTCAATTTTTCAAACACTGTCGAAGCTCCGGATCCTACTCATAGTCATAGGGTAAGCCCCACTCAGTAATCATCGTAGGTTGGCATTCTTTTTTAGAAAGAATAATATTCTGTCCGTACCAAATCCCACGGGCCACGCGTTACGTGTGAATCGGCTTCATGGGCAGATCTACCTACAGTCTAATTTTTTGGACTCTTTTACAGTCTAAATATAGGAATAAATAAAAAGATTCTACATTATCATAGACTTATCAAAATATCCTTATTTTTAAATTAAAAAATAATCTAAATATGAAAATAACGTCTCAATCTCCTTCTCCTTGCCGTGCATCTAATTCTCACCTCCTCCACCATCGACTACTCTTCTTCAAAAAGTAGGCAAATGAGAGAACCCCACCCCTCTCGATATATAGACGTTACATCTAGAATTAAGGAAACTCATGACCACTCTCAAGATTGTATTGATGCTAATATGGTATGTTGTTAGAGTTAATGACTATCAAAATTGTTATCTTTGTATTTCTAAAACTTACTTTTTACAATGAAAGAATAATCTAATAAATAGATACAAAGCCTAGGCTATCTATGGTAATTGATCAAGTATGGAAATAAGTTACAAATACAATTTTATGACTAATTTCCTAAAATCAAGATGATGCTAATTTGGTAGTGATTTTCCTGATTTTGTACAATGGTGATTTTCTTGATTTTCGGCAATGGTGTTCTGTCAATAATCCCCCTCAAATTGGTACATAAAAATCCGTAATGTCCAACTTGCGTATAAAATGATGGAAGAGTTCATGTCCCAAAGCTTTAGTGAAAATGTTGGCAATTTGCTCATGTGAAGATGTGTGAATCACCTAAGGAGTCCTAACTGGATTTTATCATGAACAATGTGGCAGTCGATCTCAATGTGTTTGGTGCACTCATGAAATACATGATTGTCAGCGATGTGGAGAGTAGATTGATTGTCACAATATAGGTTGATGGGCTCAGAATGAGGAACACTAAAATCAGTGAGGAGCTGTTTTAACCATGTGAGTTTGCAAGTGGTGAAAGCCATGTCGTGATATTCAGCTTTAGCAGAGGAACGGTTCTTTATCGTCTTTTTTTTTTTGTGCGCCAAGAGATAGGATTTGTGCCAAGCTAAACAAAGTAGTCTGTAGTGAATCGACGAGTGGTGGGACAGCTAGCCTAATCTGAATCTGTGTAAGCAGTAACATGCAAAGTGCTAGAGGAAGAGAAAAAAATGCCTTGTCCTAGACTGCCTTTGATGTAGCGGACAACACGGGTGGCAGCCTGCATGTGGGGAGCATGAGGAACATGCATGAACTGACTGAGAATATTCACTACAAAGACAATATCAAGACTTGTGATAGTCAGATAAATTAGGCACCTAACGAGTCGGCGATAGGCACAATGATCGATGAGAAGAGTGTCGTCACGATCGGTGAGTTTTAAATTATGTTCCATGGGAAAATGAGTAGTCAAAGCATCAAGTTGTCCACTATTAGAGAGAATATCAAGGACATATTTGCGCTGATTGAGGAAGATGCCTTTATGAAAACGAGCAACTTCGAGGCAAAGAAAGTATTTGAGAGGACCAAGATCTTTTGTTTTTCAAAGTAGGTGGAGAGAATTCTCTTGAAAACCTCGATCTGAGAGATGTCATTGCTAGCAACCAAGATGTCATCAATATAAACAAGAACAATGGTGAAGCTAGCCTGGGTGACAAGAGTAAATAAAGAATTATCTGCCTGAGATTGATGAAAACCTGCATCAAGAAGTACAATGGTTAGTTTAAAAAATCAGTTTTGAGAGGCTTACTTGAGACCATAGAGCGATTTTCTAAGCTGACAGACATGAGTCTCTCCCTTAAGGCAGTATCCGGGTGGTGGAGTCATGTAAACTTCTTCATCAAGATTGCCGTGTAGAAAAAAATTATTGATGTTGAGTTGATGAATAATCCAATTTTTGGTAGCAGTGATTACCAATAAGCAGCGGACAATGGTCATTTTGGCAACTGGAGCAAATGTCTCATGATAGTCAAGGCCTTCAATCTGAGTGTAGCCTTTGACAACTAGCCGAGTTTTGTACCCCTCGATAGAACTGTTGGCCTTGAGTTTAGTTTTGAAAAACCCATTTATAGCCAATGGGTGTCTTACCCGGAGGAAGTGACTCAAGCGTCCAAGTAGAATTTTCTTCAAGAGCATGAAATTCAGGAGACATGGCTTCACGCCAATGAGAGTGGAATAATATGAGGGTTCCACAGAAGTGGTTATGGCAGTTAAAAAAGTAAGATGAGAAGGTGAGAAGCGAGAATAAGAAAGAAAAACAGATAAAAGGTGAGCAATACTTGAGGCTGAAGCAGCAGGTGAGGATGCAGTGGGCTCCATGTGTATGGTTGGACAAACATAATCTTGAAGCTATGCTACTCAAGTAGTGGTGTGACGAGGGTTGAGAGAGAGAGAAGGTGGCTGAGGGGTTGGGTCGGGAATATTTGTAGAGGTAGGAGAAGAAGATGATGGTAATATGGGTCAGGAACAAGGACAGGAATAACATGAATAGATGTATTTGTGAGATCAGGAGTATCTTGGAATGAAAATATTTATCCATGAAAAGTGACATCACGGGAGTAAAAGACGACTTGGGTGTCGAGATTGTAAAGCTTATATGCCTTATGAATACTGGGATAGATGAGAAAGACACATTTAGAGGCATGTGGAGAAAATTTGTCGCAGGAAGCATAGAGGGTTTGAGCATAATAAAGACACCCGGACATGCGTAAGTGAGCATATCTTGGTGGATTATTAAAAAGAAGTTCAAAAGGTGATTTATTTTAGAGAATGCAACTCGGAGTGCGATTAATGAGATAAACAGCGGTGAGAACATAATCACCCCAAAATTTTAGAGGTAAGTGTGCTTGAAATCAGAGGCTACGAGCGACATTCAGGAGGTTCCGGTGTTTACGCTCTGCTACACCATTTTGTTGTCGAGTTTCAACACAAGTACGTTCGTGAATGATGTCGTGGTCATGTATATAATTTTGAAATTTATGGGAAAGAAATTCTTGTCCATTATCAGTTCTTATTATTTTAATCATGGCGTTGAACTAATTTTGGATAAGTGCAAAAAAATGCATGAGATGAGTATAAATTTCAGATTTATGTCGCATGAGATAGATCCAAGTAGTGTGAGAAAAATCATCAACTGTTGCAAGAAAGTAATGAGCACTACAAATTGAAGAAGTATGATAATCACCCCATATATCACAAAAAATAGGATTCAATACAAAAGTACTTTTATTAGCATGTGAAAGAAAAGAAAGTCTAGTGTGTTTAGAACGAGCACAAATATCACAATCAGAAATAATACAAGGATTATTATTAAAAAGACTAGGAATATTTAAGTAGGAAGGGTGACCTAGGCGTTGGTGCCATAGAATCTTATTGGCAGTGATCTGAGTAGAAAGAGCCGTAATGGGTTTGGACCGATACACATAAAATCCATTGCAAAGCTCATTCGCTCCAATCATCTTTGTCGAGTGTGGGTCCTGAAAAAAAAAATTAGTAGAGAAAAAAGAAACAAGGCAAGAATTATTAGTGATAAGCTGAGGGACAGAAAGGAGATTAAAAGTAAACTGAGGGACAAAATAAACATTGTGCAAAATTAGGGATTCGGTCAAGGGACATGTGCCAACCCCTTCAATTTGGAGAGTTTGTCCAATGGATAAGCTAACGTGATGTGCATGAGGGGGAGGGTGAGCTACATGAACAAGGCCCGACCATAGCACATGTGATGGCTTGTCCCACTATCAACCACCTATATACGACAGCTAGCAGAAGAAAAATGTGAAGAAACATTACCCACAAAGTTAGCTGATGGAGCTTTCGGGTTGAGCAAATCTAAGAGTTTTTGGTAGAGATCAGATGAGAGACCAGGGACGGGCAACGAGAGGTCGAAGGAGGAAGCTTGATGGGTCATCGGTGACAACCTAGTGGGGGGGTTTGCCACGAAGAGAGGGCTGTTGTCGGCTGCATGGTTCTCGGCTTGCTATATAACAGATGATGTGCCAACAGTGGTTGCGGGAATGGCCATTTTTGCCACAGTTGGTGCATAGCAGAGGGCCTTTCATGGGTCCAGTGGATTGGGTAGCAAGGATAGAGCGTCCGATGGTGGTGGCCTAACATGGAGGAGGCACTACTGCTCTTCCTGAAAAAGAATGGAAAAAATTTTTGTGATGGGGGAAGGGATTCCATGGCTAGGACTTGGGTTCTGAGTTAGGAAAAAGAATTATTGAGGCCAAGCAAAAATTGGTAGACTCTTTCATCTTCGGCTTGTTGTTGCAACTCTTTGAGGTCATTGCTTTTTTGTAAATAATTGAGTTCATCCCAAAATTGTTTTATTTGGTTGTAGTATTCATGGACAGAGTGGGTGTGTTGTTGTAGGGAAGCTAACTCACGTTTGAGTTGATAAATTCGGGCATTGTTGATATGACAAAAATGTGACTGAAGATCAAGCCATACTTCTCGTGGATTGATATGAAATTCAAGGGAGATGGCGATGGAGGGACTAATGGAATTAAGAAGTCAGGTAAGAACCATATCTTTTGTTTAGTTCCATTGGATATAATCTGTAGAGGTGGGTTTGAGTGGGGAAAGAGAGCCATCAACAAAACTGAGTTTGTTTTCGGCATTAAGGATACGGGTCAAAGCTTTTTGCCATTTGGAAAAATTCTCCCCTGTAAGAAGGTCAGAGACAAGGATAAGGCTAGGGGAGTCAGAGGGGTGGAGGAGATATAGGGAGGAAGGAGGGTTGGAAGAGAGGCCATTTGGACGTGAGAAAGAGGATCGGTTGGGCTGATATGTGTCAAAATTGTAATTTTTGTATTTCTGAAACTTGCTTTTTACAATGGAAGAATAATCAAATAAATAGGTACAAAGTCTAGGCTATCTATGGTAATTGATCAAGTATGGAAATAAGTTCCAAATACAATTTTATGACTAATTTCCTAAAATCAAGATGATGCTAATTTGGTAGTGATTTTTCTAATTTTTTGCATTGGTAATTTTCCTAATTTTTGGCAATGGTGATTCTGTCAATAATGATAATGAGGGATCATGGGCAAAAGGATATATCATTTTTGTTTGAGATGCAAAATTCATAAATTACCAAAGCAACAAGACTTAATTATAAGGAAAAATCGCAAAGCTTAGGAATCAAATGAGAAGGTAATTAACCCCAAAAGAATTTGGCTGAAAATGTTTTTTTTTAATAAAATAGCATATATCTTATGTATTATTCTGTTACACTACCGAAGAGAGGGGAAATGGTGCAACGCAGTGGGGAAGAGACAAAAAGGTTGAGAAGTGAACTGAGTTTGGTCGAGATGCAGTTTGAGATGCTTCCAGGAAGATTAGATGTGATACGAGCTGAGTTGGGCTTGGACTAATGGATGGATCGCAACTCATGGGCTGGATGTCAAGAGACCATCTGTTTAGTTAATTTCCTTTTATGTAATAATGGCCTATAGGCCTTTAATCTTCAGGGCATATTAGTAATTTCTTCCTTTTAGTATATCAGAGTGAGATCTGAGAAGTTAGTTACGCTATTTGAATATTTTGTATTTTTCTTCTAGAACCTAGAGAAGCCTCCCTCGAAGCAGGCATTACAGTTTCAATATATGGAATTCATGTGATTTTATCTTTGTATTATCATTTCCATTAATTACATTACAACAAAGCTGTTACAAGGTGGTATCTAGAGCCCACGATCCTCCCTATCCATGGCTAAAGGCACACATTTGACACAGTTGCAGGAAGGCTTGCAATCTTTCAAGAAATCTATGGAATCCCAGTTCACTGAATTGGAGTTGAAATGCAGGATGTGAGGCACCAGATGGAGGCGATGATGAATCAACTTTCTTGTATGGCAGCAGACCTAAAAAACACACAAACACAGCATGTACTATGGCCCAATCATAATGGCAATCCACACAACAATGAACATATGGTTTTACACAATGGTGAGATCCACCCGAGAGCTATACGTTTAGATTTTCCTACATTTAATGGTGAATACTCGTGGATGGTTGTATAAGGTGAACCAATTTTTTTCACTCCATAATACCTTGCCTTAGCATCGTCTGAGATTGGCATCTTTCCATATGGAAGGCAAGGCCCTTATATGGATTCAGGACCTGGATGAATCAAGTGTCTTAACTTCATGGGAAGAGTTTGTGAAGATTTTATTAATTTGATTTGGTGCCTCTAGTTATGATGATCCTATGGAACAACTAACTAGACTTAGGCAAGTGGGAACAGTGGAAGAGTATAAGGCTCATTTTGAATCTTTGTCAAATAGGTTGAGGGGCTTATCAGATCAGTACAAATTGAGTTGTTTTTACAGTGTTTTAAAAGATGATATAAGGATGACTGTGTGAATATTTAACCCCAATAATCTCATATCAGCTTATGGTCTTGCCAAAAGCTAAGAAGAAAAGGTATCCCTACACAAGAAATTTACCCCTAGAAATTTCAATAACCACCACATAGAACCAACCACCCTAAAATTCAGCCCTACCCTGCCAAACAGTGAAACTACCAAATCTTATGGCAAGGCAATTGTTCCTGTTCACAAAATCACCCCCAATCAGATGAGAGAGAGACGTGAGAAATGCCTTTGTTACCATTGTGACTCTAAGTGGCATAGAGGCCATAGATGTCAAAGTCCTAAGCTATATCTAATAGAAGAAGTGTTGGAGGAGGACAACTCAATTGAGGAGGAACTTGAACCTCATCCTATCTTAGAGGAGTGCTTAGATTATGTGGGGAAGGACCTTGAGATTTCATGCCATTATAGGGTCAATCAATCCTAGAACCATGCGGGTCAAAGGAAGAGTGGGCAACCAAAGAGTGACAATATTAATTAACTCAGGAAGCACGCACAACTTCCTGAACTCAGCTTTGATGTCATGGCTAACATTACCAATTTTAACCAAAGAAAAAGTGAGAGTTAAGGTTGCAAATGGGAACCAACTGGAGAGTGAAGGGAAATTAATGGGGGTCAACATCAACATTCAGGGAGAGATTTTTCAGGTAGATATGTACCTGCTGGAGTTAGCTGTATGCGACATGGTTTTGGGTATTCAGTGGCTACAAGGATTGGGCTTAATTCTTTGGAACTTCCAAGAATTGACTATGAGGCTAGGGTTGTTACACTGAGAGGGTTGCGTGTAAACAATTGGCTAGAGGAAGGATTGATGCACAAGTCAAACAGCATGGAAACCAAAGGCCTATTACTCCAATTAATTAAACCTTCACGAGATAAACAAGACCATCCCATACCTGAGCCTATCAAACAGCTCCTAGACACTTTTCCTAACATTTTTTCCACACCAAAAGCCTTGCCCCCAATACGTGCCCATGACCATACTATCACCCTCCAACCCGGCACCAAACCAATTTCAATCCAACCTTATCGCTATTCTTATTTTTAGAAGGATGAAATTGAGTGTATTGTGAAGAGTTACTGGATTCAGGGGTCATTTGTCCTAGTCACAGCCCCTACTCATCCACAGTTTTATTGGTGAGCAAGGCTGATGGTACTTGGCTCATGTGTGTGTACTACCGTGCATTAAACAGTGCCACAATCAAGGATAAGTACCATATCCCTGTTATTGATATGCTAATGGATGAATTACATAGAGCTCGTATTTTTTCTAAACTAGACTTAAAGTTGGGTTATCATCAAATCAGGATACGACTGGAGGATGTTCCTAAAACTACATTTAGGATGCATGAGGGTTACTACGAATTTCTAGTTATGCTATTTGGTCTAACTAATGCACCATCCACCTTTCAAAACTTAATGAACTAGGTTTTTAAACCTTATCTTCGTCGCTTTATTTTAGTATTTTTTGATTATATACTAATCTATAGCAATGATGGGGAGACTCATTTACAACATTTGAAAGCTACTTTTGACATCCTAATAGAGCATCAAGTTTTTGCAAAGATGAGTAAGTGCTATTTTGGCTAAGCTGAAATTGCCTATTTGGGCTACCTGATCTCTGGCCAAGGAATTAAAGCTGGCCCAACCAAGATTCAAGCTATGGAAAATTGGCCTGTCCCAAAGACTATTAAGGCATTGCGAGTTTTTTAGGCCTCATGGGGAACTATCAAAAGTTTATAAGGGGATATGGAGCTATTGTTGCCCAATTAACTTAGTTGTTGAAAAAAGACAGTTTTAAATGGACTGCAACAACTCATGTGGCCTTTGAACAGTTGAAGAAAGCAATGACATAGCCACCAGTCTTAGCTTTGCCAAAATTTCAGATTCCATTTGTTATTGAATGTGATGCTTTCGAGAAGTAATTGGGGTTGTACTCATGCAATAGGGAAAACCCCTAGCATTTTTCAGCTTGAAGGCTAGGGCTTTAGGGATGTCAACTTATAAGAATGAGTTAATGGTACTAGTTTCAGCTGTGCAAAAGTGGCGCCCATACTTGTTGGGCCAATCCTTTGTGGTCAAATTAGACCATCAAAGTTTGAAATGGAGTGGGGACTCCTATGTAGCAGAAGTGGATATTAAAACTTATGGGGTATGACATTCTGGTTGAATACAAACAAGGGAAGAAAAATTTGATAGTTGATGCACTTTCAAGGTAGACTGTAGAAACAGAAATTTATGTGGCACAAATCTCACTTCCTAGCTGGGATTGGATCACTGACATAAAGTCTTGCTATGCTGAGGATGGAGAGGTGCAAGCTCTAATGAAGAAAGGCAGTAAAAGGCTACTGCCATCCCACTACACTATCAGAAATGACATTCTGTTATACAAAAATAGAATTTATATACTTGCCAATCCAGCTCTCATTGACAGGATCTTACACTTGGTGCATAGTAGCCCTATTGGTGGACATTTGGATTTTGATAAAACACTACATCGGCTAGCAAGAGATTTTATTGGCCAGGGGTCAAGGTGCATCTAAAACAATTTCTGAGGGGCTGTGAAACATGCCAAAGAGTGGAGGTAGACAACACTCAGTGGACTCCTCCAACCACTACTTATACCCTTTTGCCCATGAACTAATATTTTCATGAATTTCGTGGAAGGATTGTCTTTTTCCAATGGCTTCAATGCCCTATGGGTTGTGGTGAACAGATTTACTAAGTATACCCATTTTGTACCTATTGCTCATCCATACACAACTAAAGTGGTAGGCCAGCTATTTGTGAAACATGTGTTTAAGTTACATGGTATGCCTCATACCATTGTTTTTGATTGAGACCCTACTTTTACTAGTAAGTTTTAGAAATAGTTATTTGCATTACAAGGTGTACAGCTAGCCTTTAGCATTGACTACCATCCTCAAACTGATGGTCAGACAGAGGCTGTAAATAAATGGGTGAAAAATTATCTAGGAGCTATGTCAGTGATACCCCTAAGGAATGGTCCAATTGGATGGCCCAAGCCGAATGGTGCTACAACTCATCACAACATGCATTAAGACGAATTACTCCCTTTGAGGCCCTTTATGGCTACAAACCTTCTAAGTTGACTAGCTATGATGCAAATATAGCAAGAATTGAGGAAGTAGGAATTACCTTGCAACAAAGGGATCAACTTTGGCACCTGTTGAAACACAACCTGGTTAGGGCTCAGGAGCGAATGAAAAAATACGCAGATCAAGGAAGGAAAGAACAGCAATAGCTCGTGGGAGAGTGGGTCTACTTAAGACTCCAACCATACAAGCAATCCTCAGTCCAGCAACGCAGAAACCTTAAGTTGGTCTCGAGATTCTATGGCCCCTTCCAGATTCTCTAGAAGATAGGAGAAGTAGCCTATCGGCTTCAACTCCCCGAAACAGCTCACATCCACAACATTTTTCATGTTTCGCAGTTAAAGAGAAAATTAGGTTAGAATGTAAATCCCTTACTCACACTTCCTCTTGTAAATGCTAAGGGAGTTTTTCAACTAGAACCGGAAGAGATAGTCACTAGAAGGCTTAGAAAAGTAAAAAACCAACTTTTGGTGGAGTTACTCGTGCGATGGAAGGGACAGCTGCTGGAGGAAGCTTCGTGGGAACCGTACCACTGTCTTCTCCAGCAGTTTCCGCATCTTGTGGGCAAGATGTTTTGAGGAAGGGGGAATCTATTACACTATCGAAAAGAGGAGAAATGGTGCGGCGCAGTGCGGAAGAGATAGAAGGGTTGAGAAGTGAACTGAGTTTGGTCAAGATGCAGTTCGAGATGCTTCCAGGAGGATTAAATGTGATACGGGCTGGGCTGGACCTGGACTAATGGATGGATCGCAACTCATGGGCTGGACGTAAGGAGACCATCTGTTTAGTT
This sequence comes from Cyclocarya paliurus, assembly GCA_029856935.1. NCBI lineage: Eukaryota > Viridiplantae > Streptophyta > Magnoliopsida > Fagales > Juglandaceae > Cyclocarya > Cyclocarya paliurus. The sequence goes on from CM056948.1 coordinate 11,621,499, forward strand.
AATTTCCTTTTATGTAATAATGGCCCATAAGCCTTTAGTCCTCAAGGCACATTAGTGATTTCCTGCTTTTAGTATATCAAAGTGAGATCTAAGAAGTTAGTTACGCTATTTGAATATTCTGTATTTTTCTTCTAGAACCTGGAGGAGCCTCCCTCGAAGCAGGCATTACAGTTTCAATATATGGAATTCATGTGATTTCATCTTTGCATTATCATTTCCATTAATTACATTACAACAGAGCGATTACAAATTCGGTCATTTTAATTAAATTATTTCTATTTATTAATAGTTGTTCATTATTTTCTTTACCGGCCACTTTTTGCTCTACCTTTCATCAATCTGATCTACAGGCTCTCTCGATTTCATTAACAATAATTTTTTTAAAAGAATAAGTTTCTTGATTTATGATAGAAAAAATGAAATTGCTCCTAGCTCTTTTACGTATGAGAAGCTAGTCATGTCAAAAGCCAATATGTAATCGCATACAACGTTGGACTAAAAAGGGTCCAAGGTTTGCTGAGAAGGGGAGTTAAAAGCTGCTTCTTTGAATATGCCAAAAGGTTACATTAACAGTCCAGTTGTGGCTGAGGCATTAGTCTTACGGAGAGCTGTGTTGTTTTGCATGGAGATAGGCATAGAAAATGTCATTTTTGAAGGTGATGCTCTCATAGTGATTAATGAAGTTCAAAGAAGTGAAGAAAATCAGTTGGTATGGTCAGATTATAGAAGATATTCAATCATTCTTTAAGGGAAGGGTAAGTTGGAAGATTCAACGTGTTTCTAGAGTGTAATCGTGCAGCACACCAAATAGCAAAGTTAGCTTGAGGTTTGATCAAAATGAACCAGTGGGGTTGGAAGAGGGTCCTCAGGTAGTTAAGATCAGTATTAATTCTCCTCAACATCCTCTCGATATTTCATGATGTGACATTAGATAATAAAAACTATTTATTATATTTAACTTATAAATCTATTATTTAATGCCACGTCATAGGATGATAAAAAGATGATGAAAAAAGAGATGACAGTAAATTTGTTCTTAAAAAAAAAAATTCTCTAATTAGTTTGATCACCAAGGGCAAGAGTGGTGGTTTGGCCCTCATCTGGAACCACTCTATCGATTTTAGTGTGATTTCTTACACCAACTGGCATATGTCAGGTCTAATTAAACAAAACAGTGATGAACGACCCTGGTTAATAACAGGCTTTTATGGTCATCCTAATTTTGCAAAAAGAAATGAATCTTGGAACCTTCTCAAGGCTTTAACCCCTACTAAAAACACCCATTGGTTGTGCTTCGGAGATTTTAATGAGATTACTTGCATAGACGAAAAGTTTGGAGCTGCTAGCAGACCCTACAGATAGATAGTGAGGTTTAGGGGGGCACTTGAACACTGTGACCTAAATGACTTGGGTTTTGAAGGGGACAAATTTACTTGGGCTAACAATAGAGAATGGTTTTTATTCACCAAAGAAAGGATCGATAGAGTCCTTGGTAATTCACAGTGGATCAGGAAGTTTGTGAACCACTCAGTTCATCATCTGTCAACCATTTCCTCTTATCACATGGCCCTCCTAATTTCAATACAAAACCCAAGTATCAGGAAAAAACAAGGGAGAATGTTTAGGTATGAAGTCAGTTAGGGCAAAAAGGATAGTTGTGGGAACCTTATAAAACATATTTGGGATCATTCTACAGGACAACAAGATCAGCTGCAAAACACCTTAATTGGCCTCAACACATGCAGAGAAGGTCTGACAAAATGGAGTAGGAGCCTGCATAGAAACCAAGAGGAACTTCTGACAGCAAAAGTAGCAAAGCTCAGCTCCCTTAAAGAAACAAATGAGGGCCATCTATATGCTAAAATTCAAGATCTACAAGAGGAAGTGGATTCATTGCTAGAGGCAGAAAATTTAAAATGGCAACAAAGAGCAAAGCAAAACTGGTTAAGGGATGGGGACAAGAACACAAGGTATTTTCACCAATGTGCAACTCAAAGGAGGAAGCAAAACTCTATCTCCAAGATAAAAAATGAGAGTGGCCAAGATTGCACCAGTCATCAGGAGATAAGTCATATTTTCCAGGAGAGCTTCAAGAGCCTGTTCACCTCCTCGGGTCCTACTAGCATTGATGCATGCATCTCAGACTTGCCAAGGAAGCTGACAGCAGAAATGAACCATACCCTTAATGAACCTTTTAAAGAAATTGAAGTAAAAGATGCCATTTTCAGCATGAACCCACTAGGGTCACCTGGCCCAGATGGATTCCCTGCCATCTTTTATCAAGACCATTGGACAACAGTGGGTTATAGAGTCACTCAGGCAGCTCTTGATGTCCTAAATAGAGGAAGCTGGACAAATGACCTGAACAAAACCTACATTGCTTTGATCCCAAAGAAACAATCCCCCTCACAGGTCACAGATTTCAGACCAATAAGTCTATGCAATGTTTTCTACAAAATTATTTTAAAGACTTTGGCCAATAGACTGAAGAGTGTCTTGACAGAAATCATCTCTCCTACACAAACAGCTTTTGTGCCTGGTAGACTAATAAAAGACAATATAGCAATGGCTTTCGAGTCTCTACACACTATGAAGACAAGGTTGAAGGGTAAGGAAGGCTTCATGGCCGTTAAACTCGACATGAGCAAAGCCTACGACAGGATAGAGTGGCCATTTCTAAAAGCTGTTCTGCATAAACTTGGTTTCGAAAACAAATGGGTGGACTTAATTATGAAGTGTGTTGGGACTGTTTCCTACTCTCTTATTCTCAATGATGCTCCACAAGTCAGTTTCCAACAACTAGAGGGGTCAGGCAAGGGGATCCACTATCCTCTTATCTTTTCATCATATGTACTGAGGTGCTTAGCTGCATGCTAAACAAGGCTGAACAAGCAGGGATTCTCACTGGTCTTCCAATCAGGAGGAAGAAATTATCCATAAACCATCTATTTTTTGCTGATGATAACATTCTATTTTGTAAGGCAAATTCCATTGATGGAGTAGACTCTACTACCTGCTGAAAACTTATGAGCTAGCCTCGGGACAAAGGTTAAACAAGGAAAAATTATCAGTATATTTCAGCAAGAACACCTCAGAGGAATCTAAAGGGATACTTACAAGTATTGCAGGGATAAGATGGACCAATTCATATGAAAAATATTTAGGCTTACCAGCTTTAATTGGAAGATCTCAAACCCACACTCTCAAAAGCATTCTTGATAAGGTGCAGGCCAGGATTTCAAATTGGAAGAATAATTTCCTATCTTAAGTCGGGAAAGAGGTCCTTATAAAAGCCATCATTCCGGCCATTCCAGCCTATAGTATGGGTATTTTCAAGCTGCCAAAGCAACTGGTACATGAGTTGAACAAAATGGTGAGGAATTTCTTATGGGGGCAGCAATCACAGGAGCACAAAATACACTGGGTCCACTGGAACCAGCTAAAGAGAGCTAAATGCAAAGGAGGCCTTGGTCTAAGAGACTTTGAGAATTTTAATCAAGTCCTTCTAGCAAAACAAGGTTGGAGGCTAATCTCTAACCCTAAATCTCTGGCAGCCCAAGTGCTAAAAAAAAAGTATTATCCTGGCAAAGATTTCCTCACTGCCTCACCAGGCCAGAACACATCCTTCCTTTGGCAAAGCATTCTGGCAGCTAGATCATTGCTAAATGAGGGTTTACTATGGAGAATATGGGATGGGGGATCCACTAGCATTTGGAAGGACAAATGGCTTCCCAGCAGACAGAACATTTACAAGCCTCAAGTCTCTCTCAGATTCGTTCACGCAGACACCAAAGTCTTATTTCTCATTGACAAAGCAACAAACCAATGGAAAGAGGACCTGATCTTAGTCTTATTCAAGAAAGAGGAAGCTGACCTGATCAAAGCCATACCTCTCAGCCCTTACCCCAGCCCTGATAAACTACAATGGAGATGCACAACCTCAGGCATTTTCAGTGTCAAAAGTGCCTACTACCTGCTAACAGAGCTAGACAATCAGAAGAAAGGTCAATCATCCAACCCCCAAACAACACAGGCTCCATGGACAAAGATTTGGCAATTGAGCATTCCTAATGCTGCTAAATCCTTCCTATGGAGAGCTTGCTTAAACTCCTTACCTACCCGAGCCAACCTGGTGAAAAGGAAAGTCACTGATGATCCCACCTACCCAATCTGCAAGCAACAACCTGAAACTCCTGAGCACATCTTGTGGGAATGCCCCTCGACTAAAGACATTTGGGCTCAAAGTACTAGGAAATTACAGAAAACAAGCCCCACTTATCACAACTTTACAGATTTAGTGGATGGTTTTGTTGAAGACCTGGAACATGAGGACCTTTTACATTTTGCCATAACATCGTGGTTCATTTGGAAAAGGAGGAATGAATGGATTTTCAAGGGCCTTTTCCCCCATCCCACAAACATCAGCCAGCAAGCAAGACACTTGGTGGAGGAGCTACATCAAATTGAACAACAGAAAAGGAATCAACCAACCTTATGCCAACATCAAACCAAATGGGAAGCACTAGCCAAAGACAAGCTGAAAGTGAATTGGGATGCATCCATCGACAAAGTATCATGCCAGGTAGGAGTTGGAGCAGTTGTTAGAGATTGGCAGGGTAAAGTTCAAGGCACTTTCAAGATGAAGCAGGATCTCTTCCCTGACCCACTAATAGTAGAAACTTATGTTGCTCTTCAGGCAGCAATTTTCTGCAAGTCCTCGGGATTCAAGGACATCATTATGGAAGGAGATTCCATGCAGGTTGTCACTAGCCTTAACGCACCAAAAGACTCAATCACTTATGCAAGAAAGCTTATGGAAGACACAAGGATGATTCTTAACTCTTTCACAATGTGGTCAGCAAGGCATACTATTAGAGCAAATAATTCTGTTGCTCATGCCTTAAGCAAGGACGCTTTACGCATCAGTGGTTGTACCACTTCTTTTGTTTCAATACCTATCTGTATTCAGACTCTTGTTTAAGAGAGATATCAATACAAGCTTGGCTATTTCAAAAAAAAAAATAGTTTGATCACCGAAAACCCAGCGGTTGGTGACACTACAAGCAAATAACCGCGCGCGGACATCTTGTTTTGTTCTCTATGCATGCCCATAGTACTTTATTTGACTTCTGGGTTAGGACCTTAATAAGGAGTAAGCAAAGTTAATTTTTATTTGTCAAATGGGGTTTACAATCTCATGTGATAAGATAGAAAGGACTTTTTCTTCTTCCTACTTTTTTTTTTAATTTATTTATTTACAAATGGAATAATTGGAAGCTCATATTAAGGACTCGTTTATTTTCACAGATGAGATGAGTTGAAATAAAAATTAAAAATTAAATAAAATATTGTTAAAATATATTCTTTTAATATTCTTTTTATTTTAAAATTTAAAAAAATTGAATTATTTATTTTATTTTATGTGAAAATTTAGAAAAATTGTAATAGTGAGTGAGATGAGATGAAATTTATTGTGAAAACAAACGAGGTCTAAACATGATTAAAAAAAATATAAAAACACAATACTTTTCATAATATTAGACACAACTATATTTTAAAATGAAAGACAATTAAATAAAATATTTTATAAAACTAACATTACTGTATATTAAAATATCCTCATTTCACAATATAATTATGAAATATGTTACATAGATATATTACTCGATAATAAAATTAGGAGAAGATATCAATTAAATTACAAATCAACCGATTAGGTGCAAGTAAAGGTATTAGATAAGTAATCATTTGAAGTACTAAAGTATTGTGATAGGGAAGAAATCTATTTTTTTTATTATCATCTTATCATCCTATAATATAGAATTAGATAATAGGTTCACAAATAAAATATAATAAATAATCTCTAATATCTAATATTATATTATGAGATAATAAAAAGATGATAAGAATTGAGATAATAAATAACCTTCATTATCAATAATTTATTTAAGTACTTTAGTTTATATAATTAAATAAAGAATTTATTATATGTAGATAACTTTGAAAAAAATTGTAGAGTGGTTGATGTCTATTTTGTCAATTCTCTAAGAAAAAAATTAACAGATCCAAAAACAACTCTTGATCTCCTTCGTACAAGACATTTAGGTATTGCCATTTGGACAGTGAATTAAGATGGAATGAATTAAAATAAAAATTAAAAGTTGAATAAAATATTATTAGAATATTATTTTTTAATATTATTATTATTTTAAAATTTTAAAATTTTGAATTATTTATTATATTTTATGTAAAAATTAAAAAAAATTATAATACTAAAATTATAAAATGAGATGAAATAATTTTGCTATTTAAACATGGCATTAATTTATGAGACCACGAACGTTTTCAACGTGTGCAAGGGTGGAATAAAATAAATATAAAACATATTGGAACAAAGAACACAAACGATAAAGGGTGGGTTCAGTGTATTTAGAAGTGCATGCACGATAATTAAAAAAGCCCTATGTTTTCGTACGCGCGTCTTTATTGTGGATTGGATTGATATTGATGGATACAAATTAATTACGTAGAAAAGACAACAGAACAAACTCGACAAAAGCTACGAGAGAATTAACGTGATATTTTTTGCAAAATCGAAGTGGTCTATGGATGATGTATATTTTTATATATACTTTTAGGGTGATCTTTCTTTTTTGGGAGAAAGGAACTCAAAATGGGATTAAACCGAAAGCTAGAGTTTGCTTGCTTTTTATTAGAGTATAAAAAACATATTCGCGTTATGTTGTATGCCCAACTCTAATAAAACTCATGATATACAGTAACACATGTTTTATATGGAAGTTTAAGTTTCATTTGTTTTTACAGAGAAGATGAGATAGAAGTTGAAAGTTGAATAAAATATTGTTAGAATATATTTTTTTAATATTATTTTTATTTTAAAACTTAAAAATATTAAATTATTTATTTTATTTTATATAAAAATTTAAAAAAATTATAATAATTAAATAAGATGAGATAAATTTTTTTATAAAAATAACGAGCCCATACCACATACTAATACTATTTAATTAACATATTTTTATCATTTTATTTATGACAAGGTATTTATTATGAGCACCGAGCACCGAAAACGAGTATTTGCTACTAGAACCGGATCCTGCTATTTTTGAAAAGATCAAAGATAACAACGGGTTGACGAAAATATAGCTAGCATGCCGAAAAGAACAGCTAAAGAAAAAGTTATGACAGCGTGGGTGCCCACAAAAAATATCCATATATGTGTGATTTAACTGTTTAGGTGTTTATCACATGGTTTGTGCGTACAAATAGTAGGTAGTTCTAACATTGCTGAAAGCGACCACCGAAAGATTTGTAACTCTTTTGTAGGTGGTATTTTAGTGCTTAATTATAATTACTTGTTTATTCACATCGCACCCGGTGCTAGCAGCATCAACTCATTTTCAATTCTAATTTGCGGCTTCACACTCTTCGTTGCTACTATTCCTTCGCTTTTATTATCAGTCAATAAGAACAAAGAGAAGCAAATATTGGAGGAGATCAATGTCTTCCTCTCCTTCTTCTTCGCTTGTTTCCGTTTCTCATGAGGCCTCCTCACCAACGCTTCAACAGCGGCTGCAGTTCTTACTTCTAAGCCGGCCTGAATATTGGTGGGTCTACTCCATCTTTTGGCAAACAACCAAAGACAGCAACGGTTGTGTTGTTTTATCATGGGGTGATGGTCATTTTCGTGGCACCAGAGACTTCGTCTCCAAAGCGTCCAACAAAGGCGATGTCGACCCACATACATACGGGTTCAGTTTCGAGAAAAAGAAGACGAGCAAAGTAGTCCAAGCTCTTTTTGCTGAGGACCTGGACCTAGATGGAGAAATGGAGGCTCATTCCGCCCAATTGTACTTTTACGCCCTCTCAGATGCACGTTCATTTGCTGTCCGCGATGGTGTTCTTGGCCGCGCATATAACTCTGGGGCGTACATTTGGTTGACTGGTGATCACGACCTTCAGTTCTACGAGTGTGAGAGAGTTAAAGAAGCTCGTATGCATGGTATTCAGACTTTACTTTGCGTTGCAACTTCGCGTGGGGTTATTGAACTGGGTTCTTCGGATGTGATTAAAGAAGATTGGAGTTTGGTGCAACTGGTCAAGTCCCTTTTTGATGCTGAAAACGCAAGTTCTCAGGTCTTAAAGCAGGCAAGCCATCTGGGTCAGATGGCAATTACTGCCAAACTGGATCTTCCTTTGCTAGATATTGGCATGTGTTCACAGCCTCAGAAGGAGTACTTCACCATTCAAGGGATGCAAACGGAAGTCGATGCAATTAAAGAAGGTGCTGGTCTTGTCCGTTCATCATCTGACTCGGGGCGTTCTGATTCCGATGGCAATTATTTCCCCTCTGAAAATACTGAGAACGTTCCGCTGAAGAAAAGAGGGAGAAAGCCAACATCGACGGGTCGAGAATCCCCTCTAAACCACGTGGAGGCGGAGAGGCAGCGGCGAGAGAAGCTTAACCATCGGTTCTACGCGCTCCGCTCGGCGGTTCCCAATGTGTCGAAGATGGACAAAGCATCTTTACTTGCTGATGCAGTCGTCTACATCAATGAGCTCAAGGACAAAATTAAGAACTTGGAAGCAAAACTTAAAGCACAATCTCCGAGAGCCAATATTAATAGTGGTATGAGTACTTTTATGTATGAAAACCAAAGCAGAGCCACCAATATTAATGTTCATCCCAAAAGGACATCATCAGGTTTTACTACAAATACGATGGAGGTGGAGGTGAAGATTGTTGGATCAGAAGCCTTGATAAGGGTACAATGTCCTGACGTGAACTACCCGCACGCAAGATTGATGAATGCACTTAGAGACCTTCAGCTTCAAATTCATCATGCTAGCATATCAAGCGTGAAGGAGCTGATGCTTCAAGACGTTGTGGTTAAAGTTCCTGATGGATTTGAAAGTACTACTGGAGAGGCTATGAGAAGCGCTATTCTTGAAAGAATGCGGAGTTAATTTATGGTATGTATCTCATCACGTTAATCTTCATTCACCATCTCCTATTTAATTTGCGTACTGTAACTGTAACCTAAGGCTAAGACAATTAAGCTTCTCATGAGATGACTCAGAAGCCAGCCTTGTTCCAGAAAGGAAATCATGTTCTGTATTTCTACTTTTTCTTTCGTTCTTTCAGCTTTCTTCTTCTTCGTTTTCAGTTTTTGCTTGAAGTGAATAATATATTGAGTTTCGAGATCAGATGAAAACTAGTTTCCCAAATTAGTAGAAGTAGTACTGTCAAACGAGTAAAGATCAATCTAAAGATGAAGTATTTTTGTTTTCGACAAGAAATTATCAAAATATAATTAATAATATAGAAATATCTAAAATATTGCATTAGTTATCGTAGCTAATGCATTGCATACAATTGTCGCCAGAAGACAAGGAGATTAAACAGATGAAATCGGTAGAAGATTTGACTCAAAACAGCAGATTGGCAGCCTAGGCCCTCATTCTCAATATAGAGTACCGAGACACAGGCCCACCCAATGGCCCTGGACATGAAGAAAGTGGTAGATCACAGGCCCACTATACCCTTAATTTGGATGAACAATAACAAATGGGCTAGGCCCAGATGCCCAAAGTTAAGTACCACCAGAGCAAAGTTTTACTATATATGCACTCGAAACCAAGCCCATCCCATCTTCAATTCTCCATTTTGTAAACGTGGCATTTTTCATAACTGTTGGGGATTATTTCTTAATTTCATTTAAAATATATTTCAAAAGTTAATGAGCAACGCTACCTAATCATCAACCAACAGTGAATGATAGCTAGGTAGAATATTGTAGAATTTCCATTTCCATCTCGATCGAAGTAATGTCATGATTTCAAATGCCTTTATTTTTAATGTAATTTGAAATTTTAATCTATTTTTTAATATAAGGGTAATTTGATTGGATTTATTTCCACCTCAAAAGTACGTACGTGTTTTCCTTTAAAACAATTATATATATATATATATGATTTCCAGTGTAATATAATTTAGTTATAAACAGCCACCACGTACAATTATATATACCGTCCAAGTGCATTTTGTCGTCTCTCACCAACTATATAATACATGGCAAAACGTAGAAATTAATTAATCCATGCTATTTTAATTAAATACTCACCAATATCATCACCTTATGAATATTAATATAGGTACGTAATCCTTCCCAGTCTATAATTAGCTTACAGCTAGCTAGCATGCATTTTGTTAGGTTGTTTCTTTCACCAACCTGCATGAAATTACACGAGTACAACTCGATCGTGGTGTAGATAATATCCTCACGATTAGTACCCTACCTAGTACCATGATACTTAATTAATTAGTGACTGAGATTAACAATATTGGACTGTCCAGCATGCATGTAGTTCCTTTTCTTTGCATATATAGAATCGTCCATCAATGAATTCTATACGCTTCGTACACAGTCAAAGTTGGGTGACAGTACAGCCCAAACAAAATAAGGAAATTGCACGTTTTGATCAACTCTTTATTAGTACTCATCTATTTATTCATCCTGCAACATGACTTTACTTGTATATATTATATTAATCATCCTTGAGTATCTTCTCAGGAACATATTCGGAGAAACTTGCATTGGCCAACAAAGCCATCGATCTCGTGTTTTGAGAATTTTATATCTCATCTCTATACGATTGTGTCCAAACAATAATATCCCCGCTTCACGAAGACCTTAGGTCGACACAAAAGTCGTCTAGAAGTTGAGAGTTAAGCACAAAAAGACGTCTAGAAGACAGAGAAAGAGCACAATTGCATTAAAAAAAATGTGATCTTCTCACTTGGTTGAAATAATAGCTAGCTGCCTCATGTCATAACTATGCAATTGGCCTGGTTGGAATTCTAACAATCATAATTGAAAATTAATTTGCAACATTTTTATATTATATAAAGGGTTTTGTTACACAACTTCATACTATTCACCCACTCTACACTCCACATTTCTTAATATTTTTTTAAATTTATTTTTTTTAAAACTATTTCAAAATTTTTATTCACTATTCATATAAAAAATATTTGATAAAAAAGAATTAAAAAAAATTAAAAAAAAAGTAGAGTGTGGATGAATAGTAAGAGGTTGTGAAGATTTTTTGTTATATAAATAACCAAAAAAGATATTTTCAAAAAGTAGTACTACACATATTTACAATTTTATAAAAAATACCTATTTCATCACTTATCAGTTTTCTTTGTAAATTCAAATTTTAGATTTTAAATCTCATTATTTTTAGTATATCAATAGTTCATCACATTTCAGCACATAGTGTTATATCAGTACAAATTTTAATTACAAATAACATTTATTTTAATTACAAATAACATTTTCCTTAAAATATATATCATTATTGCAAGCCCTCAAACATGATTTGGAAAATGATACTATGTCTCCGGGATTTGCTTCCAACTGACCGCTCATCTATTTTATTTATTTTTCTTTAACTTAATGGTTAAGGAATGACTTTTAGTAAATGAAAAATGCTCTAATTACAAAAAATTATATAAAATAAATATCATAAATTAATATGATTTGATGTAATTTATTAGATTATAAAATTATTTTTATTATAAAATAAATCTTATATATTAGATAAAATCAAATCAATTTATAAGATTATTTTGTGATATTATAGCAATACTAAGAAATAAAAAGTAAAATATAGTCACGCTCAACAGTAAATGCTGAGCATCATAGTAACAGCGTCCAACATGGTTGAATTCCTAGTCACCGCAAAATTGAGAGAACACGTCAGTTTGGTCGTGAAATTCTTCGGAACAGACCTCGTTCACCCGTCTTTTGAGTAACAGAAACATCGATCGAACCGATGGAGTGCATGGGCAGATAACCTAAAATTAGTTTGCCTAATAAATAATGAAAGAAGCTAGCTTGCTAGCCGCAATAAGTAGTGAGTTTAATTGGCTACTGCATGCCAGCTGTCTAGTACTGGCAGGTATTCATGAGTCTGCTTGCTTCCTAGTGCTTAGTCCTACTGCATGCCGCATGATTTCTGTCATGCTTTTGACTTGCTTGCACAAGGTCATGTGTCTTGCGTGTGTGTGTTGGTGTTATTCACATCATGTATTTATTGGCCGAGCGGTACCACTATTTATCGACACGAACATCATGTCGACACGACTTCAATAATTCCTAGCTAGCTAGCTTTGACAATATACACAATACTAATTATTCAATAGCCTTATAGTATCTTTTAAATTTATCAACCGCCACATGATCAACGCCTACGTCTGGCATGCTGCATGGTGAACCCAATGCATCGACATAATTCTGTCCGGCCAGTACCGTGTGATATTTTTTGTGCCATAGATACAGACCCAAATGGGAAATTATACCAATTATTAAGTTCACCGCTCTGTTATATAGTTTATATTGTCCCTTTTAAGATTACATATACGCGCGCAGCTTCAAATTATCTTAACTCCATATATATAAATATATATATATATATATATATATTTATATAATCATGGTTGGTGTATAAACATATGGGAGATTCCAACAAATATATATATATATATATATATATATATATATATATATATTTATAGCTCGATCGATCGATCGAGTAATAATTAAAGGCATTTACTGATATTGAAATTTATCACGGATATAGTGGGGGCAAAGAAAAATTTATTATTCATCGATGTCGCAGTACCGTTATTAATGATCTGCGACGAGGTGGCTGCCAGCTGTACATCAACCGTTTAACCTAACTGCGATTTATTTATTTTTTTATAGGAAACATCAATATCATTAATAATTAAACCTTACAAAATGTTCTTCTTATCAATGTCAGATAGCTGGTATATATATAATTCCATCACACTTCAGTGTCTAAAACATTCCAAACATGCCTAGTCAAGCTGTGGGCAGCTACATTCCCCAATCTGTTAACATGCGAAATTTTAACCTCTTGAAAACCATTCAACAATCTAATGTCTTGCATTAGAAATCCTATAACATAGAGATTTTTAGACAAAGATCAGAGTAATTCATTAACCAACACTAAGCAATCACTTTCCAGAATAATTCTAACCACGATTTATTATCTCAACTGTTTATCAACCATCACGAATTGGCATTGAAATTACTGGAAGACAACAACGTCAGAAATTAGCAACCAATTTAAAACCATATATTTTGGTTTAAATAAATATATTTTGTATAATTTTGCTAGAAATAATTAATAATGACATTGGAGTGCATGCAAATGGTGATGATTTTTACCAACGATTTTCCAATTTGTCAGAGTACGTACTCATCATTAGCGAGGACGATATATTATTCTCGGTTTGGATTGAAAACTCATATCAATTTATCTCATCTTATAATTATATATATTTTTTAAATTTTTACATAAAATATAATAAATAATTAAAAATTTTTAAATATCAAAATAATAATAATATTAAAAAATAATATTCTAATAATATTTTATTCAATTCATCTGAAACAATCTCAATAATATTTTATTCAAACTGGGCCTAAAAAGGCGAGAGATTGAAATAGTTGCAAATAGAGGCAATTAGCAATATAAATAATTCTCATTGAGATTTCGTTTGACAAATCCTATGCATAAGCTATTATTCACTCCCACATTCCATACTTATAGTTTTTTCATAAGGTGTGGGGGTGCTTTTTATAGGATGTGGAGTGGTGAATAGTAGCTGATAAGAATAATTTTTTATTTTGTTTTGGCCACATGAGTTTTTCTACAATCTTTCAACGAAGCGAGATCATGTTGCAAAAACAATAACAGAAAATTAGCAAAAGTAAACAATTAAATAAACAAACAATCAATCACACAATAAAAATTATTTGTTGAGTATTGTGGAGCCTGGCTCAGTCCACTCAAGTGGAGATGTTACACAAAGAGTTTGCACGTGATCGCTCGGTAGCTCGCTCGAGCGAAGTTCAGGCAGAGAGTTCGCTTGTGAGTTGCTCGATAGGTGGCTTAAGCAAACAACTAGTAAATAGGTTCACTCGACACGTTCTCGACATGCCACTAGAGCGAATAATGCTTATTTTGTGAAATTAGGATTTTCTGCCATGCAATTGAGCATAATAATCGCCCCATACACTGTACATTGTGATTTTTCAAGAAATAAAATCCTCTATAGCTCTGTTGACATAAGCAAGTTGCTTAACCATGTAAATCTTGTGTCGTGTGATTGTTTGATTGTTCTTTTCTCGTTTACTTTCAAGTTTTGTCATCATTTTTTCACAACAATTGGTATCAAGAGCTAAGGTTTGGGTCTAAGGAAAAGTAATGGCTAGAGAAGAAATGAAGGTATCTGGGATTGAGAAATTCGATGGCACAAATTATGGATATTGAAGGATGCAGATAGAGGACTACATTTATGGGAAGAGACTTCATCTTTCATTATTGGAGAAGAAGCTGAGCAACATGAAAAATGCTGATTGGAACCTATTAGATCGACATGTTTTGAGGGTTAATCGGCTAACATTGTCGAGATCTATTGCACACAATGTCATCAAGGAGAAGACGACTGCAGATCTCATGACGGCGTTGTCAGGTATGTATGAAAAGTCGTATGCGAATAACAATATACACTTAATGAAGAAGTTGTGTAATTTGAAGATGGTAGAAGATACGTCTATTGCACAACATTTGGATAAGTTCAATATTATTACAAATCAATTGTCTTCTGTTGAAATTGAGTTTGATGATGAGATACATGCATTGATATTGTTGGCTTCGCTGCAAAATAGTTGGGAAGCCATGAGAATGACTGTCAGTAATTTTGTTGGAAAGAAAAAATTGAAATATGATGATATTTGTGATTTGATTTTGGCTGAGAAGGTGCGCATGAAGGATTCAAGCGAGATCTCGGGTTTGAGTTTAGCACTAAATGCTGATTATCGGGGGAGATCACAAGACATAAAATCAAACAGAGGCAGATCAAAATTAAAGAATAGGGACAAGAGCAAGTCAAAGCCTAGGCAGTAGGCAACTTGATGAAACTGTGGCAAGGTTGGTCACATAAAGAAGAACTGTAAAAATTTGAAGAAGACGAAGAATGATAGTGCTAATGTAGTTACTGAAAAACTACATGATGCATTACTACTTGCAATTTACAGTCCAGTTGATGACTGAATACTGGATTTAGGGGCTTCCTTTCACACATCTTCCCATCGAGAGATAATGTAAAACTATGTTGCTGGTGACTTTGGAACGGTATAACTGGCTAATGGAGAGGCATTGGACGTGCTGAGAATGAGATACATTGACGTTGCACTCCCTAAGAAGAACAAATGGACCTTGCAAAAGGTCAAACACATTCTTGAGTTGAAAAAAAACTTCATCTCTGTAGGACAACTCGATGATTGTGGACATTCAGTCGTGTTCTCAGATAGCACCTGGATGCTTACTAAAGAGGCAATGGTACTAGCTCGGAGTAAGAAAACTGGTACTCTATATATGACGACTGGTTTGAATAACACTATTGCTACTACAATTATAGAGATCACTGCAGATTTGTGATACTGTAGGCTTGGCCATATGAGTCAGAAGGGCATGAAAGAACTACTATTTAAAGGCAACCTACCAGAATTGAGGTTAGTTGATCTCAGCATGTGTGAAAGCTATATACTGCGAAGTAGAAAAAAGTCAGTTTCTTGAAGAGTGACAAAACACTAAAAGCAGAAAAGCTAGAGCTTATGCACACAAACGTGTGGGAATCTTCTCTAGTGTCATCTTTTAGAAGTTTTCGGTACTATATCACGTTCATTAACGACCATAGCAGGAAGGTATGAGTTTATTTTTTGAAACATAAATCTAATGTATTTGATGTGTTCAAAAGGTGGAAAGTCTTAGCTGAGACAGAGATAGAGTTAAAACTGAAATACTTGAAGTCTGAAAATGGTGGTGAATATATTAATGGAGGGTTCAAGGAGTACTATATCGCTCATAGTATCAGAACATAGAAGACCATTCCTAGGACACCACAACAAAATGGTATTGTTGAATGTATGAACATAATCATTAATGAGCGTGCTAGAAGCATGAGGCTGCATGCTGAACTACCACCTACATTCTAGGCAGACGCAGTCAGCACTGCTTTTCACCTGATAAATCGAGGGCCATCAATTCCATTAGATTGTGGACTGCCTGAGGAGGTTTGGAGCGGAAAAGAGGTCAAATTCTTTCATCTTAAAACTTTTGGTTGTCTTTCTTATGATCATATTGATTTTGATGCTATAATAAACTTGAGCAAAGTCAAAAAAATGTTATTTCATTAGCTATGGAGACAAGGCACTTGACTATTGTTTCTAGGATGAGCAGGGTCGGAAGATCAGAAAAAACAGGAATGTGATATTCAATGAGAAAGTTATGTACAATGGCAAATCCAGTACAGTTGCTGATACAATTCCTAAGGAGTCTGAGTTTGAGTTTGGAGGACCTACCAAAGGTCACAGTGCAGTACAGGGACATGAGTGGCAGAGAGAGTGGGCCCAGTCCACCCATTCCTAGTATTCTACAGTTAGATTCAGAGACGTCCACATCTACAATTGTAGTTCGCAGGTCAATCATCTATACTGCGTTTTTCACCCACTTTGAATTATATTCTATTGACAGATAGTGGAGAACTGCAGAGCTATGAGAAAACCTTGCAAAATGAAAATTCAAGTAAGTGAGAGTTGGCCATGAAGGATGAGATAGATTCCTTGTTAGAAAATCAGACATGAGAGTTGATAGAACTTTCATAGGGAAGAAGGCATTGTACAACAAGTGGGTGTACCGGGTGAAAACTGAGCATGATGGTAATAAGAGATACAAGGCTAGACTTGTTGTAAAAAGGTTTTAGTAGAAAAAGGGTATTGACTACTCTGAGATATTTTCTCCTGTGGTGAAGATCACAACTATCAGGTTAGTATTGACAATAGTTGCGACTGAAAATTTGTATCTTGAACAGTTAGATGTGAAGACAACTTTCCTTCATAGAGATCTTGAAGAAGACATCTAAATGCATCAGCTTGAGGGGTTTGTAGTACAGGGAAAAGAGAGTTCAGTTTGTAAACTGAAGAAGAGCTTGTATGGTGCCCTGAAGTAAGCTCCTAGATAGTGGTACAAGAAGTTTGATAGTTTTATGTGCAGTTCAGGGTATATCAGATGTTAGGCATTTTGACAATTCTTACATTATTTTACTACTGTATGTAGATGATATGCTCATTGCAAGGTCCAGCATTGATGAGATCAATAATCTGAAGAAGCAGATGTCAAAGCACTTTGTAATGAAGGATTTGAGAGTTACAAAACAAATCATTGACATGAGAATTGTTCGAGACAGAGTCAAAGGCACGTTGAGACTCTCATAGATTAAGTATGTGAAAAAGGTACTTAGTAGGTTCAACATGGACAAGGCCAAACCTGTTGGCATACCCTTGGACAGTCACTTCAGACTTAGCAAGGATTTGTAACCAAAGTCAGAAGAGTAATACGATTATATGAGTAACATTCCTTATGCCTCAGCTATTGAATCACTTATGTATGTTATGGTTTGTACAAGACAAGATATTGTCCATGCAGTGGGAGTTGTGAGCAGATATATGAATGACCCAAGAAAACAACATTGAAAAACTATGTAATGGATTTCGGTGTACCTAAAAGGCTCCTTAGAAGCATGCTTGTGCTTATCTAGAGAGAGTTTAGTGGTACATGGCTATGTTGATCCTGATCTGGCTGGAGACATTGATAGTAGAAAGAGTACCACAGGCTTTATTTACACTTTGGGTGGTACTTCCCTATCTCGGGGTTCTAATTTGCAGAAAACAATTTCTTTGTCTACTACAGAAGCTGAGTATGTTGCTGTGTTAGAAGCATCAAAGGAGATGATTTCGTTACAAGGATTCTTGGAGGAGTTGGGTAAGAAGAATCAGAAGAGCATTCTCTACAGCGATAGTCAGAGCATTCCTCGCCAAGAATTCAGCATTTCATTCTAAGACAAAACACATTCAAATTAAGTATCATTTCATTCGATCACTAGTTGATGATGGATAGTTGATACCTGAGAAATTTTGTAGAAGCAAGAACCCTGCTGATATATTAATAAAGGGTGTTACACTTGAGAAACTGAAGTTGTGCATAACTTCAGTTGGTCTTCTAGTATGAAGACAGGAGCAATGAGTTGCAGAGGTGGAGGATATCATGTTTTTGAGGCAGAGGGTGATGCAGTGGCTGTACCAGTCTCGAAGTGAGAGAATTGTTGAGTATTGTAGAGCCTAGCTCAGTCCGCTTGAGCGAAGCATTCAGGCCGCTCGAGCGGAGACGTAATGCCAAAAGTTCATGCGTGATTCACTCAACAGGGAGCTCGAGCAGATGCGACACTCGATAGGCCACTCAAGCGGAGTTCAAACAGAGAGTTCGTTTGTGAGTCGTTCGACAGATGGCTCGAGCAAATGACCAATAAATAGGTTCGCTCGACACGCCGCTCAAGCAAATAATGCTTATTTTGTGAACTTGGGATTTTCCACCATGTATCCTATATATATGTATTTTTCTGATACTATGGTCGTACAATTGAACACAGTAATTGCCCCGTACACTATACATTGTGATTCCTCAAGAAATAAAATTCTTTGCAGTTTTGCAGACGTAGGCAAGTTGCCGAACCACGTAAATCTTGTGTCGTGTGATTGTTTGATTGTTCTTTTCTTGTTTACTTTCATTTTTTGTCATAATTTTTTCATAACATTATTTATGCGGTTTGACAACATGTCTACATCCTTAGAGTTGTAGAGGATTTTATTATGCTGAAGAATTATAAAATACACTTTGAGACAAAATTTTATTGTTTAGATGCTCACATTGTTCATAATGAGCATATTTATATGGTTACACGGTAAAAACCCTAATTTTACTTTTCTGCGATATTTGCTATAGTAGAGTGTTGAGCGCGCCTTGAGCAAACTCTTATCTGATATTTGATTGAGCGACGTGTCGAGTGAGACTCAATCAAACTCTCTACTTGAGTTTCGCTCGAGCCACCTGTACTGCGAACGTCAATATATGGGCTTGGGCCTTCAAGCCTACGCTCCATAGCACAAGCCTAATTGAAAATTCACTCAAAAACCGTTATGAATCAGTGTCAGGTCGGATCATCAAGTCGGGCCGCCACAACAATCAATCAGGCTCCACAAACCCAATATAGCTTTAAAGTAATGAAGTTGCATCGAGAAAGTGATAATCACCAGCGACTTTTTCCCATGCAAAAGGCATACTCTATTAGAACTATTATTTCACACCTCAAATATTAGAACTGTGTAATAATTTTATATGCCCTAACTGATCAGACTTCACAGTTAAAGGATTCGGAGTAAATAACCTCAGGCTATTATTTATAATATATAAATCCACTTTTCACTGGGATTTGGATGGAAATTTTATACGTGGTGACAGCTTAAAGCCGAAAAGGAAATTAATTAAGTAGTAAATTATATAAATGAAGGTCTCAAGTCTTAAATCTTAATTACGACTTGAGTTTCTCCATATTTCCTCTAGTTCTCTAGCAAAGGACTTTTGTCTTCCTACAACGATCGTAATATGATCCTTCTTCTCGATCACTTTGACACGGGCACGAGGTATTTTTGCTTTCACATTGTGGCTGCATTCAACAGGGATAAGTTCATCGTCTTGGCCATGGAACACGGCAACATCGCACTTAAGGTGGTCTCGGACTGCGTCCATGTACGCGTCAAGTTTGCTGGCGGTGCCGCAGATGATGTTGTGTAGGGTATGCCATGCAGCGTTGTGGGTATGCAGGAAGAAACCTTCAAGCAAGAATGTCCTAATTCTGTGTGCGCGCAAAAGAATTCAGAATAAAAGAGGAATTAATTCATTTAAGCTTAAATCTAAATAAGCTTATGGCAATTAATATTGTAGATATGTAGATCATGTCTCTTTCAAAAAAGTCTTGCACTGAATTAAATTGATGGCCAACCAACCGTTCACGCGCACATTAAATGTAAAGCCAATCAGTATTTCAACATCTGTACCCATCGATTGTTTGTAATACGTGACTTAATTTAGTCTGTACAGCATTTGACTAAGCTGCCCCAAATAGCGGGGAAGAAATTAATATTGGGAAATATTACTGCTCCCAGCTTGATCCGCATGTTGCTGTCCTACATGCATGTTGCATGCATCATATTTCTTATTTTTTCCTATATTTAGAATAGAAGCAAGAGGCAAGCTGTATGCATTGCAGTACTTTCGGTGGGTGTAAGATTTTGTTCATGTATATTATGAATTCATGAGTAAAGTTCATAGACTCGTGATCTGGTACTCGTAAAATTCCTTTATCTGAATTTGAGAGCAGCAAGTGAGATAGTGATAAACATCAAAGCAAGTCTTGCCTTATTTATCAATAAATGTTGTGAGTCTTAATTCATGTGTCTATTTCTCTCTTATTCTAGACTTTTCGAGTTCAAACTAGAACTTGAAACAAATTTTATTTCGAGTATCCAATCTAAAAATAGATGTGTCTTTTTTAAAAAAAAAAAAAAGAGACAATAACCTAATTTTATTAAAAAAAAAGGGCGTGTGAGGACTACAATTTCTGTGATTTTAATGAGTCAATTAATTAGGGAGTATCATAGAGAAGAATTATGATTTTTCCATGAAATAAATAAATATGAATCAAATTCCATTTTAAATAAAGCAATATACTTTCGTCGTTTCCTAAATGATAAAGAAACGAAAATGAGAAAATAAGATTTCTTGTCGCATGTATGATTAATGTACGTCATAACATTTTACGTCCTGATAAAAAAAAATATAAAGAATTGATCTACTCATGCATTAATATTCTTACACTATATATATATTTTTATTTTTTTTCTTTAATAGTTGATGATGTATGGTCAGTCACCGACTGAACCATGGACTGGAGACAACCCCATCAATATCAATGCGACACTTGTTTCCAGTGCACAGGATACGACCGACCCCGTCAATGGACCCATATATGACTCTTGCGTTGCCCCTTAAATATGGATCTGTCCCCCTCACCAGATTGTTCAACGACTCTTTAACTGATCGGGGTGGGACCATTTCCTTGCTTCTCCCATAATTTTCTTTTACTCTCTTTCGCGCGTTTGAAACATTTATTTTTCCTTTTTCTTTTTAAAAATATTTCTGATTTAGAGACTAATCAATTATCTTTTCAAGTACTGCTAGATCAACTGCTTTATTTTCCTCAATGTGAAATTATATATTTAAATATATGGATCAGGTATCTAGCACAAAGGATATATGACAACCTTCTAGTCTCCTATTTTTTTTAAACAATCTCATTAAACGGTGAAAGTGTTCAATTTGTACGTTACTTTCAAGTCTGAACCAAAGGGGAAAAAAAAAACATAAATTAAGAAGGAAAAGAAAAAAAAGGGTTGGATGAGGTTGTTGATGTTGGTACGCTGATTGGAATTTTTAAATATGCAGTATTTATAGGGAACCTAAAACATGATGCATGCAGATGAAAAGGTGCATGTGTAAATGGGATGATTATTGAATGTAATGCAAAGTTGAGTGCTTCGACAGTCTTAATTAGGTGGTAGCTAGCTAGATGGATGGAGTTGATGATCAATAATTACCTGTTTCTAGTGACGAGTTTGGTGAGAAATTCCCACAATCGATGGTTCTTGCAAATGAGCAGGCAAATTGTCCTGGAAATGTGCTCGTACCAGCATGCAATCGACGCTCCAAACGCAATCAGCGGCCACACACGCCTCGGAGCTACCCTTCTCATCACGTATTGTGTAGCTTGTGTTCCCTTTGGAACCGGGAAATATGGCTGCCATTTCATGTCAAATTTGTTGTAGTGGCTTGATTTACATCCGGGTAAAGTTAAAGATAATTTAACAATTAAGGGAATTACTTACTGGTGCAAGTAGGGTTAAGGATTTCACACAGCCAGGGTGCTTAACAGCGAGTGCAAGAGCCAAGATGCAACCTAAAGAATGAGCCACAATGTGCAAAGACTTGATTTTGTATGGTTCCAGCACGGACTGTTCTATCATGTCCAAGTGCTCCCTTAGCGTGTAAAGAGAGTCGGTTGGCTTTGGACTTCTTCCAAACCCAAGCAGATCAATGGCAAACAAGCGATATGTCGATTTAGCCGCGCTTGAGAAATTTGGAAAAAGCGTTTCTGTCCAAAATGCCGAAGATGAAATGAAGCCATGAATGAACAACACATCTTCTCGTGCTTTATCTGACATCATAAATACAGCATAAATACCAGACGGTCCAGACCAAATCTAAATGTGAATTAAACTAAAAACATGAATATCAATGAAGGTCCAAGTCCATGTTTATTATAGTTTTATGGTGTTTTAGCTATTACCTTTGGGTCCTTCGGCTCGAACAAACAGAGTTTCTTTGCAAGAAGAGGTCCAAGAAATGCAAAGTTTACAATCACAGTCGGACCATCTCGGGATCGGATGTAATTGCTGCTTTCCAATCTTTCCTTGGAGCATTTCAACAATGGTGGAGTTAACCGTGAATGTTGAGCGCACCGTGCCGTTCTTGATCTTCTCACAAGACTGTACATTGATGGTCCTGTCCGTGACCTTGAGCCTTTTAAGCTCGGAGACGGTCAAGTTCGAGACCTCGGACACCAGAGAAGGACGCGTATAGAGGGTGTCTGAGATCTCCTCGAGTTGTAGCTTGCTGGAACTGAGGCAAACGATCTTAGAGTTGCCTTGTTCTGATACCAAGATTTTTCCACTGCTAGTGATGGCTTCTTTGCCGGACGAGCAGTAACATGGCTTCCATTCGGCTTCCATGAAGAAATCAGCTAACTTGTAAACATAACAAAGAAGGAAATCAAAAAGGTCTAGCAAAGAGAAGACAATGAAGCTCACTGCCTCGTTTATAACCCTGCCAGTTAATGTTAAAACCGATTTGGTTTTGCCCATGAGAGCCATTATTTGATCACAAGATGATCAACTTTTCTCAATAGTGGAATACACGCCCGAAAGAGAGAGAGAGAGAGAGAGAGAGAGAGAGAATCACAATGAAAATGCGAAGGTACTCCTTGGCTTAATATGTTCAAAAAGTGTCATCTGAAGTATCGACAGGCTCATGTACTGTAAATAGCTCAGTACTCTTCTCTGTTGATCTCTCCTCTTGACAAGCAAATGATCCTAAGCTACCAAGAAGATGATCAGAGCCAAGCGAAGAATATGGCTCGGGTTCTTTTGATATTGTGCTAATGGGTTACAGTTGGCTCCCCCCATTCCCAATCTTCTTGACTCCTCCGAAATGATGTTCAATGTACTGGAAGCGTATCGGAGTGTTTCTCTTAAAAATTACTTAAAAGAGAGAGAGAGAGAAGGTTTTTTTTTTTTTTTCTCCCGAGTGAGTGAGGGAGCTGGGGTGTGGACAAACACTGAGATACAGATGTATGAATTCATTGTTTCATTTAAAATGGTTTGCAGGTCAAGGAAAAAGGTTAGGTGGTAGTTGAACCCCCAGATGAAGTAACAAATTCTCCTCAGCAAATATTTATCCCTAGTGTACACATTTTTCCTTTTTCTATATCATACGTGTTCCAATAGAAACAGCTTGTTTATAACAAAGACAGAAATGTTTCTTCTGTCTCTTAAACCCAAATTAAGAGAAAAAAATGGACCACTTTCTTGCTCATCACAAATTAGCTTCGTCGCTCTATTTTCTTATCCACTAGGTTGGCGTCATTGACCGATCGAGGTCATTTCGAATATCATAGCCATATTGATGTCGGAGTTATATTAATTTATTGGGTTAACCGATGATTAATCAATCTTGAGTTTTTACCGTTATGGTGATCATGATCACGTCTTATATATTTTCATATTAGCAGGCCATTAAAGAACGATGAAAATAATTACCAATTCTCATTAAAAGAGAAAACTAAAACATCCAAATAATTCAAAAATAAAAAATAATTAATCTTTTTTCTTTTAATTAAAACGAAATAAATGTCTATACCCCTAGTACTTATTGTAGGCCGTCTAGACGTACCCTTCGCATGCATGAGGTCACCGTCCTAAAATATTATTAATGTTAAGAATCATCGATGCATGCATTATGTCCGGCGCGTTTACTCATGATCTTATCTGAAATGATTTTAGGGCCAACCAAGTAGGGGTCGGACATGCTTAATTCTATGCATGCATGATGGGAATTAACTTTATAAAGATCGTGATATTAAACACTTATGACCTATATATAATATATGTATAAATCATAACTACTTGTTTATTCATTGATATATATATATATATATATATATATAGGACCCTTTGTGTTTGTCGACGGGAAGATATATATATATATATATATATATATATATATATATATATATATATATTTATAGATTTTTGGATCGGTTAGTATTCCAAGTACGTACGGTTAAGACATAGATCATATAACAACTAAAATTTCTTTTTATCAGTTTAAAATTTTAAAATAATTTGTAATTTCATGCCGACAACTGAATTTATATGCCAAGTGTTAATTTGACATTATGCCGAGGATTAGTGATCTTTTTCTTCCGGTTATTAACCTCTTAGTCATAATAAATCAAATAATAACTTCAAGAAAATCTTGATCTGTATAATTACTTATAAGCGATGGATTTCTGCATGTTCGGAAATCTTAACTGCGTGGTACTACTGATTCTCTGCTAAATGTGTTAATGTCATGACATGATGAGTACTATCCTCTTAGTTCCCCTCTTACGCAAAATAAAGTCGATAATTAATACGGTAGTTGCTAATAATCATCCTTTGTTCATTTTGGCAATCATTTCTGTTCCCATGTCTTTACTTTTTCTAACCATAACCTGACCAATTGTGTAAATCATCCAGAAATATGAGACACGCACTCTAGCTAACATCTACTGGGGCCCTATAAATCTGCACATAATGATGCCCAGACGCAAACTTTGTCCTGTGAAATTGACAATCCAAGCACATGGTAATCAAGTTCGATCGGCTCCGGCCTATGATCTATTATTTATTCCCCTTGTTCACCAGCAGACGTAACATACCTTTCTTTCCCTCGTTCTTTTTTTTGCTTACGAAGTCTTGCTGGTAGCTAGGAACCCACCTAGCTAGTAAATGATCATGGAGATTATTCATGGGCATTTTAGTCATTCCACGAATTGCATGACCATGCATGAAGATCAATTCCAGACATTAAACGTACGTATCACTACAAGAAATTTGATTTTTAGAGATGAAATTAGTTAAAGACGAACTAAATTTCATCTCTAAAAGTTATTTTTAGAGATAAAATTTTCATTTCATCTCCAAAACTACCTCAGATACAAATTTCATTTGAACGGAAAAATATCCATTCGAACGGAATATTTTGTGATTAAAAAAATCGTCTCAAAAAGAAAAAACGTTCGAACGAAAAAAAAAATGTTCGAACAACCAATTAATTCTGTTCGAACAGTAATAATATTGGCTGGAAATTAAATTTATTTTCTCGAAAAAAGTTAATAACCGTACGAACTTAAATTTATTGCTTCGAATGGACCTTTTTTTCATTCATTTGTTTATCATTATTAATTTGTACATATATTTTTAATTTTGTTTTTCCGAAAAAAGTTATTTCTTTTATGTTAAATTATATAAATATAACTTTAAAGATAATATTATTTTTTATATTATCATAAACGGCAAGTAAAATGAAAAAAATAAATAAAGTAGCAAACATGAGAAATAAAAACTATATATTAATTACATCTCAACTATGTAATGTTCAATACAACATAAAAAAAGTAAAATAATAACTAAAACGACTGTTTGGTGCTGAGTAGATCAACATCCTCTTGTAACATTTTAACGCGTCCATCCAGATCCCTAAGTTTCTCCATGATGGGCTCAACGAACTCAACAAACAGATTTCATAACTGATCCAAAGTAGCCCCAGGAGGCTATCTCTCAACAGCGGCAGTAGTAGTAGAAGCTGGATCGGTGGGCGGGGCACTAGATTGTTCTGGTGCAGTCTTCCGCATGTGCCCCTGGCTTTTGCTGAATGTGATCTTGTTGAGGGGCTCCATTTGTGGCGACCTCCGCTCAGTCGCTGACATTGTAACCCCTGATCGGAGTAGGATGTTAGATATCAGCAGTGCAAATGGTAGACTACCTCCACTTACATAGAGTGACTCCGATCGAATGCGGTAAAAGAAATACAAGGCCAGATCAATGGGGTCCCCTCGCGCTATCCACAACAAAAATCTGGCTCGATCGATCCCGAAATCAGTCTTGTGTTTTTTCGGGACGACGTTATAGCCAACAATCAAGTTAAGCATTATGAAAGATGCTTTACAGTCGGCCTGTCGGATCACCTTACTCCCATCATATGGAGGAGCCGAATGGTCTCGCACTAGATGACAAACCTGATCATCTGTGAAACCATCATCAGGTAGATTCACATCCTCACTATCATCCGGCTCTATATTCGGGACTTGTGTGGAAGATGCGGCCGGTGTGTCAGAATCAGATGGTGCAGCCGCTGGTCCCGAAGTAGCCGGTCCAGGATATGCACCGACCTCGCGCCGGATGTCAAGGAACTTAGTAATAATATGGGGAGAGAAATTAATACTCACTCCCCGGACTGATAAAGTGCAGAAAAGAGTATCAGCACTCCCCTCTCCCATGGCACGGTAAAATTCACCGACCATATTTGGATATGCAGTCCCCTGCTGCTGACAGATCGGTACCAATTCCTGCTTAGTGAAGATGGACTGTATACTCCGTCCCTCCCACGAAAAATGGGAGAAATCAGACAAAATGATCTGACGCTCGACGAGTACAAATCTCGACTCTTGAGCAGGAGCTGGTCCAGTACTACTTTCACTGACCTGATCTCTTGCACGTTTTCGTCCGATAGATGCCATTAATATACTGTTTAACCACAAAAAAATTAAGAATATAATTCTAAATATTATATTTAAAATATATTATTGAAGAATTATACTTAGACTGAACTGAATTGAAATAACCAGTTCTAACGAAGAATCTTCCATTCGAACTAGTAAAATTGTTCAAATGGAAGATTTTGTCCAATCGAATTGGCAATTAATACTCGTTCGAACGGTAAGTTTTTGTTCGAACAGAAATAAATCTATTTGGCAACATCGCGTTCGAATGAGATCGAAGCCAAATAGCCATGGCCGAAACTCTCATCTACACCAAAAGTTTCTCCTTAATCGGTAGAATGATTAAGGAGTGAATCTAGATCACTTCTACATATTAAATATCCGTTATATTGATCAACTACACCAAAATGGGAGGATTTCGGAGGTAATAATAGAGGTTTCCTCCCTCCCAAAAAAAGTTCATTAATCCCAAAAAAAGTAATAATAGAGGTTTGATGTAGGCCCATACCTCTTAGAAGTGAGAAATGCGTTGTTCCTATAGCGGTTGAGTGGCGGCGGAGATAAGGGGCAAGTCGAAGGTAATCAGCGGCTTAGGTTCGAATGCTGTCTGTGGGTTTGATGCGAATCGAATTGGGCGTATAAAGATCGTGACGCCTCGTTCGAATGGAATAAAAACCCGTTCGAATACGGAATACGGAAACCCATGGCGAGTAGTGGAGAAGTTTGCACCAAGAAATATATATGATACTATTCTAGAGACAGACGAACCTTCAGAAGAAGTTGATACTCCAGCAAATGAAGAAGCATATCAAGAAAATGAAGTAGGCACAACCTATTTGTTGATCTCAGCCAATATGATATGGTTCTATTGCGTAGAGAAGATGTTCAACCCGAAATAATTGAGGGTGAAATATCAGAAGACGATGAATCAATTGAAGTGTCTAGCGAGGATGAGGGCGACTGGTCAAGCAAAACAGATAGTGAATGAATTTTAAACATCAATTTTTGTAAGTATTATTCTTATAAATATCTGTAACGCTTGTTTGAATAATTATTTGTTACAATTTTAAATAGATATGCCTCCTAAACGTAAAGTAACATGTGTGCCATCTCCATCCATTACTGACTCCCCGTGTGGTTCACCTGCCATGAATAGTGAGCCAACACTACTAGACTCAGAAAAAAGTATTTTATCAAATTAAATACCACAGTTTATTGTCAATTTAAGTAATATATCTATAAAATAAAATTATTTAATTCAAATACTTGCTTTAATTATTGTATATATAACTGTTGTAAGCCAGCGTCGAGGGAGAGGCACTACGAGGGGTGTCTGCATAGAGAAAGTAAGGAATGTTGGTAAAATTAAAGTTGATATTCCTGATTATCAACCGGTGGCTCTGGAGATTCGGCAGCATGTTTTGCTTATTTTGTTGGTACGCTTACTCGCACGTATGCACCTATTGCTGCATCCTCTTGGTCTAAAGTTTTTCAAGATGTGAAAGACCACATCAAAAATCGTTACTTGGTAATAAACTACATCTCAAGTAACTAAGTATTATTCATGTTACTTTTTGGATATTTCGTATTTATACTAATTGTTTATAATTATTGGGAGGATGAGTTTGAATTTGATTTTGGCCGACGAGAGGATTGATTAACGGTTGAGAAGCTGATGTCGAATGCATTTCGGAGGTACAAAGGTCGATGTTATGTACATTATAAGAAGTTCAGTACTACAATAGAGGCGCGCCAAAATCCATTCCAAGCAATGCCACCAAATGAATGGGAGAAGATTTATGATATATTTGAAAATCCAACTTATCAGGTAATTTTGCTGCTATGTTTTTTTAATAGTATATGATAGATATATTAAACATATATATATATATATATATATATATATATATATATTTAGCAACGGAGTACTGTGAACAAAGCAAATAGATCAAACTTAAAGATACACCATTATGAGGGTTCTCGATCTTTTCATCGTTTTTCTAACAAAATTGTAAGTTATTATACTCTCTGTTAAATATTAACATATAATACATTTTTCTGATTTAAGTTCTAATATATATATATTTTTGCAGAAAGAAGAAAGTCCTGCTGACTATGATTTGACCCAATTGTATGCAAAATCACATAAAAATTGTAATGGTGTTTGGACCAGTCCCGAACTAGAGGCAAATTATGTAAGTTTAAGTTTCTTTAATTTCATTGTGACTATATTTTTGTTACTTATACTAACTAGTATGTTTTTTTTTATAGGACAAGATGATATCTCTCAAGAAAGCTATTGCGAATCC
Source organism: Cyclocarya paliurus (assembly GCA_029856935.1). Classification (NCBI taxonomy): domain Eukaryota; kingdom Viridiplantae; phylum Streptophyta; class Magnoliopsida; order Fagales; family Juglandaceae; genus Cyclocarya; species Cyclocarya paliurus. The sequence goes on from CM056948.1 coordinate 11,650,761, forward strand.
ATTTGATGCGTCATCTGTTAACGATACTCAGATCCTTTCTCAAGTTCTTAGATCACGTTCTGTATATTTGAGGGGTTTAGGACGTTACGTTAAGCCATCCTTAACATCATCATCCTCTTTCCGAGCCAGATCGAATGATAACAAAACTAAAGAATTGGAGGAAGCAACACTTGAGATAGAACGATTGAGGTCCAAGGAAAAAAAGTTGCTGACCAGATTAGATCAAGCAGCAGATCTTGAGGCCAGATTATAAGAGAACATGCAGAAGAGACTGGAGATGGAGGTACAAAAATCTATGCTTCAGTTGCAGTCAATTATGTCACAAAATTCTACACCATAACCATAATTGTAAAAGTTATTTCTTTCTTTAGGGTTATTTCTATTATAAAGTTTTAAAATATTTGAACAATTGACATTTGAATTGTAATTTTTGTAATACTAATATGGTATTTTTAATTAATTTGATTTTGTTCTGTATGATTCATATTGTTCTACCAGTTCGAACGGAAATTACCATTTCTAAATCTATTCGAATAAACAAATACCCATTCGAACAACAAATAACCCATTCGAACGATTAATGCGAAATACAGTTTAAACGGACATATTTTGCATTTGAACAAAAGTCATTCGAACAAAATTTATTAGTTTGAAGACACACTCCTTTTGTTCGAACAGTATCAAATATTGTTATTTGTTCGATTCAAAATTTTATTCCGTTCAAATGGACGGGTCAGTTTGAACTAAAAAATATTCCATTCGAACACTCCTTTCGTTCAAACAGTATCAAATATGGTTATTTGTTCGATTCAAAATTTTATTCCGTTCGAATAGACGGGTTGGTTCGAACGAAAAAATATTTCATTCGAACAACATATTGAGATGAAATTAGTTCGTTTCAAAACAAATTCCCCGTTCGAACAGTTTTGACTGGTTCTGTAAAATTTCGTCCCTAAAAGTAATTTTTGGAGACGAAATTTAAATTTTGTCTCCAAAAACATTTTGAGACAGCCTTTTAGAGACAAATTAGAGGTGAAATTTTTTCATCTCTAATTCTTTTTTGGAACAAATTGTGATTTTTTGACCATTGTAGTGTACGTACGTACGTTGTGAAGATGTGTCATCGGTTAATTTATGTTACAGACCTAGTCTCCCAAGGAGACTCGTTCTTACCTGCTTTTACAGGCCATGCGGATTGTGCTTCTGATCTCAACATGCAGTACTATGTCATAATTCTTACGTCCTCGATCGATCTCAGCCATGAGCCATCCATCCGATATTATTTAACTGTGTAAAGACTACTACAATCATGGGGCTTCCAAAACAATGTATATCTTTAGGTTTTCAAAGCGTTTCATATTCACTAGCTTTGTTCTTACTTCCTTTCATGTTTTGCCTAGTCTTTCTTTTACTTCATTCGTGTTTGGAGACTCCCTCGTGGATGCTGGGAACAATGACTACCTTTTCACGCTCTCAAAGGCAAATTCGCCACCTTATGGCATCGACTTCAAGCCTTCTGGTGGGCGACCCACCGGAAGATTCACCAATGGTCGAACCATACCCGACATTATAGGTAATGCTACTCTATCTTTAAATGTTTGAAATTATATAATATAATAGGCTAATTTAATAAATCTCTGGTTAAGGAAGACATAATATTGCCAGAGCTATAGTACTTATATATAATAACAAATTAAAATGTTTCTCACGGTGACTGATAATATATAACCTTATAGTAAAGTGACCTTTGTTCTATTGATTCTATACTTTTAATTAAAATTTTGTACCATGTATTTATGATCGATGATCTATGCTCTATGACGTATAGTTTTGGTGAAATATTATGACGAGAAATTAATGCTAATTAAAGCTGTACTTTTAGTAGCTACTATTGCCGAGCTAGGTCATGAGGCAGAACATAATGGCAAAAATAATGTATTGCACTGATTGAACGTATTGTCTGTTTCATTTAAAACAAATTAAGATGATGATGATCCTATTCCCAGGTCAGCATGCATGCAGGCCAGGGGGATGAAAATTAAACGCAAGAAAGGGAGAATATTGTATATTATATATGCAAATCATGCCTTGATGTTCCATACTCCAGCTAGAAAATGCAATTAACCTTCGCTACGCACATGTATGTCATCATGTCATGATCATTCAAGTGATCATTGAAAAGTACTACTCTTATGTCTATGTGTGATGTATCCAGCTTTCACAATATCAGTTAATGACATATTTTCTTTTCTAAGAAAGAGTATCAAGGTTTTTAATGGGCTTGCATTAATCTAGCTAGTTGCATTTATAATCTCATCTTTCGCCATAAGGACGGTATCAAGTTCGGTTCCCTATATCCCCAATCCCCCTCATCAAAAAGGGGTTGGGATTGTGGATTTGTGGCCCCATAAACCATACTTACATATTCACATCATTATCGATCGGTGGTAGTGATTTTGTTTAGTACTGTACTGGAGAAATCAGGTCAAGCCCTTGGAGCTGTGTCGTTTCCCCCACCTTACCTAGCACCAAATACTCAAGCTGATGCAATTCATAGAGGAATAAATTATGCTTCTGGAGCTTCAGGAATATTAGACAAAACAGGATCGCTGTTTGTAAGTATATATAATATATAAGTAATGCATTTCCTAATGCTATCTATCAGACGTAATTCCCCCTTTTTGCAAGTATATATTAGCAGGACTGATTAATTTCCTTCCTTTATAAAATCATTTGGGTTTGTAAAGTATACTGACTTGATATTTCTTCTGTAATTTTACATATAGATAGGAAGAATTCCGTTAAGTACTCAGGTGAACTATTTTGAGCAAAGTAGAAATTACATGGTAAATGTAATGGGAGAGAAACGTACAAAGGCATTCCTAAAGAAGGCAATATTCTCTTTAACGACTGGGTCCAATGATATGTTGAATTATGTTCAACCATCCATTCCCTTTCTTGGGAGTGACAAGGTTTCTCCCTCTACGTTCCAAGATTATATGGTTTTTAACTTGACCACACAGCTTAAGGTAAGAACTTATAACTTGGACGAACATGGTGATATTTCTTCTTCAAGTTGGTATATTATACTGGTTTTTTTGGTTATGTTTGGCTTTATCATGTGTAGCGTTTACATGAATTGGGGGCTAGAAAGTTCGTTGTGGTTGGGATTGCACCACTGGGATGCATACCATTTGTTCGTGCGCTGAATTTACTACCAAGAGGAAAATGCTCAGTTGAGGTCAATACATTGATCCAAGGCTACAATCAGAGACTGAAGTCAAAACTAGATCAATTGAATCGACAGTTGGGACCAGAATCTGTATTTGTGTATGCAAACTCCTATGATGTTTTCTCGAGGATCGTACTAAGTTATCGCCATTACGGTTGGACTAAAACCTTGAGCTTCTTTATTATAAGATTTTGTTTTCTTTTTTGGAATTGGGTCATTTTTACACCGTTTTTTACTCTTTTTTGGGTTATTGATAGGTTTTGAGAATGCCGATGAACCGTGCTGTGGAGGAAACTTCCCACCATTTATTTGTTTCAAGAGCAGTAATAATGCAAGCACAGCCACCTCTGTTCTGTGTGATGATCGATCGAAGTATGTGTTTTGGGATGCATATCACCCAACAGAAGCTGTCAATATCATCATTTCCAAAATGTTACTCGATGGTGATGAAAGCATTAGCTTTCCTATGAACTTCCGTGAACTTTACAACTACAACAACTCCTAGCTTTCAAAACAAGGACAGACTGCAGATTAATCTTCCAAAAATGTAATTCTCAGAAGAATTGAAATCATGTTCATGTATAGGTATGTTGAAGTGCTTAAAGATTGACATGCCTTTCAACCTTTGCAATTGTAGAATGATGTTGGAACTTGGAACTCCATGATAGTTGATGCAACCAAAGCATCCTCGACCCACGAACTGAAATAAAACTAGGCCATGAATATTATTATTTGAATAATTGTAGAAGATGCTAGCTAGTATCCATCTAGAATAAACAAAAGTCAACTCTAGCTAAGCTTTCTGAATCAGGTATTAACTCCCAAGATAAGTCAACGGCCTCCCCCTCCCACTTTTTCTTTCCTAGCTCCCAACTAGAGTCGTTTCTTTTCAGATCCATCATCAATGAGAGTCCGAACTTCAAAGTGGCCATTCCTATAAGAGACGGAGTTGACCATTGCTTCCCCATGACAATTTTATTCTGTTTGTCAACTACCACCTACACATGATTAAATAAACTATGGCATTCAGGCAGAGATGCCCCTTGCAGCTTGCTTATATTTCAAGCACCTTTTGTATCTTTGCTTTGCTTCGGACCAAAAAAGAATTTTGGAAAAATAAATAATTTATTAATTCCATTTGCCATGGCAGAGGAAGTGATTTTGACAACCACGTACAAAAAGTAATTATTAAAATATAAAGCCGATTCCTCTGTAAATGAATTTCTGACGCAACCACGCACTGTCCATTTATTGATTTATATTTGAATAATAATTACTGTTATTGAGTGTTTATTCTTGGGAAAAAGCTAGTATTCCGAGCTACCGCTGTGGCTCTGCTGGAACATTTTATTTATTTATTTATTTAGTAATTAAGAAAACATTAATATTGTATTTTTTAAAAAAATATTAAAAAATACATAAAAAAAAATTAACATAACTAACGGTATTCACAGCGGTAGCCGTACGTAGAGCCACCCTTATTATTTCCTTGCACTCTCGTTCTGCTTGAACAGAACAGAAAGGCACCTTTTGACCTGACAAGTTAGCTATGTGACTCGTATAAATGCCCAGTTAAGGTTTAAATGATAAAAGGTATTCTCGTGAACTTCGTAAGTCTTGTATCTTTTTTAAAAAAAGGTAAGTAAAATTTATATAAAAAAATTAATTTTTAAATAATAGACCTATTTTTTTACAAAATGATTACACAACTCTATGGCTATATGTAATATTATTATTTAAAAGTAGACCTTATGACTCTACTCTTCTGCATGCACAATGATTTTGCCTTCCCTTCCCAATGCTCTAAGATTATAATAGAAAAATGAAGTATGCATGTTAATTGAAAGAGTGTAAATATTTGTGTAATTGTTTGGTTTTCAATGACCAAAACGTATTGTATATTCATGATATTTACGGTCTGTACATGTACATCATTTGAGGATTACAATTCAAACGAACTAGCCTATTCAAACTAGATAAGATAAACCTTATCTCTTGATCATATCAATAGCATTTGAATTTAAACTAGGATCATCAATAACGGATGTAATAGATTGCTGGATAGGTTCCTCAGATGCATAGGACTCGGACTGAAGTGCAGATACTTGAGTGACTTCTCCAATATCACTAACAGCCCCCCGCAAGCTGAGGAAATGAGGTAGGACGTGAAGCTTGTCATGTAGCAATTGAAACCGAGAGGAGATTAGACCCTTTGCAAATATGTCTGTGAGTTGATCAACAGTGGATACAAACTTGAGGACAATATTTTTGTTGGCAACCTTTTCCCTGATGAACTGAAAGTCAATCTCTATATATTTGGTGTGGGCATGATATACGAGATTGGATGCCAAAGAGAGTGCGCCTATGTTGTCACACCACAAGGAGAGAGGAGATGGTAAAGTTATGTGTAGATCATATAGGAGCACACGGAGCCAGTAAGCTTCACCAGTGGCATAAGAGAGAGCCCTATATTTGGTCTCAGTGCTAGAATGAGCAACAATGAACTGTTTCTTGGCAAACGAAGAGATTAGACACGGTCCAAGAAAAACACCATAGCTTGTGGTTGATCTCTGATAGTCAAGGTCCCCGACTCAATCAAAATCATAGTAAACATCAAGCTTAACACAACTTTTTTGATAGAACATACCAAGACCAACACTACCTTTAGGGTATCATAATACTTGTTTGATAGCCATCCAATGCAAGGAAGTGGGTGAATGCATAAATTGTCATAACTGGTTGACATAATAGGCTATGTTTGGATGAGTCAATGTGCATATTATAAAGCATTGGCAAGTTGTCGATAGCTGGTCAGTTAAGATTCAGTTAAAAAAGAATCCTTAAGGGCTGAAAGTTTGGATCCACTGGTTCAAGGAGTAGAGTAAGGCTTGGCACCAATCATCCCAGCTGTATAAAGAAGATCTAATATGTATTTTGATTGATGTAGGTTGATTGAGCTGCATTATTGCATATTTTATACACTTAAGACCAATATATTTTTAATTATTTAATTATTTTATCATTGGTTTTAGATGGATAAATGGTTAAAAGGCATAAATCCAAGTTGTGAATTAAATTGATTAAATAGCATAATTTATGCTTGAGTTTATAACTTGTGATTTAATTGAACAATAATTTCTCACATGCACAACAAACTTTTAATATTTTAGTCTAGTTTTATCTTTATTTATTTATTTTCTTCTTCTAGTTTTATTTTATTTTTATTTTTATTTTATTCTGCCTGTTTTATTTTATTTTTATTTTTTATTTTATTTTATTTTTATTTTTATTTTTATTTTTTATTTTTCAGGCCCCTCCAAAACGACATGTAGTTTATCCATAACTACATGCCGTTTGTGCCTTCGTCAACCTCAGGCAGCACTGCACAGTGAGCTGCCTTGCGCGTAGTGACTCCACCGCAGCACCAAGCTTCTCCGCCGGCCACCAGCAACACCAGACGACGCCGGCGATCAGTTCTCCACCACCATGCACGGCCCAGCCACCCTCGGCTCAGCACCACTTCATGCATGCACCATGCACGGCCTGCACGTCGAAAGCACCCACGGCTTCCACCTGCTGCCTCCTCAGCCAACCACGCTGCCCAGCACCACCTTCCGAAGCTAGCACCACCTCCGTCAGCCTCCATGCATGCGGTCGGAGCATGCTCAGCCGCAGCCCACATGCACAGCTCAACCGAAACCAGTCCCCTGTTTTGACACCGAAAAACAGAGCAAAATACCAGCTCTGCCGAACACTACAACTTCTTTCAGTCACTGCTTCTCCGTCGACGTCCAGTTCTTATTGCAGGTGATCCAACTCTACACGGGTCACGCAGCAGTCCGAAAACCTGCAGGAAGAAAAACAAATAAAAAGAAAAGAAAGGGAGAGGTTCGGATAGGAAGTGAAACGCAGCAAACATGGGAACACGGAAGAGAGGAAGAGAAATAAACAGAAATAAAACACGGTGAAAGAAAAAAAAAAGAAATAAAAAGAATGAAGGAGAAAGGAAACCGAATGAAAGAAACATAAAGAAAAGAAAAGAAGTGGAGTTCGGTGCATGTGATGTTCGGTGCAGTGCATGTGGAGTTCGGTGCAGCAAAGAAAAAAAGAAGAAGAAGAAGAAGAAGAAGCAGTTCATTCGGTGTGCAGTCGGTTTCGGCTGTGAGTAAGAATAAAAAAAAAAAAACGAAAAAGGAAAGAAAATAAACATGCATGTAATGTTCGGTGCATTCGGTCGGCTGGAGTTCAGTGCAAGAAAGAAAGAAAGAAAAAGAAAGAAGAAAAAAAAGGCTGGTCGGCTGGCTTACTTTTGAGACAGGTGGGGAACAGAATAACACGAGCAGCTAAGCACAGCAAATACAAGTGGGAGATGAACTGGAAAGAGGTGATTCTTCTGCATGTGAGAAACAAGGCAAATGCACATGAGATAGCAGGATGCACGCAATACAGTGCAGTTTGAAGCCTATATAAAGGCTTGTAAGCAGACGAAGAACGGGGGCAGATGTTAGACGCCCAGTAGAGTCTGGGTCGATGTTAGACGCCCACTTAGGATTAGTCTGTAGTTTTTATTTTGGAGAAAGTGCAGATAAAGTGAGGGAATTTGGTGATGCAGTTGAGAGCCTAATGGACCAACTGTGTTATCGAGCTGTCCTCTCTTTTATCTGCCGTCTCCACTTTATTTTTATTTTTTTATTTCAATTTATGTCATTTAATTTTACGTACTTTAAATTTATGCACTTTAAATTACTGTCATTTATTTTTCTGCAATTTAATTTTCTGCACTTTAAATTACTGCACTTTATTTTTCTGCACTTTTAATTTATGTCATTTATTTTTCTGCATTTTACTTTACTGCAATTTAAATTACTGTCATTTAATTTTCCTGCACTTTTAATTTCTTGCAACTTTTAAATTCCAGTCATTTAATTTTCAGCAATTTAAGTTCACTGTCTTGCACTTTAAATTCTTTACTTTTCAACATGCATCTCAAACACTCAAAGCCAACAAAATGAATTTGGTTCACGACCAGTAAATCTTTTCTTTTTCTTATTGCACTTTTTCATCCATTGTACATATCACTTCTTTTTAATTTTTATTTTCTCATTGTAAATATTTCCACCATTTTACACGAGTTTATTTTTAGCACTTTCCCTGTGGAGACGATCTAGGAATTTATTCCTAATTACTACGCGACACGCTCCTGCACTTGGGATAGCCTTTGGGCTGCTCATTTTCGAACGAGTCATAGGTGTAGGCCAACGGTGTCACGGTAAGCTTCCATGCCAAGAAAATAGCCTAGATCACCAAGATCTTTTGTAACAAAAACATATTTAAGTTCTTGAATAATTGAGAAAAGAGCAGTAGTGTAGGTGCTACTGATTAGAATATCATCAACATAGACAAGAACATATAGAGTGATAGATTTTTTATGATAGAAAAAAATGATGTACCAACAACAGAGGTGCAAAATCCCAACTTGAGAAGAACTTGATAGACACACTGATACCACACTCTTGGAGCCAACATTAGGCCATACAAGACCTTTTGAGGACGACACACGTAATCAGTGTGAGTATATAACATCAATGAATCCATTAGGCTGCTCCATATAAACAACCTCATCGAGATAGCCATGTAAGAATGCGTTAGACACATCAAGTTGTCTAATACACCAGTCAATGTTCACAACAAGAGCAAGAACAATGTGGGTGGTAGAAGACTTCACAACAAGATTGAAGGTTTCTATGAAAAAAAATTCCATTTTGCTAATTGTTGTGTTGAAAATATTTGCAAATCTATAAAATTGTAACAAGTAGTAAAGTGCTTTAAAGAAAACAGATGTCGAACCCATGAAGATTAATTATGTTATTGAGTACTGAAATTTACTAAATTAATTACTATTTTGAAAAACTGAAATTTAAAGAATAGATTATTTAAACTAAACTGAAAAAAAGAGCATTAAAATTAAGATTTTAAAGATAATAAGAATAGATCTAGATCGTTTGATTTCAGCTAGCGAATCCCACACAATTTATTTTTCCTTGTTATAGAATTCCAATTATCCCAAGCTGATGATAAAAATCCCTTAACTATTCAATATTTTCTCTAGAACAATATTAAAAATATCTTCAATTAATAACTTCATATCTATGTGAATTTAATTAATTGGAGATTCATTAAGTTCTTTGGATTTATCTTAAAAATCACACCAATCGTGGTAAAGTATCTCTACTTTCGCTCAACTAATGATGCTTAATCCTATAGCTCTAATCACAAATCACTTCTCGGTCTCATTTTGACTCAATAGATCGAACAATAATTAGTTAGAACATTGCAAGCATTAAGATCAAGTAATAAACAATCAATCATGAAAATATTGAAAATAAAATAATTTAGAATATAAATTGTGTGTTCAATATTAGACTACATCAAAGCTCTAGAAAATAAACTAGTGTTCTTCATTGGAGTCGGTTGATGAAGCATGCTGCTCTCGCAACTGCCTTCCAGATTCGTCTCCTCGAAAGAAATTTAAAGAATAGTCTTTGAACTATTGGACTCTAAAACTCAAATTCTCTCCATTTCATTCCAATAATATTCTTATATATGGTAGAAAGAAACCCTAAAGTTTTTCTGATTTTCACCTAACTTTTAAGACTTATCTTGACAGCCGCGTACGTGATTTAGGAGTTCAAAGTTTGAAATTCTTATTAGAGAAAAATTTGTAGCCCTTTCCTATAGCGTTTCAACCCATCAAGAATTACATTAATAAAAAATGTGAATAGGAAGTTACGGTCAAAATACTAAAGTATGTTCAGGCTGTCCCTAGCGCATTTTGAATTTGAATTTCTTGTGGATTCCTTTTGTGATTTTTTTTTCTTTTTATTTTATTTTTTGGAAATTTTTATTTTCAAAACCCTCCTTCCATATATGCAGTCCATCCAATCCATTCAAAATCGATTCTCTTTTCAAATTTTAAAACAAAAGATATACCCCATATTTGCTTTTGAAAATTCGGAATTCTTAGCTTTCCAACTTCCATATGGATTTAGAGTATCAGAATGACATATTTTGGAGTTGGGCCCTTCATAAATGTTTTAGATCTCTTTCTCAGATTTCCAACGCACCTATGCTTGCTTTAGTCTGACTTCTAGAACTCTAGATACAGTCTGAAAACCAAAATAGGGTCTGGGCTGCAATAAACTTCTAGATAGATTCAGACTTCTTTGTTTCTTCTAAGTTTCGAATTTCAAAATGACAGCGCTGAGTTTTGGACTCTTCATAAAAATTTTAGGCCTACCTCTTAGCTGTCTAGAAAGACAAACGACATGTGAAAAAAAGGTGTGTAGCTTCAGTTAGAACTCAAAAACTAAACAGTGTTTTGTTTTGACTAGATCAGCCCAATTTCAACCTAATTCACTAATTAAACACCTGCAAAATACCATGTATTCTCAATAATTAAATAAATGTAAAAGACACCTAAAATTCTAGAAAATCAAGCTAAGAAACATACAAAATACTTTGAATCAAAACAATTAAGACTAAGAAAATGTGTGAAATAAATTTCTACATCACTTAATCACAACCTTTGGCAACAAGGCGCACTTTGAAATGCTCCACAGACCCAATTATCCTTCTCTTGATTTTGTATACCCATTTTTTGTGCACTACATGCTTACTAGGAGGTTTAGGACACAAAGGCCAAGTTTTGTTGGAAAGTAGAGCATCAAACTCATGTCCCACAGCAACACGCCAAGCAGGAGACGACACTGCATTGGCGTAACATGTAGGTTTGGTTTGGTCAAGCACAGTATTGAGGGCACAAAGGGGATGCTTGCTGGAGTAAAATAATTGATAGTCAATGAATGCTCTAAGGTGCCTTGAGTTAGTTCGTGATCTAGTCAACATGGGACGACTTGCTGGAGAGGTATGGGCAGGTACAATAGAGGTTGTTGCTACTACAACTGGGTCAACTACTGCTTGAGATGAATCTTGAGAAGCTAAAGACATTGTTGTATCATTAGTTGTTGAAGAATTGCTCAAAGGTATAGGAGGAGAGGCTGCCGTTGGTGACATTGGGGACATTTGTGTGCTGTAAAAAGAGAGTAATCTAGAGCTAGAATGATGGATGGAGAAGGAGAAATACTTGAGTATGGCTGAGGTCCAGCAGAGAGAATTTAGAATGAGGGACAACCGACACTCGGGAAGCAGCTGTAGGAGAATCAATGGAGGTGACCGGAACAAGAAAGGTACTTTCATCGAACACAACATAACAGGTGACCATAACAAGAAAGATGCATTGTTTGCTGTGAAATATTAGACATGTAAGGCGAAGTATTGGAAAACAAGAGCAACCAAAGGAACAAAGATAAGAGTAATCAGGTTGACATTTGAAAAGTGTAGAGTAAGGAGAGGAGTGATCTAAAATAGGTGTGAGAAGTTTGTTGATAAGAAGCAGAACAATAAGAAAAGATTCCACCCAGAAAGTTTTTGGAAGTTTAGAGTGAGCAAGCATTGAGAGTCCCATTTCCACAATGTGATGATGTTTGCACTTAGTAACCCCATTTTATTGAGCAGTGTAAGGGCAGCTAATGCGATGAAAAATGTCATGGAATTCAAGGAATGAGGTTAATTGCTTGGAAACATATTTACCTCCTCCATCAGCTTGTATATGTTTGATAGAAAGAATGTGTTACTTTCTTGTCCTATCAATGCTTTCCTCTAATAGTGACGAGTTTGAGCCTCATCTCTAATCCAGCATAATCTCCCTTCCCTTCCAATGATTCTGCTTGTGTTTAGGCCACATGCTTGTGTGCAAGGTTCCATTGTCATTTTTTATAGGACTTATGGCCATGGGGTGCATGATTTATGGTCTATGAATGCCCATACACAATGAATAGCAAAGATATAATCAAGAAATAGTTAAAGCAACATTGATTGTTTCTTGTAAAGTGACTAAATGCTCCAAATGTTGTAAAACCAACGTTGACAAAAAAAAAAAAAAAAGAAGCAAACAATCACACGACACAAAATTAAAGTGGTTCGGCAACTTGCCTAAGTCCACAGAGCTGCTTCTTTTTTTCTCACAAACCAGGTTGCACATACAACCCAAAAATCTCCCACTTGGTGGTTGGTTCTCCCATGCTAGCCATTGTTTCTAGCACAAGTTTTATCACCTATGCAGCTCACAGCTCCCGTCTTCAAGCTAAAAAACGCATAGAAGTCAAGCCCGCTTGAGTTCAGTCTCTCACGTGCATGACTACTTCAACATGACTGTAGCTGTGCGTGGTTGCTGGTGAACGAGTATGGATAACCCATGGTTACCGGTGTCGAGCTGTGACTTATGGTGCCTCCAGAAGCTTGCAGTTCACAAGGAGGACGTGCATGACTACTTCAACATAGGGTCATTCGCGACAGGATGTGGGTGATCTTTCAGTCAGCACATCCACTGGGTGACTCACAACTCCAACTGTACTCAGAATATCCAATCTCGAATCCCCTGGTAACCTTAGCCAACTTCCCTAGGCTTACAAAAGGAACAACAAAATTGACTCCCTTTTGCTTTCTCTTCTGATTCGCGAGATCAAGCCTGTTTGGACACACCTCTATATTTTCCTACACATCACTGAACCCTAATTTTAAATACAAAGTGTTAGTTCTCTTACCACATGCCAAGACTAGTGCACCCTTAGAGACCTTATACGCTCCTCCAAAAAACGCTACTGCATGACCATTGTCATCAAGTTGTCTCACAAATATCAAATTTTTCTTCAGATCTAGATTGTGTCTAACTTGCTACAAAGTCCACACACTCCTGTTTGAAAATGCGATGCGCACATTGCCCACCCCCACTACATCCAGTGCCTCTCCATCATTAGTGTACATCTTTCCAAAATCACTAGTAACATAGGTCTGCACGATCCCTCGATGTGAGGTGCAATGGAATGAAGGCCTTGAATCCAACATCTAATTATTAACCAAACTGTCAACAAAAAGAATTAGTGGATCCTGTATTTCTTCAGCCACCGTATTCACAGCTTCATCATCAATGCTTTCTTGATTCCGTCAGTCTCTTTCGATGTGGCCTGGCTAGCCACAATTCCAGTAAGTGATCTGCTGCTAGATCTCGACTTTTTCTAGCCTTTATTCTTGGAACTTGACCGATCGTGTCTCCTGCCCTGATAGACAACATTTAGGGCTAAACCCGAACCTGAGAACTCACCAGAATCTCTTCTACGTACCTTATTAGCAAGAATTATGTCACACACTTCATCATAATTCAGTTTCATCATGCTCGCTGAATTACTTACTGCCATCCTCATAACTTCCCAACTATTTGGTAACGATGCCAACATAATCAACGTTCTAATCTCGTCATCAAACTCAATCTCTACAAAAGACAATTGATTTGTAATAATATTAAAGTCATTCAAGTGTTGGGATATAGACATACATTCTGATATCTTCGGATTGAATAGCTTCTTCATCAGATATACCTTGTTATTTGTCGACATCATTTCATACATACCTGATAGAGCCACCGTGAGATCCATTATGGTTCTCTCTTTAATAATGTTGTGTGCAATCGATCTTGATAGTGTTAGCCAAATAAGCCCCAGAACCTATCAATCTAACAGGTTCCAATCAGCATCATCCATGCTCTCTAGCTTCTTGATACTAGTTGTTGTGAAACCAACAGTGACAAATAAAATAAAAGCAAACAATCACATGATACAAAATTAATGTGGTTTGGAAATGTGCCTACATCTACAGAGCTGCATGGGTTTTTATTCCAGACGAGATTACAATCACACACAGTGAGTTACGAGAGTGCCACTCTATTCACACAATCTCAACTCTCACTTTCTAAGGCTTTTTCATTCTTTCAATATGCTCTCCCACCTTTCCCTCTTTTGTTCACTCTAATTTGTTGAGCATACTCACAAAAGAAAAAACATTACATTTATATAGAGAAAACGGCACTGAAATCCTAAATGGAAAAACTAGGTTCTTTACTCGAATGCATGTCGAGCACGCCTCGAGCGAACAATCAATCTAATATTGGCTCGAGCAGTTTGTCGAGCGCTGCTCGAGTAAACACTTGTGTTAGTGCTTCGCTCGAGCCTAACATTACTTGAACCTTGAGTGAACAATCTGCCCGATCTTCGCTCAAACCCACTATCGAGTGCACCTCATACGAACTCACGAGTTGAGCGAACTCGAGCACCAAGTTGAGCGACACTCAAGCAAACCTTCTATTTGCATCTTTTTCGCTCACAAACCAGACTCCTATGCAACCCAACACCAAGAGCCATCCTCGAGCCTTACTTCCTCGTTTGAAGGACAAAGATGTGTTTAGTTAATGAGTTCTACTTTCGACTCTAATTCGTAATTTGGGCCCATGAATTACTTGTCATTCGAACTGCACACTTTGGGCAGGCCCATTTCGTAATGTACTTCCATCCTGTCTTGTAGTTAGCTAGCTTGCCAACTATGATATGGGAATCTGATATCAACACTCAAGGCTAGATAAATTCATGTACATGCAAATTAGGGGTGGGTAGTAGGGCCCCTCTGCCCCGCATCTAGCCCCCCTAGTGGGGATGTTAGAATAGGTTACAATATATATTTAAACATTGAAGGAAGAAAGTTTGTGAAAAGATTTAAAAAAAAAAAATGTCTGAACCAAGCCTCTCAAGTTATGGAAAATAAAATGAAAATGCGCTTGGGGGCTGGTGGGATTTGAACCAGTGCATGGCCTGGGGAAGAGACACACCTCAACCACTAGGCTGGCGCATCACTTCATTTGTGCTTGTAACGGTTATATTATTTAGACATAATTTCAAACGGTTAAGTTACAAAAAGGTGCAATTTTTCATAGGTGTCTCTTCAAGTCTATAAAAACTCAAGAAACGGTTCTTCTTCTTATCCCAGTTTCAGACTTCGCAATAGAAACTCAAGAACTCACCAAAATTGCTATTTTTAGAGTTATATGCTTTGTTGTATCCTAGAGACGATTTGCTAGGAACCTATTAGCAAACTCTAACCGAGTGAGGGCAAATATCTTCTTAAATACAGTATTTCTATACGCCTCAAAGCCTACAAATTTCTCAGATTCTCTTTTCAATTCCTTATTTCTCAACAATTTTAAGACGATATTTCAGTGGAAGGAGGGGCTGATGTAACAGCTTTCAAAGTCATGAATCAATATTTTGTGAAATTGGACAGATTTGATGGAACCAATTTCACACGTTGGCAAGACAAGATGAAGTTTCTTCTCATTACATTGAAAATTTTCTATGTTTTGGATCCAAATCTAAAGCCAAATTTTTATCCAACTCCTGAAGATATTGAAAGTACTAATGCAGAGAGGAAGAAATGTGAAGATGATGAACTTGTCTGCAGAGGTCACATTCTCAATACTCTCACTGATCATTTATATGATCTTTTTACTGCTATTAAGTCTCCTAGAGAAATCTGGAATAATCTAGAAGAAAAATATTAGACAGAAAAATTAGGTATTGATAAATTCATGATTTTGAAGTACTTTGAATTCAAAATGGTTGATAATTTGTCTGTCATAGACCAAGTGTATGGGTTGCAAGTTTTAGTTAACAAACTTCGTGATCTATCAATTAGTATTCCTGAGTCTTTCCAAGTGGGAGCAATTATTGTAAAACTTCCACCAAGTTGGAATAACTATAGGAAGAAGCTTCTGCATATGGCAGAAGAACTCACTTTAGAACAAATTGGAAAACATTTACGAATTGAAGAAGATAGTCTAATTCATGATGACAACCATTTTGATTCTAAAGTGAATGTCAACAGTATTCAAAAAGAAGATGACAGAAAATAGAATTATCTTAAGACAAAAAAGGAAAATACCTTCAAGAAGAATTATTCGACCAACAAAGACAAGAAAAATAGGCCATGTTTTAACTATGGAAAAAAGGGTCCTTATATTTGTGAATGCAGATTTTTAAAGAATAAGAAGAAAGAAAATGGCAATAGTTCAAACATGGCAAATGCAGTTGAAGAAATCATTGTGATGGTAACATAAAAGGAAATTGGCATTGTAACTGAGGTGCATTTCGCTTCTACTACAAATTCCTCTGATTGGTGGTTTGATTTTGGTGAAACTGTGCATGTGTGCAATGAGAAAGCACAATTCAAGAACTGTGTTATGGCTACTGATGGTCAAGTAGTTCTTCCGGGAAATCACAATTCTATTCAAGTTCATGGAAGAGGAAATTTAGAGTTGTTGCTTACTTCTGGGAAGAAACTAAGTTTAACCAATGCTCTTCATGTCCCAAATATTAAAAAGAATCTTGTTTCTACCAATTTGTTATGTAAAAAAGGCATAAAAGCTATCCTTGAATCTGATAAGTTGATCTTGTCAAAGAATGAGGTATTTGTTGGAATGGGATATTCTTGTGATGGAATGTTCAAACTCAATATTATGAATAAAGATATTACACATTCTTTTTATATTGTTGAGTCATTTTCTATATGGCATGGTCGTTTAGCGTAAATTTTAAATATATGTCTAAGAATGGTTTAATTTCTTACAAGAATGTTGATGATACAAAGTGTGAAAATTGTATTCAAACTAAAATGACTAAGAAACCATTTCCTAGTTCTAATAGAAATTCACAAATTTTAAAACTTATACATTCAGATATATGTGAATTAAATGGCATTTTGACTAGAGGAGGTAGGAGATATTTTATTATATTTATAGATGATTTTTCTAGATATATTGTGATGCCCCAACTCTCATGTACGGAAACTAGGAAATCATGACGTCGCGATGATGACAACGAGGGTCACACATCCCAATGAAAAGTGTCAAGTTTGTGTACATACAACGGTATACAACAAAAATGCAGCGAATAATTTAAGTAAGTTGACTAAGTACCAGAATTGTTTACTACAAATCCATTTGAAACAAAGCGTTTAAAGAGTAATACAATTATCCCATAAAACATAATAATTCCTAAAAAAAATGCATAATTCAACAAACGGGAAACAAATCCTAAACACGAGCGAGTGATCCCAAATCACTCCTCTGGCGGAGCTACATCCTTAGGTTCAACATCAACATCATTTGCATCAAAATCTACGATACCATAAAATGGTATCGCAGGTAAGCAATAATCCAAACAACCCACGAGATAAAAATGCATTAATACGACCAACAATTATGCATGCATATGATGAAATATGCATTAGGCCCAAAACATCATTTTTTTCAAAAATGAATATTTTCCAACCCACGCCAAAAAAATCCCATTTGATCCAAAACACGCCATTAATAAAATCCGTCATTTTTTCAGAAAATGATCCAATATAATCCACCATTTATTGGACATTGTAGGCGGGAATCACAGACGAAACTTTACCACCATCCCTACTGCGTGCATCGTAGGCAGGAATCACAGGCGGGACTACCATCATCCTTACTTATCACCATCTCTATCGCATGCACCGTAGGCGGGAATCACAGGTGGGACTATTCCACCATCCATACAATTTATTTCCACACAAGGGGTACCTATCAGAGCATTGTTGGTTAGAATTACAGGCAGGACTCTACTACCATCGCTACCACATGCACCGTAGGCGAGAATCATAGGCGGGACTATACTACCATCCATGCTTACCACCATCTATACTGCGTGCACCGTAAGAGGGAATCACAGACGGGATTATACCACCATCCCTGCTTACTACCATTCCTAAAGTCTCTTCTCATTTCTCTCAAAATGATTAATCCAATCATTTCAAACATACTCAAAATCATCTCTCACATGAAAACTCAGTTTTCAAATATACACATGAACATGTATGCAATTATGCGAAAATCCAGTTTTCATTTACAAACATTAACATGCGTGCAAATGCATTGTTTATGACACAACACCAATATTCAACAGCCAACAAAACCCAGCATAATCCAAACACACAACAACTCTATCCTCAAATCCAATCGATCCCTTACTCCTCGAACTCTGTCTGGCACAATCAACCAGTTCACAGTAAATATGAGTTAGTGCAAAAATACATTTAAATCTCAAAAGTTCTTTGAAAAAATACTTACAGCGCTATAATATAATTTTTAAAGGATTATGAAGGTGCTAGAAGTGGCAGCACAGCCATGCAATAGTGTATTTTGGACTGTGGTCGTAGGTCTCAAAATGGAAATTTCAAAGGGGAGTTATGGGAGGCTTGGGTAAGTCATAGACAGGCTCATAAAGGTCAATGGAATTGATGGTGGTGGCTAGTGGCCATGAGTGGCGGCGCACGGAGGAGATTGGCCAACTTTGAGGAAAAGAGGTCGTGGGAGAGTGAGAGAGAGTATGGTGGCTATGGGTCATGGTGGGGCATGAGATTGGATAGGGGAGGTCACTGGTGGGTGGGGAAGTCGTTGACGGTGGTGTGGTGGCCAGATGACGGCGAATGGCGGCGACATGGAGGAAAAGTCGTGGGGCTTGGTGAGCTTCGTGGGAGCATACGGTGGTGAGTTAAGGGCTAAGCTTGGTAGGAGATGATGGCCGGCAAGAGGGGAAGCTGCTGTGGTGGTGGTGGCCCTGTTGGGAGGTGCACGGTGGCCCAGTGAGTGTTAAGCCCACTCGGGCTATACACGGCCAAGAGAAAGAAAGAGGGAGTGTGGAGGGTGAGGTCACTGGAGGGGGGGTGAAGTTGGTGGGCTGGGCGGTGAGGTCCAATGGTGGCGCACGGCGGCGTTGGGTGAAGAGAACCAAAACAGGGGAGGGGGTCGTGTGGGCTTGGAGGCAGGGTAGGAAGAAAGAAAAATGAAGAAAAGAAAGAAGAAGAAAAAGAGAAAAGGGAAAAAGAAAAAAGAGGAAAAAGAAAAGGGAAGGAAAAGAAATGAGATTTAGTCTTTTTCATCTTGGGTCTCAAACTGATCCAACAAAAATTATTTAAAAACAACAATTTAAATAAAACTAATTTAAACACAGTGACTAAGTAAAATAAAATAATAAAATCCAACAATAAACTAATTTAAAATAAAGAGCATTTTAAATAATGAACAATAATTAATAATAAAAAAACATATTAAATTAAATTTCACAGTTAAAAGTCAAAAAATAATATCTTGTAAATCATCTAAAATGTAAAATAAGAAAGTCCATAATCTTAAGAAATGCAATAATTACTCAGTCAAAATGTACGTAAATACGGGGCATCACATATATTGTTGTGTATTTAATGAAGAATAAAAGATGAGGCTTTTCACATGTTCATTCACTATAAATCTGAAGTAGAAAATCAAAAAGAAAAGAAGATAAAAATTCTTAGAATCGATAGAGGTGGAAAATATTTCTCACATGAATTTTCTAATTTTTGCGAAGAACGTGGAATTGCTCACCAAATGATTACACCTTACACATCACAACAAAATGGTTTGGCTGAACAGAAAAATAGGACACTTGTGTGGACATGGTTAATGCTATGATTTTAAGTACAAAGTTGCCTTTTAATTTGGGCGGAGAGGTATTACTTACAGCATGCCATGTGCATAATAGAATGCCATCTAGAAAATTATAAATGTCACCGTATGAACTATGGAATGGAAGAAAATTAAATATAGATTATCTTAAAGTGTGGGGGTGTCAAGCTTTTTACAGAGTTCCTGATCCAAAAAGGACTAAAGTAAGACCTAGAGCAATCAAAAGTATGTTTGTAAGTTATGCTGAAAATTTCAAGGCATATAGACTATTAGATTTAAGCTCTAATGTCATAGTGAAATCAATAGATGTTGAATTTATTGAAAATAAATTCAATAATGATACTGAATATGTTTCAAAACCTAATCAAACAAAAGTTTCTAACTCTAATTCAAGTATCTCTCTTAATAGAAATAAGAGAAAGTCTACAGATTTGCTAGTAGAGCAAAGAAAGAGTCAGAGAGTTAGAAAAGAAAAGAATTTTGGTTCTGACTTTATTTCATCTTAAGCTATAGTATTCCTTGTGGAAGGAGACATAAACATAGTCCTTAATAAAATTACCATTGTTTTTAACATTGAGGATGATCTAAAAAGTTTTGATGAAGCCATGTCTTCTAGATATGCAACTTTTAGGGAAAAAGCTATAAATGAGGAAATGGACTCAATATAATCTAATAATACTTGGATGTTAGTGGATTTACCTCTAAATTAAAAAACTATTGGTAACAAATGGGTATTAAGAAGGAAGTTTAATTCTGATGGATTAGTCCAAACTTTTAAGGCAAGGTTAGTTGCAAAAGACTTTAGTCAAAAGGAGGGAATAAATTATTTTGATATCTATGCTCTAGTGGCAAGGATCACATCTATCGTGTACTTATAGCTCTTGCATCTATATATGATTTACATGTACATCAAATAGATGTAAAAACTGCTTTCTTAAATAATGATCTTGATGAGGAAGTATACATGGAACAACCTGAAGGGTTTGATCTGTGTGGAAATGAAAAGAAAGTATGTAAATTAGTTAAGTCATTATATGGTTTAAAACAAGTACCAAAACAATGGCATGAAAAGTTTGATTCTATTATTTTATCTGATGGTTTCAAATACAATAGTGTTGACAAGTGTATCTATTCAAAATTCATTGAAGATTATGGTGTTATTATTTGTCTTTATGTTGATAAGATGCTAATTTTTGGAACTAATATGATAGGCATATGTGAAGCCAAGAAGTATTTGACTTCAAAGTTTAAAATGAAAGCTCTTAATGAAGCAAATACTATTTTGGGAATCAAGTGAAAAAACAGTGATGGTTATGCACTATGTCAATCTCATTATATTGAGAAAGTGCTTCTTAAATTCAAACATCTAGGAATAAAAGAAGCAAATATACCATATGACTCTAGTGTAAAATTAAGTAAGAATTCTGGAAGGGCAATAGCACAACTTGAGTATACTAGTGTAATTGGTAGCATGATGTATGTTATGTATTGTACCTGACCAGATATTGCCTTTGCAGTGTGCAAACTTTCTAGACACACTAGTTGTCCTAATATAGATCACTGAAAAGCAATTGGCAGAGTCCTTGGATATTTAAAGAAAGCATTCTACTTAGGACTCTTTTATTCAAAGTTTCCAGCTGTACTAGAAGGATACTCAGATGCTAGTTGGATTACTAGCACAACTGCACAAGTGACAATAAATCCACGTTTGGTTGGATATTTACCCTTGGTGGAGGTGCTATTTCTTGGACATCAAAGAAACAAACATGTATTTCTCATTTCACAATGGATTCAAGAGTTTATAGCATTAGCAATAGTAGGAAATGAAGCAGAATGGCTTAGGAATATGTTGTTGGATATAAAGTTATGGTCACAACCTATGCCAGCTATTTCCTTGCATTGTGATAGTGAAGCTACTATGTCTAGAGCATACAAGAAAGTGTTCAATGGAAAATCTGGACACATAAGTCTATGACATGATTATATTAGACAATTAATAATTGATGGAATTATTACAATTGTCTATGTAAGGTCAAGTTGTAACTTGGTAGACCCTTTTACCAAAGGTTTATCACAAGAATTGGTAAGGGTTATATCCATTGGAATGAGACTAAAACCCTTTCAAAAGAATCACCAATAATGGTAACCCAACTTTTTTCATATTTAATCTGAAAAATTGTTTAATGGGTAATAACAAGTTACTAATTTGTGATTAGTTGAGCACTGCAATAACAAAGTCTCACTCAAGATGGATTAGCCCTAACTGTTACGATTAAGAAGGATGAGTTTTACTCTTAATGAGGTTCAAATATAGAAGTGTCTCGGTAACAAGGACATAAAAGGAACTTCGCCTATATGAACATAGAAGTGGTGCCACTTTTAACAAGAAATTTGGGTTTATACTTGTAAATGTTCATTAAACCAGGGTGTAGCACAATGCCATAATAGTGCTAATAATTATGAACCTCTATTGTGAATTAGATATTCTCGTATGTGTGTGTGTTATATTTCAGGTTTTAAGTTAAACATTTTTGGTTTAAGCCTAGGCCACCAATTACTTTTCAGAACTTTGAATTAATCACACTAAGAGAAGGTTTAAGTCAAAGATACATTCTTTTATGCATGATAATATCAATACTGAAATTGAATATAAAATATATATTACAACCTAGTGGGGGATTGTTGGAATAGGTTGCAATATATATTTAAATATTGAAGGAAGAAAGTTTGGGAAAAGATTTAAAAAAAAATATGTGTGAACCAAGCCTCTCAAGTTATGGAAAATAAAATGAAAAGGTGGTTGGGGTTAGTGGGATTCGAACCGGTGCATGAGCTGGGTAAGAGACATGCCTCAACCACTGGGCTAGCGCATCACTTCATATGTGCTTGTAACCGTTATATTATTTAAACATAACTTCAAATGGTTAAGTTACAAAAATGTGTGATTTTTCATAGGCGTCTCTTCAAGTCTATAAAACATATCTATACGAATGCAAGAAACAGTTCTTCTTCTTCATCCCAGTTTCAGACTTCGCAATAAAAACTCAAGAACTCTCCAAAATTGCTATTTATAGAGTTATAGACTATGTTGTATCCTAGAGACAATTTGCTAAGAACCTATTAGCAAACTCTAACCGAGTGGGAGCACATATCGTCTTAAAGACAATATTTCTATACGCCTCAAAGCCTACAAATTTCTCAGATTCTCTTTTTCAATTCCTTATTTGCTAACAGGGGTGGGGGTGGGGGCGGGGGCGAAGGACCCAACTCCGCCCTGCATTTTCCCTGCCCCGCACTTATATATTTTATTATATATTTATATTATACATATTTATAAATATTTATTATTTTTTCTATATATAAATATAGTAATTTATTACTATATATAAAAGTGAAGTCATATAATTCCAACGTGGCATTCTTCCCATTAAATTTGAAGTGTTATGTTTATGAAGTGATAAACTTTTTAAAAACAATGTTTCATTATGAATCATTGTAACTTTTAAGTTTTATTTATTTTCTTATATATAAATATATAAGTCGATTCAAGTCTCGACTCAAAGGCACTATTTCAACTTTTATATTGTTTCGTCAAATAAGTTGCCTTATAAACTATTTCAAATTTCTCAACTATAAAACCCAGTCTCTCTCTAAATCTCTCTCTCTCTCATACATAACATATACAACAATCTACGCATTGGGTGGGATATAGACTCGTATATATTAAGTAGAACTTTTATTTAATATTTTGTATAAGTTGTAGTGTAATAGGGTGACCCTTTTATAAATTGTCTTCATAATATAAATCTCATGCTTAAGTAATGTTAGATTCTTGTATTGCCAAGGCAATTTATAAAAGGGCTACTCTATTCCAGTACAGCTTATACAAAATATGCACTAACAAATTTAACAACTACATAGTTTTTAAATTATAATCATATTTACAAATTTAGATTTACATTTTGGATCTAAAAATGTTTTTGATCTTTTGGACTCATGAATAATTTTTGCGCCTAGTAGATTTTAGTTCATTATTGAAGTGGGGGAGGGGCGGTGAGAGGGCTACCCCGCACCGTATGGTGTTGGTAGAACCCGTAATTCATTGCCCATATTACAAGGGTTTTGCTACACAACCTCCTACTATTCATCTACACTCTACACTCCATATTTTTTAATATTTTTTTTTTGAATTTATTTTTCTTAAAATATTTCAAATTTTTTATTTACTATTCATATAAAAATTATTTAATAAAAAAAATTAAATTTTTTTTTTTTAAAATATGGAGTGTGGAGTGTTAGGAGGTTGGGAAGATTTATTGATATTACAAAGATAATCAACGACAACCCAACTGTCCAGAAACTACAATCTTTGCTGCTAAATCTTTGAAATGAGTGGAAGTTTTGTAACGGAATTACACTCACATTCAATAGTGTAAAACTAATGGTTTGGAGTGAAAATTGACTACTGAATTCATTTTTTGAAGGGTTTTGCAACATAGAACTTCAAAATCCCGTAATTTACTAGCAAATTAATGTCAAACAAGTAACATGGAACAAAATCTTGCCTTTTACTGTCTAACATGGAACGAAATTAAGGTTTTGGCTCTTCTGAAGTCCCAAAATCTCTCTCCGCTATTTCATCTTCCTGTCATTTTCTCCAGATACATAAGGGACATTCAAGCGTGCAAGGAAACAATTCTTATCTTAATTAAAGCAAAAAATACATGTTGGGTGGTTGCTTGCATCGGTAGGCAAGTAGAAAAAAAATGGTTTTAAGAAAAGTTTTCACCAATCCCGTATCATGTCACTGCCTAGCTTGGGTAGTGAGGTATTGATCTCCGATAATTATAATTTATGTATAAGCAACAGTTAATTGAATTATATGTTATAATATTAAAATAGAGTATCATATCTCCGTACTCCAAGAATATTTAATAATTATTTGTAACAAAGACACGATATTGAGATAGACTAATTATATTTATAATTTTGTCGTGTATTTTTTTTAATGTGGCATTCTTTAATTTTTTTTTTTTTTTTAGTGTTCTAAATTTTTAAAAATTTAAAATTTTTTGAATATTTATTGATATGACATCTCAATTTTTTTATTTAATTTAAATGAAGAATTCATGGCACTTAAGGCGGAATTAGATAACATGATGGCTTAATAAGATGAAAGTTTCCACTTCAAATTAGATCATAGACTCTACGATGCCAACTTATTTCAATCTCGTTGCTGCAAAGGGGATGATTATATACTACTGATCAAAATGAAGAGAATGCCTCATTGTTCGAATAAAACAAGCTATTACTGCAAGGCTAGTAGTCTCTCTCATCATGTGCAACCTGGACACGATAAATGACCCCCAATTTACTCAAAATGAAGAGACTCCATGCAATTCATTTAGAAAACACAATTTAGAGATGTAATCATATCTACTGGAATTGACATGTGAAATCCTTTACCTCCTAAAAATCAACTGAGAATGTAGCCAAGGATTGCAGCCATCACGGGTATGTAAATATATATATATATATATATATATATATATATATATATGATACTGGTTGTTTTCAAAAAGAATTCGATATAGGCTACTCGTGTTCTTCCAAAAGTCCAAAAATCAAGCCGCGCCTTCCTCCACTTTGTAATGCAGAGACGATGATTTTCCCACCAAAAAAGAAGCCTAATATACTTGGCCATCCATGTGAAACTCTAGGTTACTAAAAAGTCCAAAATCACGTGAAATTGTATATTATGGTTGGACTTTAGTTTAACCCCTTCCCCCTCTCCAAAAAATTGCAGGTCTGTAACTAACAAAACTGTTAATGCATTCGGCTGCCCTTGAAGAGCCACTCGTAGCCATTGAGTCTTTGACGGCCCATGTGATCCACTCTTTCTACGTATCCGTGACTTTGTTGCTAAAGACAAAGTTATATTTTGTACGAACTTCCATACCATACTGCGCCTTAAATTGTGGCATCCAAAGTCCAATCACGCCTAATTCTATTTTCTCTCGTAAATCACGCATTTTCGAGTCATTGTAAAGTTAATTTCTCTGTGCAAAACACTGAAAATTTGAAGAAATGCTTTTTAAATGAGATTTCATCCTGAGAATTATGCTTTCTGCCATGTCCTTTTTTCGACCACAATTCATGACTTTCTGGTTCCTATATCCAGTAGAATGGATGAAGTTTGTTTATTAATTTGTCCCCACAAATGTCCGGTTCCACGCAGCTGATCCCGTGATCAGCATAAGACAGACATGAATCTATCCCAACGACCAACGAACTTCCTCAAACGTCCTGCTTGCCCTGCTCTATAAATGGCTCTTCCAACCTCACGAAATATCAAACCCACAAGCATTCTCTGAGGCCTCTTCTGCTTTCTTAAACCACGTGCATTGGAATCAGAGGGGTTGTGGAGGGATAATAAAAAGAAATGGCTCTTAGTACCACCGCACTTTCAAAGATGATGCAAATTCTATGCTTAACTCTTTGTTCTCTCACCTTGCTTTGCTCTGCCTTCACTCCTCAAGATTACTCTGAAGCTCTTGAGAAATCCATCCTCTTCTTCGAGGGGCAGCGGTCAGGAAAGTTGCCATCAAACCAGAGGCTCACATGGAGGGCTGATTCTGGGCTATCAGATGGATCTTCATATCATGTATGAAATCTTCTGCTTTGGTTTGTCATTGCTGAATTTAGAATAACTATCATAAGTAACTGACTGCGGTTTTACTTGCTTGTGGATTTCAGGTGGATTTGGTTGGGGGTTATTATGATGCTGGAGATAATGTCAAGTTCGGCCTACCAATGGCCTTCACCACTACATTATTAGCATGGAGTGTCATTGAGTTTGGTAACTCCATGCACAACCAGATTGAGAATGCCAGAGCAGCCATCAAATGGAGCGCTGATTATCTTTTAAAAGCTGCCACTGCAACCCCGGATACCTTATACGTCCAAGTGAGCAAAAACAACTTGGTCTTAGCATCGCCAAAGAAATGGCGAATTCGGATATAGAATTAGAAGTAAAAAAAAAATGTTAAAACAGACCATAACATTTATATAGTTGGACGTAAATACAAACTCAACCAAGAATGGTGAATCCTTGCGGTGCAGTTAATGCATGCTTGTGGGAACAGCGGAAGTAACACACTCTTGACGTGAAATTCACGGACACTAGTTAATGCATGTTTGTTTGCAGCACTATGCAAACAAACATAGAAGGGGGGAAAAGAAGAAAGATAACTTATCTTCATCATTCTTACTATTAAATCAAAGGGCTCGAGACTAGTGAGCTTATGGTTCGGTTCTGAATGGTGCAGGTGGGAGATCCAAATATGGATCATCGCTGCTGGGAGAGGCCAGAGGATATGGATACGCCACGCAATGTCTACAAGGTATCTGCTCAAAACCCAGGATCAGATGTAGCAGCAGAGACGGCTGCTGCACTGGCTGCAGCTTCAATAGTATTCAAAGACTCCAACCCCTCTTATTCCACCAAATTGCTTCATACGGCCATGAAAGTAAACATCCAGACCAATTTCCTTCATTTATTTAAAGTTTTCTGTTTTTGCAACTTAATTAACAAGAAACTTCATCACGACACTGCAGGTATTCGATTTTGCAGACAGGCATAGAGGTTCTTACAGTGACTCTCTCAATTCAGTTGTCTGCCCATTTTACTGCTCTTACTCGGGCTACCATGTAAGACACTTTCTATTGCTTCTAACTTCGTTTACTACTACTTGACAATAATCTTGACCTTACTTCTGACAATTAGGATGAGCTTCTTTGGGGTGCATCGTGGATTCATACAGCCTCACAGAACAGCACATACTTAGCTTACATCAGGTCCAATGGCCACACCTTGGGCGCAGATGATGATGACTACTCTTTCAGTTGGGATGACAAGCGAGCCGGGACCAAAGTTTTGCTTTCCAAGGTCAATTTTAAACTCTGTTCTTGCCACTCCTGCATTAGTGTTAAATGATTTTCACCACATGGTAATAAAAAAAATTTACTTTTTTTGGAATTTTCCACAGGGTTTTCTAGAGAAGAGTACTGTAGAATTGCAGCTATACAAGGCACACTCAGACAACTACATATGTTCTCTAATGCCCGGAACATCTAGTTTTCAGGCTCAGTATACCCCTGGTCAGCAATCTCCTTCCCTTTCTCATCCTTACTTCATTGAATTGCCAATGGTATAGGTGCAGCTCCTTCGCCATCAATTACATCAAATTACAACACACTTTGGGGGGCCTGTCATCATTTTTTTCTACCTAGATAGATGGCAGTGACTTCCCATGCTGTGATGTGAGGTGAATTGCCACTGCAAGGAGATGCACTCAGTGTTAAATGATTGCCTAATACCATACTCTACAGGGGGACTTTTCTACAAAGCAAGTGAAAGCAATCTGCAGTATGTTACTTCCACAGCTTTCCTCCTCCTAACATATGCCAAGTATCTTAGCTCCAATGGCGGAGTTGCCTCGTGCGGTGGTTCAACAGTCAAGGCAGAAAATCTCATTTCACAGGCAAAGAAGCAAGTTGACTACGTTTTAGGAAATAATCCGGCAAAGATGTCTTACATGGTCGGCTTCGGACAGAGATACCCACAGCACGTCCACCATAGGGGCTCCTCTCTTCCTTCTATACATGCACACCCTGATCACATTGCCTGCAGCAATGGTTTTCAATACCTGAATTCCGGCTCACCCAATCCAAATATCCTTGTTGGAGCCATAGTTGGTGGCCCTGATAGTAAAGACAACTTCGCTGATGATCGGAACAATTACCAGCAATCTGAGCCAGCTACATATATAAATGCACCATTTGTTGGTGCTCTTGCTTTCTTTTCTTCCTAGGCAATCCCAGCACAAACTAGTAACATTTTCATGAGTACTACCTGTGGCTGGAGGATCATTATCAGTCCCATGTAAGCTTTAATTTAGAGGAATCTTGATTGGAATAGAAATATGTAACAATCTTGATTCGTATCCAACAACCTGCAAGAAACTTGAAGTGACTGTTGAAACTCAATATCTTGCCTTCTAGTTGTTATATATCCTTTGGACCTTTGAAACTTAAAACCAAGTTCTTCTTCATATATAAGACCATGCATCACATTCACAAAGCCTGTAAAGTGTCCTCTTGCAACAGGATACTAAATAAATCTTAAACTATTCTTCATCCTAAAAT
Organism: Cyclocarya paliurus; assembly: GCA_029856935.1. Classification (NCBI taxonomy): domain Eukaryota; kingdom Viridiplantae; phylum Streptophyta; class Magnoliopsida; order Fagales; family Juglandaceae; genus Cyclocarya; species Cyclocarya paliurus. The sequence goes on from CM056948.1 coordinate 11,679,671, forward strand.
TTGTCATGCTAATCACACATGTCGATTGACATATTTGAAGTGACTGTCATTAAGTACTAAATAAATTAAGCCACTTGAAATATGCTAGATTAGCAAGTATGACCGGAAATAACAAAATCTCAGTGCTCCATCTAACCAGAGAAGTTTCTTTGGCATATCCAAGCACTTAACAATCTAGCATAACTGGAGGAGTTGCATTTACATACCAATTGGCTTTCTACTTTGATGGCTGTTGGCTCTTCTCTCAAGCGTTGTATTAACACAGGATGTGGCTTTAATAGGTACATATTCAAACAGGCACAAGCTTGTTTTTCAAGTGTATGCTAACATTGCGGTCTAAAATAAGTTATGCACATGAAATAAGTATAATTTTACTGATGAAAAACAAATATATAACTAAAGTCAGTTAGCGAAATGCAATGAATTATTATACAATAAATAGAATATTTTCAAGTTTTTCCATATTAGAATATCGTTTTCTAAAATTTAGTTAAACATCTTGATCTTCTTTCTTTTTATTTTTCTTTATTTATATGGTTATGGTAGTGATTAGAGGCTTCACAAACTCTCTTATAATCAAGCGGGAAGAAAAAGATTTTTATATAGTGTGACAAAGCAACCATGATTATCAAGAATCTTAACTTATAAGTTCTTTATCATTGGTTATATAACTAAAAAAAGCATGAGTTAGAGAAAAAAAAACATAAAATAAACAAATTTAAAATAACTATACTTTAACATTCTCAGTGGTTTCTTTATCTTATCTTCTAAAATACATTATCAAAATTCACATTTTCTATTTTACATACTGATTTTTACAATAGTCCATACATGATCAGGTTATCAATTTTCTCTATATAATCATTTAAATACTTTTTTTTAATATTTTTTATTCATTTCAAATATTTCTTCTAATTAACTACCAATGAATTTGTAATATCCTCGTCTTTTAATATTTACAATATCTCCCGTTATATAATTATGTCATATTTCAATTTCAGATTAATCCAAATTTAAACGCCAAACCACTATTACAAGGTTTTGATCCAAGTGATTTTCTGCTTCTTCACCACCTTCAAACAACCAATTAATTTACTGCTATACTTTTCCTTCATTTTTTATGAGGGCCATTGTCGCCTACTCGTGTGGAATTCCCATTTGTACAATTTGTTGAGCAAGTGATTCAAGCTTTCTTGGCATGAGATAGCCAGTACAACGCTCATGCAATTATTGAGATAGCCAGTTCAATGCTCATACTCGCTTTTCTTGAAAGAACAGCTGCACTCCGAGGAAGATAGCGCCAAACGAATGAGAGGGGCTTAAATGAAATTCTGTTAAACAAAAGCAGGCAAGCAGTAGGGAAAAAACGTCCAGATGAGAGAGAAAAGAATTAAAAATATTTAGAGTTGTGAATGGATTACGGCAGTAAAGTGTAAAATAAACATCAAATACAAAATCTATTAAACTTTCTTTAAATTTTACAGAAAATTTTATTTTACAAAACCTATTCATGTGAATGCTCTTTGAGTGAAAATTAATTACGCAAGTAAAACTTAACAATTTAAGTGAAAATATTAGAGTGGCACTATAGCCACCGAAGAATGCCCCGAAGAAGTGTCCCGAATAGTGCATTTCATTTTTTTATTTTTATTTTCTTTTTTTGTCATGTATTTTTTTAATCATCATAAACATTTTTAAAAAAATAAAAAATTCACAACATCATTAAAAAATACTTCCTTAATCACTAAGTAAAAAAAAAATATTTCAGGACATACTTTCGGCCCTTCGAGACCCAACTTCGATGGATTTAGCATTTCTAAAAATATTAATATGTGTAAGTTACATCAAATTGATATTTAATAAAGAGTAAACACATAAATTGATGCATCTCATCCTATTTTATTAGATTGTAAATTTTTTTATTGTAAAGTTATTCCGGAAAATCATACGCAAATTTATTCTTATTAAAATATCATTTTAGATTTAAAGCATTTTTTAAGTTTTATTGTTTAAAATATTAAATTCATTTCGTTTCATTTTAGTTTTAGAGTAATGCTAGATGCAATTATGTCTTGCGCAAGTGCTGCGCACTTCTTTTAAAAAAAAGTGAGGTCTACTATCAAAAATTTAAATTTTTTCTATAGATCCCATATTTACTTACCTTTTTCAAAATGAGTGGGTGGCACTTGATGTTCTGAAACCAACAATGACAAACAAATAAAAAGCAACAATCACACAACACAAAATTAACGTGGTTCACCAACATACCTACATTCGCAGAGTTGCAGGGGACTTTATTCAAGATGAAATTACAATCACATACAGTGAGTTACAAGAGTATCACTCTACTCTCACAATCTCAACTTTTAATCATATGGCTTTTTCTCTCTCTTAATATGCTCTCACACATTTGCCTCTCTTTGTTCACTCTGATTTGCTTAACGTACTCACAAGAGAACAAATATTACTTATATTTAGTGAAAACGGGGCTGGAAACCCTAAGTGGAAAAATTGGATTTTTCACTAGAGTGGGTGTCGAGTTCACCTCAAACGAATGCTAGGGTTAGTGCTTTGCTTGAACCCAACATCAAGCAAACCTTGAGCGAACAATCTGTTTGATCTTCACTCAAGCCCACTATCGAGTGCACTTCAAGCGAACTCACAGATTAAGTTTCGCTCGAGAGTTAGGTCGAGCAACAGTCTAATGAACTTTCTGTCTGTACCTTTTCTGCTTATAAATCAGACTCCACATGCAACCCAATAATCTCCCATTTGGAGATTGGTTCTCCACATTCCAGCCATTATTTCCAGCTCAAGCTTTATCACCTCTACAGCTCACAACTCCTGTCTTCAAGCTAGAAGATGCAGTGCAGTCAAGGCCAACTTCAATCTCTCACGTGCATCGCCCTCAGTCAGCACATCCATTGGACGAGTCACAACTTCCGCTGCAATGGGAATATCTGGTCACGAATCAACCCTAGAAACTTTAGTCAACTTTCACTTGCCAGATCTCCTGTCTCGCAAGATTTTCTTATTCTTCCTTGGCTCACCACCTTCTGTCAACAAGATATTGTTCAAGGTAGTTGTCCACCATGGAGGTTTGGTCTTCCTAACAACTCTGCGAGCATCAATTGTAGGTGTAGATACTCTTGGAACACCAGACGCTCTGCTCCAATGTCTCACACATTTGCTCCACACTGTGATCTGTTAAGATTTCACCAAGCTTACATAAGGAACAACAAAACTAATTTCATTTTGCTTCCCTATTAGATTCGCACCATCAAGCTTGCTATTTTGTATTCCTGTATTTTCCTACACATTATTGGACTTTGATATCAAATACAAAGTGTTAGATCTCTTACCACTTGCGAGGACCAGTGCACCCTTTGTGACCTTCCATGCTCCTCCAGGAAACGCTACTGTATGATCGTTGTCGTTGAGCTGTCTCACAAAGATCAGACTTTTTTCAGATCTGAAATGTGTTTGACTTACTGTAGAGTCCACGTGCTCTTGTTAGGAAGTGCGATGCGTACATCGCCTACTCTCACTACATCTAATGCCTCTCCATCGGCTATGTACATCTTACCAAAATCACCAGTAACATAGTTTTACATGATCTTTCGATGTGAGGTGCTATGGAATGAAACCTCTGAATCAAACACTCAGTCTTCAACCGAATTGTGCACTACAAGAATTAAAGTGTCTTGTATTTATTCCGCAACCGCATTCATAGCGCTATCATCAGTAGTTTCTTGATTCTGGCAGTCTTTCTTGATGTGACTTGGCTTGCCACAACCAGTGTTTTGAGTTTCATACCGTACCGACCAGTACGACCGGCTGAAACACCGACCGATATTTCGGCCCTTAATTTTTTATTTTATTTTTTCATTTTTTTAAACTACAAACTCATTTTTTGACCCTCAATTCATACTAGGCTATTTATAATTTATATATCTATGTATTTATATATAATTTATTCATATATGGACTATTATTTTGAAATATAATTTATACATATACATTTATATATATAATTTATTTATATATCAACTATCCCGAAACGGTACACGAAACGGTACCGGTACGAAAATATTTCGTTCCAGTGCCTTCACCGGTACGGCATCCGGTACGGTATTCAAAACATTTGCCATAACTCCACCAAATGATCTGCTACCCAGATCTCATCCTTCTCTTGCTCCTGTTCTTAGAGTTTGACTTATCGTGTCTCCTGCCCCAATAGTGAATGTTCAAGGCCAAGCCTGAACTCGAGAATTTACCAGAATTTATTTTGCGTACCTCATCAGCATGAATCATGTCACATATATTATCGTAATTCAGTTTCGTATTGGCAACTAAATTACTCATCATCATTCTTATGGCCTCCCAACTATTTGACAATGATGCCAACATAATCAATGCTTTGATCTAATTTTCAAACTCAATCTCTACAAAAAACAATTGATTTGTGATCCTATTAAAGTCATTCAAGTGTTGAGCCAAAGGCATACCTTCTAACATCTTTAGATTGAACAATTTCTTTATCAGATGCAGCTTGTTATTTGTCAACGGCTTTTCATATATACCATACAGAGTTGTCATGAGATCCGCTGTGGTCTTATGCTAAAAACGTTGTGTGCAAACGATCTTGATAGTGTCAGCCAAAAAACCCCAAAACCTATCGATCTAACAGGTTCCAATTAGTATTGTCCATGGTCTCCGACTTCTTTCCCAACATTGGAAGATGGAGTCTCTTCTTATAAAGATAGTTCTCTATTTGCATCCTCCAGTATCCAAAGTCAGTACCGTACAACTTCTCGATCTCAGGTGTTTTTACTTCGTCTCCAGATATCGTTCTCCCTTAAACCCGAACCTTAGCTCTTAATAGCCAGTTGTTGTGAAACCAACGATGGCAAACAAATAAAAATCAACAATCACATGATGCAAAATTAATGTGGTTCGGCAATATATCTACATCCATAGAGTTACAGAGGATTTTATTTCAGGGAAGATTACAATTACATATAATGAATTACAAGAGTACTATTCTACTCACACAATCTCATTTCTCACTTTTTATGGTTTTTTCTCTCTTAATATGCTTTCACACATTTGTCTTTCTTTGTTTACTCTGATTTTTGCTGAACATATTCACAAGAGAACAAATATTACATATATATAGTGAAAATGGCGCTAAAAATCCTAAATAGCAAAATTGGGTTCTTCTCTCCAGTGGGTGTTGAGCGCACCTCGAGCGAACAACCAATTAAATATTGGTTCGAGTAGTTTGTCAAGCACTGGTCTAGCGAACACTAGGGTTAGTGCTTCGCTCGAGCCTAGTATCACGCGAACCTTGAGCGAACAATCTGTCTAATCTTCGATCGAACCCATTATCAAGTGTACCTCGAGCAAACTTACAGGTTGAGTTGAGTTTTGTTCGAGCACCAGGTCGAGCAACAGTCAAACAAACTTTATGTCTGTGCATTTTCTATTCACATACCACGCTCCACATGCAACCCAACACTTGCGACTATATAACTGCAAATATGATTTATTTTATTTTAAACTTAGGACTCATTTGGATGTTAAGATGAGATGAGAAATTAGTAAATAGTAATGAAATAGTTTGTGAATAGTATTTAAATAGTTTGAATTAAGATGCTTACGAGGTTTTGAAAAAAAAGAAAACAAAAGTTTAAAAATTTTATAAAGTTAAAATATTATTATAATATAATTTTTTAGAGTAATATTATACACCACAACCTTATATTACTTTCATTTTAATATGTAAGATGTGATATTTATCACCATTAATGATAAAAATGTGTCGCATCTTACTTAGTAAGATGATAGTGTAGTGTATGAAATTTTTCATTTTTTTAATATTAATTTTGTTTTTAGACTTAAAATATTTGAATTGTTTTTTATATTTTATTTAAAAATTTAAAAAAATTATAATAATTAGATACAGATTAAATAAAAGATTTGAATATTTGAATTTAAAAAATATTTATATTTATAATATTTAAATATAAAGATGAAACGAGAGAGCCTCCACTAATTCAAACCGGCCTTGGTCAGTGACAAGAAATTGGAACCAAGCAAACCTTCGCGCACCGGCTTGGAATCATCTTTTCTTAAATATTTTCCTTCCCTTCTTTCTCCAATGAGCTGGCACATTCCCCATCCTCTTCCCCATGGCCCGACCGACAGAACCCATCCTCAATGTCCTACCGTCACTAACAATTCTTAACACAATTCGCGAATTCCATAGTAATTTAATAAAACATTAACAAACTAAATTGAGGAATTTGATTAGTTTAATTGAATAGATTAAATATAAATGCAACTCTTCACTTTAAGTGCATGTTTCAAATTGTGGTAAAAAATATAACTTATAGCTTTCGAACTTATAACTTATAATTTAAATAATAAACTCTATCATTTAAAAGTTGTTTACTGTTTGATAAACTTGTATCTAAGTGCATGTTTGAGATTGTGGTGGAAAAGATAGCTTATAACTTTAGGGTTCATAACTTATAATTTAAATAATAAGCTCTATACTTCAAAAGTTATTTATTGTTTGATAAACTTGTATCTAAAATACTTTTAAAATTAGTTACATTAATTTTTTTAAAATATACAATTATCTGCATAAACTTTTCGATAAAAGTTTTAATTTGATTTTTTTTGAAAGTAGACTTTCAATTTTTTTATATGATTAAAACACTTTTTATAAATTTACCAAACATATTATATTTTCTTTAAAAAAAATATTTAAACAGTTAAAAGTACTTTTTAAAATTTCAAACACAATCCCAAACAGGTTCTAAAGCACTTTTAAAGTTAGTTATATTAATTTTTTTTAAATATATAGTTATCTGCATAAGCTTTTCAATAAAAGATTTAATTTGGTATTTTTTTAAAAAGTAGATTTTTAACTTTTTTATATGGTTAAAGTACTTTTTATAAATTTACCAAACATATCATTTTTTTTCAAGAACTTTTAAATAGTTAAAAGTATTTTTAAAATTTTTAAACTCAATCTCAAACATACTCTAAATCTTATCATGCTGGTGATATATTGTGATATATTGTGATGTTTCATATTTGAAATAATTTTTACTATTCTCTCTACTTAAATGATATCAGTTTAAAATCTGTTACATTATCACGTGTTATTGAGATAACAATGATTAAAATAAAAAGTATTAAATCATAAAAAATAATACTTTTCATCTTATCATCCTTAATGACGCAAATTTCAATAAGATCTGAATGCAATTTAACAACATTCTAATTCGCTATTCAATAGTTAAAATCGGCATTTTATCCAAGTTTGCAAATCCCCTCTGAATCTATTATAAAACTAAAATTTAAAACTAATTTGATTGAGTCTAAAAGTTGGAAAAACAGATTCCCTCCGTATTGAAATAAATATAAGACATAAAATATAATATAGGGTGTGAAATATATTATTAAATAATGTTAAATATAAGTTTAAATCATCCAAATTTCATACAATTTCTTTAAAAAATAATAAAATCCATATAAAATAATAAAATCCATATAAGGTAGTTAGAGGATTCCACTACCCTTCGCTTAAACAAATTGATCTTTGTTGGAATGGAATCAAGAGTAGCTTTCTAAAGAAAATTTTTAACAGCATTTGTCACTTTAAGCCTCCATAGCTTAGACGAGATTCCTGCATTTAGCATGATATTCGATGATTGTCTCCTCCTTCTTGTCAGTAATTCACCTTGAAGATGGTAAGCACTTTTTACTGAGAACTTGTCATTTGCAATACACCTCCATCCCAACCTATCTGGATTGTTGCAAACATTGATGGGAATTCTTGAGATAGTCTCATACTCAAGTTCTGAAAATATTTCCTTTAGTAAGGCCAAGTTCCAATGCTTTGTATTAGGATCAATTAAGTCTTTGAACCTTGCATCTTCATCTAATAATCTCACTAGTGATTGAATCCTCAATGAAGTTGGTGTAGAAACCCATTTGTTATGTCAGATCTTCACAGAATCTCCATTCCCTATCTTCCATATCATTCCTTCAGATAACAGGTGTTTTGCTGCCATTATGCTCCTCCATATGAAGGATACATTGTTGCCAAGTTTACAATTGAGGAAATCAGTATGAGGAAAATACTTTGCCTTAAGAACATAGAAGCCAATGAAGTAGGCTGCTGAATGATTCTCCATCCCTACTTTGCTAGTAAGGCCAAGTTGAAATTTTCAAAATCTCGAAAGCCCAATCCACTAACATTTTTAGCTTTCTTTAACTCTTGCCAACTTAGCCAATGGATTTTAGATCTCTTTGCCCTTTGCCCCCACCAGATTTTTTGCATAACTCCATTGATCTCCCACAACAGGACTTTAGGAATTTTGAAAAGCCCTTGTTGTAAATAGGAATAACCTGAATAACAGATTTGAGAAGAATTTCTTTTCCAGCTTGAAATAAGAATTTAAACTTCCAGTTGCTTATTTTGTCTCTAATTTTGTCCAAGATTAGGTTGAGAGCTTTGGATCTGTTCCTACCCACATATAAGGGTAAGCCCAGGTATTTCTCATATGATTGTGATGCTCTAACTCCTGTTGCAGCCAATATAACATCCTTCACTTTTGATCTAGTATTTCTGCTAAAAAAGATTGGGGTTTTCTCCAAATCCAGCCTTTGACCTGAAGCATGTTCATATGATTGAAGAAAATGGAAGAGCCTACTCCACTCTAGAGAATTAGTTTTATAGAAAAGTAGACTGTCATCTGCGAAAAAAAAAAAGAAAAGAAAAGGTGATTAATATGTAAAGAGACCCTTGCAATTGGTATCCCTGAGATCAATCTTTTTTCCTCTGCATTATTCAATATTGAACTAAGTGCTTCAGAACAAATAATAAAAAGATAAGGGGAAAGAGGATCTCTTTGTCTAATTCCTCTCGAAGGTTTGAAGCTGCTGTGTGGAACCCCATTTATTAGAATGGAATAGCTAACAGTGCTAACACACTGCGTAATAAGTGCAATCCACCTTTTATCAAAGCTCATCTTTTCCATAATTGATTTAAAAAATGATCATTCCACTTTATTGTTGGCTTTGCTCTTGTCAAGTTTAAGTGTCATTTAACCTTCCTTCATTCCTGTCATTCAAGTTTGCATAGTGTCCAAGGTTTCATAGGCAACAATTACATTATCTGAAATGAACTTGCCTAGGATGAAAGCACTTTGTGTTGGAGCAATCAAATCTAGAAGAATAAAGTTCAGTCTATTATCTAAAACCTTTACAATTATTTTGTAAAAATTATTGCGTAGGCTTATTGAGCAATAGTCTGAGACCAGCTTAGGCCTTTGCTTTTTTGGGATCAAGGTTATAAATGTCTCATTCAGTTTTTCAAATTCGTTGTTTGAGTTCAGAATGACCTTGATAGCCTAAATCACATCACTGCCAATAATATTCCAATGGTCCTGATAAAAAGCAGCTGGAAACCCATTAGGTCCTAGGGAACTTAGGGAATTCATCTAAAAAATAGCAGCAGTAATCTCCTCAATTGTAAATTCTCTAATCAGTTGCCTATTAAAATCATCAGTCACTGACTTACTAAGATGAGCAAAACTGTCTGTAATCCCATTAGGCTAAGAAGTGGAAAAGAGTTCCTGATAAAATTGCTTGAAAAATTTGCTAATTTCTTTTTGACTTATTGCCCAAGAACCTTCTCCATTAGAGATAGAGTGAATGATATTTGAATGTTTCCTCTGGTTAGCTCATAAATGGAAATATCTAGTATTTCTATCACCATCTCTTAACCACTTCAGTTTAGCTCTTGGCACCATTTTAGATCCTCATCTTCAAGTTAATCATCTACTGCTTTTTGTAAGCCTCTAATTGTCTCATTAAAGTCACCTTGATTCACTCTCTACATTTCTTTAATCAAATCTCTCTTCTGTATTATTGCTTTCCTTCTATCACCATGAAAAACTTTACTCCACATAACTAGATGGTCTTTGCAACTGTTCAAGCTTTTTTTAATGAAGTCCATTCTACTGGCATAATTAACTATGGATCTCCAAGCAAGTTTAGCAATCTCTGAGCAGTCCTCTTGTCTTGACAAGTCGGCTTCATATATGAAAATTCTTTTCTCTTTTGGTAGCTCTGTTGGCATTGTAACATGAAACGAATAAAGGACAGTAATCAAAATTCATTACAGGGAGTACATGAACTTCAAAGGTGCCAAAGAATATATTCCACTCTCTATTCCCTACAACTCTATCCAGTTTTTCTTTAGTGAACTCCCTCTCTTCTCTATTGTTACACCATGTAAACCTTGATCCCTTATAACCCAAATCACTTAAGGTATAATCATCCAAGGCTTCTCGAAACAATTCCATCAGTTTATAATGTCTAGAAGCAGCTCCTGATTTTTCCTCTTGGGACAATATTTCATTAAAGTCCCTCATACATATCCAAGGTAAAGACAAGGAAGGTTTGAGATGTCTCAACAAATTCCAACTTTCCACTCGATTTGCCACTATAGGACTCCTATAGAACCCAGTCAACATCCATTTCTGGTTCAAGTCAACTTCAGTAATAATCACTAAGATATGACTCTGAGAGTATGATTGAAGCTCAACCTATAGTTCCCTTTTCCATATCATAGCAATACCACCCCTTCTACCAATACAATCCAACACAAAGCTATGCTCAAAGTTCAACTTATTACGAATGAACTCTACCTTATTTCTTCTACATTTGTTCTCCATGAGGAAAATCACTCTAGGGAACTTCTCCTTCACCAATAGGTGAAGCTCATGAACTGTCAGAGGGTATTCAAGCTTTTGGAAGTTCCAACTTAATAGATTCATTGATATTGACAGGGCTGCTATGCAGCCACCGCCAATTCATTTTGGTTACTCACATCAGTAAGCACCTAGTATTTTGATTTTTTATTGTAATAAGCCTTATCTTCATTTTCCTTCGAACTCCTTTTCTTCGGACCACCATGATCTTCCAGAGACATTGCTGAATCCAGAATATCATTGGATTTGTCCAAACCAACACTCCCAGCTCTTCTCTTCCAATTGGATAAAGTTTTCTACCTACTAGCCTTAACAACCTTTGGTGTGAGAGAAATAGGTTGAGAGCATACTTGCCTATCCCTTGCAGTAAGTTCAAAAGAGAGGCCTTTCTGCATAGGTATTTCACCTTTCAGTTGATCACCTGATTTCTTGGAGCATATGTCTCCAACCTTATCCTGCCTATCACTAGCCATAAATTCAGATAAATGGCCATTTTGCATGGGAATATCAACTGCCTTTTTGCTACCTGACTTCTCGGAGCATAATCCTCCAACACTATCTTGAAGAGACATATTTGGAGAGTTTTCCTTATTTGCATCAGATTCCAATTGTGATAAGTCAACACTCGTACTCCTTCCTTCATTTGTCTTCTTTCCAAAAGCAAATTCTACCAAATCAACATTTCCTCTTTTTAAGGGATCATTTGAAACTGCACCCGTTTCTTCAGTGATCATAGGATCCTTTCCATTTTTGTCAATGCCAAGCAACATCTCAAGACTCATCGAAGCTTCCCTGCCTTGTTTTGCCAGACCAATTCGTCGGTTTTGTACCTTCTTGCTTCTTATAGACTCCAGTTGACTTTGACAATGGACTCACCCGTAGAACACTTCTGCTTTGCATGCTTAATAATACCACAATGGAAACAAAAGGATGGAAGCCTTTCATATTTGAAAGTAATCCAGAACCTTTCATCACCAATGTTTAAAAATCTTCTTGCTGCTAGAGCTTTCATGATATCCACTAGAACTTTCACTCTTAAGAACTTGCACTCTTTAAGAACTTGCCCCATCTTGATTCACCTTCATCTATGTCAACCATTAAGACTTTGCCTATAGTGGCACCCAGATTCTAACCCGTACGTTTGTTCATGCCAATAAAAGGCATATCATGAAACTGAATCCAAAGAGGCCCATATGAAACCTAGATATCTTTGGGTGCAGTAACTCCATCACATTCAATAAGACTTATCAAGAATTTATTGAAAGACCATGGACGCCCCGGGAAGATCCTTTTCTTCTCATCTTCCCCTTGGAACTCAATCAAAAAACGATTCCATGTAAATTCTTTGAAATCAACACAGCCCTCTGCCTACCAAAGTTTTGTCATTGTTGATTTAAAGGCACCTCTATTCACCTCCTTATCAAAAACAATGAAAGCAACCAAACATCTCCTATTATTCTCATATGACATCTCAATATCTTCCTCTAACACATCCTCCATCTTTTTTTCTTCCTTAGTGACTTTCAGTCCCTCACACAGTTTGGAAATCTCCCTCTCCATTCTCACACCCTCTTCAAACCTTCAACCTAAGAGACTAGAGAAAAAACACCTCACCCTTACAAGAGGAGACGGCCTGGATCATTAATTCAAGAGCTATACAAAATCTTGCCCACCCTATATCTACTCAAATCATTTTCCTTTGTTATTCTTTCATTTGCAAAAACTTGTTTAGATAGTAAGATGAGATGAGATGATTTAAGATGAGTTGAATAAAATATTGTTAAAATATTATTTTTTAATATTATTATTGTTTTAAGATTTGAAAAGTTGAATTTTTTATTATATTTGTATGAAAATTTAGAAAAATTATAATGATGAGATGAAATGATATGAAATGAGTTAAGAGTATTTCTATATCCAAACAAGATTTGGCCTGTAAATCATCTCATCTCATCTCATTTAATCTAATATCATATAATTATACAATTTTCTCAAACTTTTATATAAAATATAATAAATTTTTTAAATTTTAAAATAAAAATTATTAGAAAATATATATATATATTTTTTAATTTTTATCCGTGATCCCTAATTTCAAACACTCTGATTTCTATCCCAAAAACCAAAACCTTACCCAGTTACCCCTATCTCCACGCACGCAGTCAAGTTGAAGGTTCCTAACCCCTTCCTGTTCAATTTCTTCTCTTGAGGTCTCCGAAGACTTGTCTCTACTCCAAAGTTTAATTGTAATCCAATTTTTCCTCACCACAAAATTCAACCTCCGATCTGATCTCCTTCAGATCTACACCGTCCTCCCATGGCGTTCTCTACCCGCTCCGTCTTCCTCTCTCTCTTCCTCCTCTTCCTCTCTGCATCTGTCTCCATCGCCGAGATCCGATTCACGGAGGTAAGATCCAACAACCGGCCGATTATTCCCTTCGACGAATTTGGATTCACCCACACAGGTCGTATGGAGCTCAACGTCTCCAAGATCTCCCTCTCCGCCACGAATCCCGATCTCACAAAGGTCGGATTCTTCCTCTGCACCCGGGACTCTTGGATGCACGTGCTCCAGCAGCTGGAAGACGGCGAGGTCTCGTGCGCCCTCCTCTCCAAACTTGTCAAGCCTGTCTACACATTCGATAAGCTCAAAGGCGCGAAAGGCTTTAGCACCGTATTCACTGAGACCGACGCCGATCAGTTCACGCTCGTCTTCGCCAACTGCCTCCAGAGCCAGCTCTCGGTCTCCATGGACGTCAGGTCAGCGATGTACAATCTTGACGGCAAGAGCAGTCGCCGGGACTACCTTTCAGCCGGGAAGACCATTCTCCCGAGGATTTACTTCCTCTTTTCTCTGGTCTATTTCGCTCTCGCCGGCCTTTGGGTCTCCGTTCTGTACAAGAAGCGGTTGACAGTGTTCGGTATTCATTTCTTCATGCTTGCCGTTCTGATCCTCAAAGCTCTGAACCTGCTCTGCGAAGCCGAGGACAAATCGTACATCAAGCGCACCGGTAGCGCGCACGGATGGGACGTGTTGTTCTATATATTCAGTTTCTTGAAGGGAATTACGCTCTTTACTCTGATCGTTCTGATCGGCACGGGCTGGTCCTTTTTGAAGCCCTATTTGCAGGACAAGGAGAAGAAGGTCTTGATGATTGTGATCCCGCTTCAGGTCGTGGCGAACATTGCTCAAGTCGCTATCGACGAGAGCGGCCCGTTCGCGCATGATTGGGTCACCTGGAAGCAGGTGTTCTTGCTGGTCGATGTGGTTTGCTGCTGCGCGGTGTTGTTCCCTATCGTGTGGTCGATCAAGAACCTGCGCGATGCGGCGAGGACCGATGGCAAGGCGGCGGTTAATTTGATGAAGTTGACCTTGTTTAGGCAGTATTACGTCGTGGTGATTTGCTACATTTATTTTACCCGCGTGGTGGTGTATGCACTGGAGACTATCACTTCGTACCGGTATCTTTGGACCAGTGTCGTGGCTGCGGAGTTGGCGACGCTGGCGTTCTATGTGTTCACCGGGTACAAGTTCAAACCTGAGGCACATAACCCGTATTTTGTGGTCGATGATGAGGAGGAGGAGGCAGCAGCTGAGGCGCTGAAGCTTGAGGATGAGTTCGAATTGTGAGCGAGTTAACAAGGAAGATTTTTGGAGCTGGAGCAGTAATCAAATTGGGGAGTTTGAGGTAGAAACTTCAAACTATTACAAAATGGCTATTGTTAAATTTTAGTATTACAGAAATTGTCAGGATATAAAATTTGTGTTTTCTTTTGTTGCTTGATCTACTGTGCCTGTTATTTTAAGTTACCAGTTACGATTTCATACACTCTCATGTATGTCTGTGAAATGGATAGTATGTGTATGTATCGTTACCAGATACTTTGTGTTCAATTTTTTGGGGTAAATGGCTGTGTATATGGAAGCTCAAGATGCTCGTTCTTAGTATTGTAACGATTGTGCGGCTAATAAGTTGATACAAATTGAATGATTTTAATGTGACTCACAAACCGCGAGTTCTTATAAATCTATTTGTGAGAGCATAATTTTAAAAAGTAGGTGTGAGGCCTGTTGTAAACTCTTGTTACATACTTCCGTCCTGGGTAATTGGGCTATGCCTTATTTTGATGAATAAAACTTCTTGATTACCTATAAAAAAAAAAAAAAAAGTGGGTGAGGCGTTATTCTCATTGTGCATGGGTGATTTTTTTTTTTCCTTGAAAGAACATCGATAATTTCTAAGTTCGAGACTGAGTAATCTGTTAACTAATCTTGTGTTCTTCTGAATTATTGTGGAACTATGATACTTAACATTGCAATGCTCGGATTGTATAACGACTATAGGGATTATGATGCTTCCTTCATATATTGTCTCACTGTTTTTTTTTTTTGCTTGCTGTTCCTTTTTTCTTGTGTTGCTTGGAGAAGGGGGGGCGTTGTAGGTGAAATCATGTGAGTGATGAATTGAAATCTCATATATCTTCTGTGTTCAATTCTACTTTTAAAAAAGTGGTCGGATCATAACCCATATTATCGTCAATGGAGGTTGTTCTAGAATGCGATTGATTCCTAGATTTGAGTGGTTTAAGAACTGCTTCACTTGCCTAGAAGTGTGGGGTTTCTGTTTGGAGGAATGGAGGATGGGGTTGAAATGTTTAAGCTTAGAGTTTTATGATCTTAGCATTCCAGTAATTTTATTTAAACTTTCAGCCTATAGATATCCTTGGTGTGACATGTTAAACTTGGTCAAGGCTGGCTTTAATTGTCTTTAATATAAACTCCACTAGTAGAATTAACAATAGCACTGCTTCTTCATCAAATTAGTCCAGAATTCTTACCCACCTAGACGAGTCGGTTTGCCTATTGTTATTTGAGGGGTTTGATTTATGAAAGCTATTATATGGATTGCAGGTTTTAATAAAGAAAAACAAATCAGTTTATTGTACTTTGTTCTTTTATTTTCTTTTTTTGTTAGTAAAAAATGGTAAAATTGGCCAATGAATGGTTTTAAAAGTTGACATTATGGATTACAGGGGAAGCTGTCACATAGAGATAAGAGGACTGCACAATATACCTTGTCCTTTGTTCTAAATGTAAGGGCAGTGAGTTATCTATTTCTTCGTATGGTTCCTAGTTATCTCAAATAAATGTCTATGACAATGCTTGCGGTATTTGAAAGAAAAATACTCGAAGTAGCAATGAATTGATTGTGCAGTCCCTAGTCCAGGAAAGGACCGTCAAAAGAGGAAATTTGTTGTAGTCCAACGAGTGGACCAAAATGTTAAGAGTCTTTAAGAGCATTATGTCACCACCTAGATTTTTCTAGAGAATTTCATAACCATCTAGAGTCTCCTAGTCCTTTGTAGATTGTTCTTGAGTCTTGTAGAATGTTATAGAGTTGTAGGGAGCACTCTAGAAGAGTGTAGAAACCCTTGTAAGAGAGTCTTGTAGATATTTCTAGAGTCATAGTCTAGAACATTCTTTACCCTTGGATTGGTGACAAGTGTCACAATCCTAACCATTCATTGTACTAAGAGGTCCCTATAAATAGAGGGAGTCCTCATTTGTGTAACTCACCAAGCAATAAGAGCAATCAAGTTCTCTAGAGCCTCTCTCTCTACTTTCTCACTCTAGACTTGTTCTCTTTGTCTTGAGTCACTTAGAAGGTTTACTTAGGAGTTTTGTGGGGACAAATTCTCCTAAGGCCGCACGGGACGTAAGAAGAAATTCTAAGTCCGTGACAATTAGGAGTGGTTTAGCCAAAGTTTGGCCAAAATTTGGCTAAAAAATTCACTTTTTAAAATTTAGTTAGGCGCTTTTCAACAACACCAAATAACAAATTCTTCAAATCTACACTATTATATTAAAATATTGGTTTTGGCTTTTTTATTTATTTTAATTCTAATTATAATTTGAATATTTATTCGTTATTAAAAAAGTACATATTAATTTTTTAACGATTATATTATTCTAATGGATATAATTTTCTAACAGTTATTCTTCCAACTGTTATATTCTTACAATAGTCATATTCTTTCATTATAAAACATAACATCTCCTAATTCTTAATTATTGGATGAATTGATTAGAAATGTAATATAGAGAAAATATTTGATATGGAAGGATCCACTTTAAAGAGTTCCAAGAATTTTTTTTATTTTTTATATTTGTTTTTGGTTTTTATTTTTTAAAAAGATTAATTAATGGACCTCATTCTAAAAAAAACCTAAGTCTTGTTTTTGAAATAACTAGCAAGATTTCGCATAAGACCGTTTTGAAAGGTAATAATCTATTTATTAGAAACAAAATCAGCCAATTTTTATGACATGATTCAGAATTATAAGCAAAATCAACAATTTTTTATACAGAAAAAATTATTTGGCCAGCCGTTTGGACTGGTCAAATTTGGCCAGTAAAAAGAGAGAGGCCGAATTTATTTCTTGTATATTTGTTGAGTCTGGTGTAGGAGGTTTTTAAGTAACTTAGCTATAATTAGGCTACTACTAATGCAACTATTTAATGCAATGTTCAAATAATTAGGATCAAAATGAATTTTTTTGGCAGTACCCAACAAACGCAGATACCTGCGTTGGATGGGAAGAGAGCTGTGTGGAGTGATCTTAAAGGATATCAGGCCGAAGAACCTGCTACTGCCATGGTAGCAGATGTTGGAGGCAACAATTTTGTGATAACGCGTGGGATTTATGCATGGGTTGGGTAGCATGTGAGCCCTATACACTTGTGATATAACCTGATGATTACCAGCTATTGAGGATTCTGCACTATTAGAGCCCATTCTAGCCTTGATGAATCTGTAACAGCTTCTCACACTAAAGGATCCACTTCTTTCATGTGTCCAAATTCTGCTATTCATAGTAACTCCTGGACAGATAACTACTTTAAGAATATCCACCACCACACTTGGTTTAAATGACTGCTTGTTAAGCAATTATATTGAATAATCATTTTGACAATAAATCGAAATTATTAAATCTCTCTCCTTTCATTATACTTAATTTTTGGGATAAATGTTAATTCCACATTACATCATAGCACAAGTTTTGAATTTAAATCCTGATTACACACTTAAATTCATTTAATTATATATCTCTTAAAATTTTAAAATAAATGATGATTTCACAAAATAAACATATGAATAATGAAGTAGATCGACCATACAAGAATGGAAGCACCACCGTCAACTTAGAACTAGCAAAAAAAAAAGGTGTCAGGGGCAAGAACACATGAACAAGTCATTAGTAAGAATATAACATTAAATGTAGAGGAAGGGAAGAACAACCATTAATGTTATATATTTGCATGAAAAGTGCTATAGCTACAAAGAAATCACATAAAGATAAACTCATAAATTGGCATAACTTCATATAACATGTTAGATCTACTTTACAATAAAATTAATTTTACAATCTAACATACCACATCAAATCATGTCAATTTTAAATTTATTGTTGTGAAATTTTTTGTAACTAAAGCATTTCTCTATTTGCATAGTGTGTACTTAAATTTAACTAGTTTATAGCATACATATTATGCATTTTTTTTGGACAAAAGTGATTATACCCTAATTTTATTAATGAAGCCCCAGATAACAGAAAATACCTTTTAAACATGAGGGTTGCAAAAATTCCAAAACCAAATTATAGGAGAACACAATCATTCAAGAACTAAAAGAAAACACATTTATGCATGTGTAAGCACGTCTTTTTTCTTTTCTTTTTTTCGCAGAGTCTAAAGAACCAAAACAGATACCTGATACAGAGAGCGACTCATCATGAAAAGCTTGGTTTGCTAGTGAAAAAGAGTGATTTGATGATATTGGTGTATGGAATGTCGATGCCACTAGCCGTTTAGGCAATCATATGGGTGATTGATGCACATTGCCCAAATTCGCAGGGGTATCTATAAAAAATGTCAAGTAGAGAAGTATGAAGGCCAAAACTCACGTAAAAAGGTCATATGATTTTCTCCATTTCAAGCGAAATGAATAGTATATAATATAAAATTATAGGTATTTAATTATTTTACAACATGTTGATTGGTGAAAGCACTGAAATCTACATTTCACTTCAAAAAGAAGAAAATCCTTATCCCACCGTGAGACCTGCAGTCTACTGTCATGATGTCAACAACTCCCGTTGATCAAAGCTTTTTGACATCTATTTACTGCAGCAACCGATTCTCGTCTTTGCACACCCCACATTTACTGTATTATTCAATTCACCTGCTTTAAGGAATACGGTCCAGTTTTTGTGGTCCATATCAATTACATCTCATCGAAGTTAATGCCCAGCAATCTTTATTGCTCATGTACGTGCCACTACCCTTTAAGATGTAGCAATCCATAACGACTCAAAGAGGGTTTTGTCTGTGGCAGTAGATCTCTTGTACGAGTTGCCATACAATAAACTAAAATGAAATCTCTTTGTACAGGGCCGGCTGCCGTCTTATTATAAGTTTGGAACTCTTGGGATTTGTGAAAGTTAAACTGTGGTGTTAAATGTTACTGCTGTCAGCTGATATATTTATGGTATATACGTATGAAGAAGGACAGGGAAAAGTTGTATTATATGTTGGAGCATGGCTTATTGTTGTAGCCTGTTTTGATAATTCGACAAATGTGTTAAACTGTGGTGTTAAACGTTATGCGCTGCTCCAGTGAAGCTCAGATACATAGTACGCTCGAGTTCTGTACGACAATTGTTTGACTTGGTGCTCGAACGAACATCAAACAGTGAGTTTACTTGACACGCATTCTATATTTTGCTCTAGTGAATATTAAAAAAAATAAAAATTAAGACTTTACCGGACAATTATATAAATATATTATGAACAATGTAACTGTTTTGAATAGTAAAATTTTGCCTTAAAGTATATTTTGTAACTCTTCAACATAATAAAATTTTCTACAGTTTCGTAAACGGAGAAATATTCTCGAATCACATAAATCTGTATCGTGTGATTGATTGTTTGTGTTGGTGAAAAATCACAATAACAAAAGAAATTACAATAAACTGAAATAAGAAATAACAAAAAAAAAACTAATTGGATTGAGGCACGAAAATCTCAATCTCTTTAAAGAGATTCAAACTCTCTACAGTAGATAATGTTTAAACATCGGTGTAGCAAACCTCCTCTTGGCTTGTTCCCTCCAAGATACAACAACCCAATGGTTCATCATATGACTTGAACTAATCCGCACAAGTAGTTGAGCCAAAACCTCCACCAAAAAAACACCTCTTTTACTTGGAATTTCTTGAATATCACACAAAAACTAGTAGATAAATTAGTATGAATTTTTTATGCACTCCATCTGACTGAACCAAAGGATCTATTTATAGGTTCATAAAACTTGTTGATAATTACATAGTATAATGACACATTTATTCATGAAGTAACCAAAATATTAAACTCTATATAAGTTCATGCATGAAATAATTAGCTGAAATAGCTAAGCCTTAAAAAACCATCAAAAAATCATAATGAATCAAACCTTTGAGGATGTAATGATGGGTTTCTCAAGCTGGAGCTATTTTTCTGCCAGTAAATAGAAGGATAACGTATATACATGAGTTAAAGTCATAGCTAGCCATCACAGCGTCGCCACTCAGAGAGGGGTGGAGCTTCGTCTCCTCTTTCCTCCGATCGCCCAACCCTAGTTTATAGGTTTATTTCCAGTATCTCTGTACATTTTTTAGTGACGGTAACAAGTTGTTTTGATCTGCCGCTTGCCGGTATTTTTCTATTGCCACGCGCCTCTCCAATTGTCTCCCAAGCCACCAATCTGTGGGACAGAGGAAGAAATTTGTCCAAACTAGTGGCGCGTGTGGCTCATGCGCAACTTACAGTGCGTGTGGGCCTCATGCGCCGCCACACCAAAATGGGTTTCCAGCTGCCACGCATGGCACCATCTTGGCCATCAGCCTCGAATCTTTCAGATCCGCATGCTCCTACCTTGTGGGACTGGGTTGGAGTCAAGCTTTTGACTTACCCCGCTTTCTTATTTTTATTTTTATTTTGGTGTTACTTTTTGCTTGTTTTGGAAAGATTGTCGGGGACTCTCACCCCACTGAATCTTATATCTTTGTAATCGTTTAATTTATCTATACAATGCTTAACTTGTTTGAAAACAAAAAGAGTTATATCTAGAAAACTAGCACCTCAATAGCCATAAATGCAATGCATGCCTGCTAAATGATCACGTACAACACTAAATCAATCAATTTTATTACACTCATTTGACTTATAGTCATTCTCAATCATGCAAGAATCAAACTTTTCATGCTATTGTTTAGGAGCATGTTTGAAGCCATATAGAGATTTTATCAACTTATACACTTTTCTTTCTTGGTCAGACTCTATAAAACCTTCGGGTTGGTCCATAGAAATTTTCTCATCTAGATCCCCATTGAAAAATATTGTTTTAACATCTATTTGATGAATATTTAAATCATAAATTGCAGAAATTGCAATTAAAAATCTGATGAAAGTTATTCTAGTAATTAGAGAAAAAGTATCGAAAAAATAAGATCAGCTTTTTGTTTAAAACCTTTTGTAACAAGCCTGGCCTTGAATTTTTCGATAGTTCCATCAGGTATAAACTTCTTTTTAAGGACCCATTTACACCCTATGGTTTTTCAACCCGGTGGTAATTTAACTAATTTTCAAGTTTTATTAGAAATTAGTGAATCCATCTCATCAGTGACAGCCTTTTTCCAAAATATAGCATTAGGTTACTCTAATGCTTCTTGTAAAGTATTTGGACTTTCCTCGATATTATAAATGTAATAGTCAGGGCCAAAATCTTTTTCAGTTCTCACTCTTTTACTCCTTCTTACTTCAAAGTTTTTCTTCATGAAAAAATGCATTACCCAATTCAAAAATCGAATTATTTTCAAAAATCTCATATCCAAGAAAAGCACAAGTGATAGTTCTTACTCCCAGTTTGAATCTTTTGGAATCTGTTATTTTTGCAAAAGCTAGACAACCCCAAACTTTAAAATATCTCAAATTTGGCTTATACCCTGTCTACAACTCAAAAATTTTGAATTTTTATAAAACACCCTATTTAACACATGGCAAACAGTCAAAATTTCTTCACCCCAAAACTTGGGGAAGCACCTGAATCAATAAACATGGCATTCGTCAACTCAATCTAAGTTTTATTTTTCCTTTCAGCCACACCATTAGATGCA
The DNA here is from genome assembly GCA_029856935.1 of Cyclocarya paliurus. NCBI lineage: Eukaryota > Viridiplantae > Streptophyta > Magnoliopsida > Fagales > Juglandaceae > Cyclocarya > Cyclocarya paliurus. Next base: position 11,701,681 of record CM056948.1, read on the forward strand.
GGTGAATATGGTGGAGTAGTTTCATGGATTATTCCCAAAGATTGAAGACAACTGTTGAATTCATTTGAAACATACTCTCGGCCTTTATCACTTTTAAATAAACATAAGTATATTTTGAAAACTCATCAATAAAAGTGATAAAATATCTATTTCCTTCAAGAGTTAAAATTCCTTCAAATTCGCAAAGATTGGTGTAAATTAAATCTAATAAATTGGTATTTCTTTCAACACTTTTATGAGACCTTTTCGTAATTTTCGCTTGACTACAAATTTCAAAATTTTGAAGATCTTTTGTTCGTCTGAGAATTAATCCTAAACTACTCATGAATGCAATGTATCTATCATTAATATGACATAAACGAGCATGCCAAAAATTCAAAAAAGAAAGCATATAAACAGAACCATTTAATGCTTATTCTCAACATTCAACTTAAACATTCCATCACAAGCATACCCCTTGCCCACAAATATTCCCTTTTTAATGATTACATATTGATCAGATTCCATAGTTGTTTGAAGCTAGCATTGTTAAGTAAAAAAAAACTTGAAATTAAATTCATCCTCATAGTCGGTGTATAAAGCGCATCTTCAAGAGTAAGTACACATCCAGAGATAAAATTCAACTCAACCTCATCACTCTTAAGGACCTTGGTTTTACTTGAGTCACCAAGCATTATTGATTTCTCTTCATCAAAAGCAGTATATTTCTTGAATCAATCTTTATCATAGCAAACATGCGTATTGGCACCGGAGTCTGCCCCCCACCCTTTAACATACTGGACCATGTTTATATCTGTAATCATTGCTATAAGAGCCTCCTCAGTTATATTAGCTTGAGGAACATTTTTCCGCTTTCGAAATTTGCAAGTTCGAGCAAAATGTCCATTTTTTCCATAGACAAAACAAGCTTGATATTGTGAAGGGGGTCATTGGTTCTTATTCTTTTGGCTTAGATTACCCTTGTTGTGAGGTTTGCTAAATTTTTTGAAAAATTAATTAAAATCGAGGCTTCAAATTACTATTTTTAGAATTCTAACCTTCGGGCAAGCTACTATTTTTAGAATTTAAATTTACCTTCGTTGCGGTATGCTCATTACTACTTTTGTCATCAAAGCATCTTGGCCTCTAGCTTCCTCCTCTACACAAATCCGTGCGATCAAAGTCTCAAAGGATGTCTCCTTTTGCTTGTGGCGCATTGATTTTTGGAATTCTCTCCATGATAGTGGTAGCTTTTCAATGATGTCGCAAATGACCAAGTTCTCTCCAATGTTGATGCCTTCGGAACTAAGCTCCGCCACTATCATTTGAAAATCTTGCGCTTGCTCTGCAATGGACTTGCCATCTACCATCTGATATCGGAAGAAGTGGCTAGTTGTGTACTTCTTTGCACCTGCCTCTTCGGTATCATATTTACTCTGTAAAGTTTTAAAGCTTTCCAAATTTTCTTTGCAGTAGAGTAAGTAGTATTGTTATAATCATATAAATGATCCGCAAGACAATTCAAAAGATAGCACCGGCATTTATACCCATCATTTGTGTATTTTACTACCTTCTCTTGATGAGCTTTGTGTTGCTCTTTGGTCATATTTTCGGTGGAGGTCTTGTTTGGATTCTTCACCGTGAGCACATAGGAGATATTGAGTAGGCTAAAATAAAAGAGTACTTTGCACTTCCATTGCTTGAAATGGGCTCCCTTGAAATGGAAGAGCTTGTTGAGTCCATCGAAGCTGGTTGAACTGAGGCACGAAAATTTGGCTCTTTTTAAGGAGATTTAAACCCTCTGTGGTAGATAATATTTAAACACCGGTGTAGCATACCTCTGCTTGGCTTGTGCTCTCTAGGATACAATAGCCCATTGGTTCATCGTATGACTCGAACTAATTCTACACAAGTAGTTAAGCCCAAAACACTACAAAAAGAAATACCCATCTTTTATTTGGAATCTCTCGAATATCACACAAAAACAAACAGATGAATTAGTTTAGATTTTTTATGCACTCCGGCTGGCTGAACCAAATGACCTATTTATAGGCTTATAAAACTTGCTGATAATTACGTGATAGTGTAACAGCACATTTATTTATGAAGTAACTTTTGCATAAATGAAACAATAATCTGAAACGGCTGCCTTAAAAAAACCAGTCAAAAATCATAATGAATCAAACATTTGAAGATGCAGTGATGGTTTCTCAAGCTGGAGCTATTTTTCCGTTGGTATATAGAAGGATAAATATATACATGAGTTGAGTTAAAGTCATAGCTAGAAAACTAGCACCTCAATAGCCATAAATGCAATGCATGTCTATTAAATGACAACATACAGCACTAAATCAATCAATTTTATTACAAACGGCTTCCAAACCATAATTACAAAATATATTAATACTGGAAAATCTGAAATGTATGCAAATATGGTTTTAGAAATGAGTTGAGATTGTTGTGAATAACAAAATAAAATATTTTATAGAAAGTTTTATTTTTTAATATTATTATTATTTTGAAATTTGAAAAAAATTAAATTTTTATTATATTTTGTGTGAAAATTTAAAAAATTATAATGATAAGATGAATTGAGTTGACGTGGATTTTAAATTCAATAGCGAATTTCATATTAATGCTTTAACTCAAACGGTGCAAATTAAAAAAAAAATCGTTACAAAAAAAATCTTTATTAAAATATAACAACGGTTTGTTTATTTCTTGTTTATTTTTTAGTTTTCTGTCATCGTTTTTACAACATTATATTGGCCGGACACTGGTAAGGGAAAAATGTAGTTGAATGAGCTCGTTTATATGCCAATGGAGTAGAAAATTACAAGAGGGAGACACTCGTTTAGATTGATTTATGTGGGGACCCCAGGTAAGCCAACACTGTCCTTTCATTGTCAACTTTTCAAGACTTGAAAAACTGGGTCGGATGCCAAATCTCTGATAGAGGATGATCAGAGTCCATTTGATGCATTTGTCTCGTGGAATCCCACTAATGACAACCAAAAAAGCCATTTCATTCATGGTCCAAAACCCGTTATAAACAATGCCATTTTATCTATGGAAATAGATCATTCTGTGAATCATGGGAGGAAAATACATTAATCTTCTTGCTAAGGTTAGCCTATGTTGCTTCTAAGGAACGTTAAGAAAGATGCTAATACTAGCATTGATCGCAAGAGCTATATGTGGGTCCGTGGTTGATGTTTGATTGGTCACATATCAATACCTGGATCAATGGTAACTAATAGCCTTGGATGGGTATCTCAATTTAAAGAACCAGGAAGATAAATTAGCACAAAACTCGCTTAAAAGTTTTAAGCTTTTGATGCAATATTGGTCATGGCATGTGGAGGGTTTATTTTAGTTGAAGGCCCATTTTGTGTTAAAAGCCCAATATAGAAAGCTCTTTGTTAACTAAAGGGAATTAGAAAGTTCAAGGCCCAGCAAAGTCAAATACACACCACACGCCACCTTTCACGGGAAGATAGAGATTTCATGCAGATACGTGATTAGTTCGGTTGCTGGGTGATGATCCACACCTATAAACTCTGCACCAAATAGGCATCACGTTGAAATCTATATATACCAGGTAATCCTTGATAGTAAGGAATCGATCTCTCTTTAAATTCTGAATTATTTGTTACACTTACTAACTTGAGCATCGAAATTTTTCCAAGCGTATCATGCCAAAACTTCTTGTTATCACGTAGGTGAACGGTTGCAGACTGTAAGTGAGACATGTCCTTTACAATGGCGCCGTCTGTGGGATTCATTTCTCTTTACGCAGTTCTCACATGCCAACTGTAACCCGTTCCTTAGCAAGCCGAGTGACGGATACATTGCCAACATCCATGGAGGCACGACTAGCAACAGTCGAAGAAAAACTGAAGCAGGCATTGGAGGCCATGGAGATCCTGAAGAAGGAGAACGACAATTTGCGACGATAGAATACTGAATCTAGCAATACCACTATGCCCGCTCACAGTGAGCAAGGTAAGGGAGAGGTACCGTGCAATATGGAGTCAAACCTAGGATGAACAAAGAAGAAAAAAATGCAAGACAAATTGAAAGAATTGGCCAGAAAGTATGAGGAGATGATGAAGAGGATGGGGGGATCTTCCTCGGTGGAATGCTTGCTAAACCAAACAGATCTGCCGTATAGCAAACGAATCATGGTCGTGCCCCTCCTACCAAAGTTCAAGGTACCCCAGGTAGATATGTATGATGAGTCCAAAAATTCAATAGACCATCTGGAGAACTTTAAGGCCCACATCACGCTCCACAGGTTTCCAGGCAACATTACATGCCGGGCTTTCCCTTTGACCCTAAGGGAAATAGCAAGAGGTTGGTTCGGAACCCTCAGGCCAAGGTCAACAGACAGTTTTGAAGAATTGACTAAACAGTTCCTAACCCAGTTTATGCCCAGTAAGAGGAGCCGACTCCCAGCTATCTACCTGCTAACGGTCAAGCAGAAAGAAGATGAAGACCTACCTTACCCGCTTCAACAAAGAACGTTTGGCAACAGACTACCAGGACAAAAATATCACCCTCGCCGCCCTCCTAGGTGGGATATGGCCATGGAATCCCTTTATGGCAGAACTGGCCAGAAAGACTCCTTCCACCCTCAGGGAGTTCATGGATAGAGCAAATGATTTCATTAATACTGAAGATACTCAGCAGGCCTTAGTGGATCCTCGTAAGGCAGACAACAAAGTCGAACGGAGGAGCGGGCATGTTGACAGAAAAACTGGTGCAAGTCGACGGGAGAAGAGGCGAGAAAAGCAGCCAGACTACAATCCTAGGCTGATACATAACAATTTGAACGTGCAGAAGGACGAGAAAGACAAGGAGGAACGGCGTTAGCTCAAAACAGGCAGTCGTTACTGCAAATACCACCAGAGTGGGTCCCACTAGACCGAATACTACACGACTATGAAGAAGAGAGTAACTGAGCTAATAGGAGCTGGGGAATTGGAACGAATGGTTACAAAACGTTCAAAACCCAGAATGCGCCAGGAAACCAAACAAGAAACCAGGAGGAGTAGTAGTCCTGAGCAACGACGCCAAGCAAGTGGTCATCAAAATGATGGGAACAGGGCACCCCCAAAAGGCGACAGGAACAGGGTGCCCATAGGAGAAATTCAGACAATAGCAGAGGGCTTTGCAGGAAGCAGCGTATCCACATCTAGCCGGAAGGCGTATGCACGAAAGGCGAGATACGAAGAGATATGTAGCGGATAGAGCTCCCAAGCAGCAAAAGCTTAGTGGTGATTGGATGTTAATATCTTTCAGGGAGGCAGATCGGGAAGGAGTAATGTACTCACACGATGATGCTTTGATGATCACCCTTGTGATAGCCAACTATACAACCAGGCGGGTACTAATTGACAACAGAAGTTTGATCGATATACTATTTTGGGAGGCGTTCGTCAAAATGGGTATCGATGTCGGTAAACTAAGGCTCTCCCCGAAACCATTGAAGGGTTTCTTTGGAGACATGATCTAGCCCATTGGAGCTATCATCCTTCCAGTGACCGGTGGGGTCTGGAGCACGAACGGCGACCACCATGACCGATTTCTTGGTAGTGAAAGCTCCCTCTTCTTACAACACCATATTGGGGAGACCGACACTCAACCATCTCAGGGCAGTGATGTTCACATACCACCTCAAGATAAAGTTTCCAATTGATAACAGGGTGGGGGAGTGGCGAGGCGAGCAAGCTTTGGCACGGGAGTGCTATGTGCAAGAATTAAGAAAGAGTCGAAGCAAGGTTTGTGTTATAATAGAATAGAACGAGGCACCGGCATCCCCTCTTCCTCCATCTTTGGCAGTGACTTTAGAAAATGATATGGAAGTCAGGGATGAACAGAATCAGGAACATGCCGAAGTTAACGAACCATTGGAGCTCGTGACTTTACATTCAGACTGCCCTGGAACTACTACACACATCGGGACACAAGTTTCGTCGGCGGACAAAGAAGCCCTGAAGCATGTTGATCGAACATAGGGATGTCTTTGCATCGAGTCACGAGGAAATGCTTGGCATAGATAGCGGCATCATTGAACACCTCTTGGGTGTGGACCCCACGCATAAGGCAGTATGTCAGAAAAGAAGGTCGTTTAGCGCAGAGAAGTACGCTGCCAATAATGAAGAGGTAGAGAGTTTGCTCACCGTTGGTTTCATTAAGGAAGCTCATTATCTAGAATGGTTGTCCAACATGGTTGTGGTAAAAAAGGCGAATAGAAAGTGGAGAATGTACGTAGATTTCACTGATTTGAATAAAGTTTACCCAAAAGACAGTTTTCCTTTACCATGCATCGACGTTATTATGGATGCAAGGCAGGATACCGTATGTTGAGTTTCATGGATGTTTACTCAGAATACAACCAAATATGGATGCATCCATCAGATGAGGAAAAAACTTCATTCATAACAGATCGTGGGCTGTATTGCTACTTAGTCATGCCATTTGGATTAAAGAATGCAGGGGCGACCTACCAGAGGCTGGTCAATTGAATGTTTAAAGAGCATATTGGAAAGTCTATGGAGGTTTACATGGATGACTTGTTGATAAAAAGTAAGGAGCCCGCCAGCACCTTGACGACTTGCGAGTGGCGTTCGGGATTTTAAGCCATTATAAGATGAGGCTGAATCCTTTAAAATGTGCTTTTGGGGTCAAGTCGAGGAAGTTTTTGGGATTCATCATGTCTGAAAGAGGAATCGAGGTTTCTCTAGAGAAGATAGAAGTCATACTCAACATGAAGTTGCCAAGAAATCATAGCCGCCTTGGGTAGATTCATAGCCCAGTCAACAGAAAAATGTCTCCCATTTTCGAGTACCACGCAAGATGCATCCCTGGAATGAAGAGTGTGATGAGGCTTTCAAAAAATTGAAGTAATGCTTGGCTAGTCCGCCACTCCTAAGGCAGCCAAAAAAAGGCGATGTGCTTTATGCATACTTAGTAGTTTTTTCATATGTTGTGTCCACCATTCTAGTAAAAGAAGAGGGGACTGCCCAGCATCCTGTGTACTACATAAGTCGGGCTCTTAAAAGAGCAGAAGTAAGGTACCCTCGGATTGAGATACTAACATTTGTCTTGATAATGGCAGTCAGAAAACTCCGCCCATACTTTCAGGCCCATGCAATAAGGGTGCTTATGGAAGCCCCATTAGCAAAAACCTTGAGGAACCCAGGCAGCTCGGGAAGGTTGATAGGATGGTTGATGGAATTGAACGAGTTTGACTTAGAATACATGTCAAGAAAGGCGGTTAAGGGACAAGCACTGGCAGAATTCTCAGGTTTCCCTTAAAAAGATACGGTAGCCCCAATGGGAAAGCCATGGGTACTTTTCATAGATGGTTCATCTTGCCAAGCGGGTGAAGGCCTGGGAATACATTTGATGAGCCCTGACGGCCAAGAGCAATAGTACATGGCAACATTGGCATTCAAAGTAATAAACAACGAAGCCGAATGTGAAACACTCGTGGTAGGATTTTCTATAGCCGCCAGGATAGGGGCGACCGAGATAAAGGTCAAGTTAGACTCGTAGATAGTTGTGAATCAAGTTTTGAGCCTATATGCGACAAATGAGGAAAAGTTGAAAAAATATTTAAAGCAAGTCTGGTAAGTGTGCAACCTCTTCTCGTATTTCAATATAACTCAAATACCAAGGGCGGAAAATGAAGTGGTGGACAAGTTGGCATGAACAACATCGGGAATGGAAGAGGCACCTCTCTTATGGCAAGTTGAACGAAGAGTCCTCGAGGTCCTAGCCATTGGGATAGAAGTGGGCACCCTAGGTTCCAACATCCCAGAGTGGGCAAGCGAGGTGGTTGAGTACCTAGAGGAAGGGAAGCTACTAGATGCAAATGAGCAAGCAAGGAGGATAAGAAGGAAGGCAGCAAGATTCTTGCTCATCGATGGAGTCTTTTATAAAAGGGGTTTCTCCGCCCCACTATTACGATGTATTTCCACGCAAGAGGCGCAGTATGTCTTAACAAAAATACACGAAAGAATATATGGAAACTATTCTGGTGGAAGAACTTTGGCCAGAAAGGCAGTAAGGGCAGGATATTACTGGCCCAACGCATTGAGGGACTCTCGAGAATTCTGTAAAAGGTGCATCGAGTGCTAGGCATATGCCCTAGTACCACATGCCCTTCCAGAGGAGTTAACATCTATGACATCACCCTGGCCTATTGTCCAATAGGGCATGGATCTAGTTGGACCTTTCCCACCAAGAAGAGGCAAAGTAAAATTCATGATTGTGGCCGTGGATTATTTTACAAAGTGGGTTCATGATTGTGGTTGTGGATTACTTTAGAAAGTAGGCAGAGGTAGAACCACTGGCTTTCGTAACAAGCAAGACCATGACAAAGTTCCTGTGAAAAATGTTGTTTGTAGATTCAGGATCCCACAGAGTATACTGACAGACAAAGAGTGTCAATTTGACTCCGACCATTTCAGAGAATGGTGTACGGAGTTGAAGATTAAGGTGAAATACTCTTCACCTAGCCACTCGCAAGCAAACGAACAAGCAGAAGTAACATATAAGGCAGTACTCTCAATCCTAAAGAAAATGGTCAAGGAGAAAAAGGGAGAATGAGCGGAGGAGCTACCAAGGGTGCTTTGGGTGTATAGAACATCGGCAAAGACTCCAACGTAGGAATTCCTATTCATGTTGGTGTATGGTTGCGAGGCGGTAGCCCCAGTCGAAGCAGGGCTCCCAAGCTATAGAACAAGTTACTTCTCGGCCGCCCAAAAAGATAAAAAGATGGAGAAGTACCTCGACTTATTAGAGGAAGAAAGAAAAATAGCGAAAGCCAGGATGTTGTAAGAAAAAGCTAAAGCCGAGCAGTACTTCATCAAGAGAGTAAGACCCAAGACTTTTAAAGTAGGATAACTAGTCTTGAAGAAAAGCGGGATGACTACCCAAGGCGAAGGCAAAATGGGGCCCCGATAGGAGGGCCTTACCTAGTGGCAGCTAACAACAAGCCTGGGTTGTACCAGCTAAAAGACAGCCAGGGCAAGGAACTGCCACATCCATGGAATGTGGAGTACTTAAGAAAATTTTGTCAGTAGCATTTATAGTATTTCTAGTTCTATTAATTTCGTTTCTTCCATATTCACATTATTGCATTTATATTCATGATTGTGGGAGCATTTGCATTACCTTGTCACTACTCATAATTTGTCGCACTTCCTTTAGTTGGAAAATCCTTAGAAAAGATAAGCACAACCAGGGCGGACACCAAAAGCAAGCCTTAGCAACTTGTGGTGCATGTAAAAAGAGCGTAGAGGTCATCAGACCACGCCATCCCTAAACACCAAAAGCAAGCCTTAGCAGCTTGTGGTGCCATGAAAAATGGCACAGAGGTCATTAGACCACTCCATCCTTAAACACCAAATGTAAGTCTTAACAGCTTATGGTACCATGAAAAAGGGCGGAGGTCATTAGGCCACGCCACTCCTAAACACAAAAAACAAGCCTTGGCAGCTTGTGGTGCCATGAAAAATGGCACATAGGTCATCAAACCACGCCATCCCTAAACACCAAAAGTGTGGTGCCATGAAAAATGGCACAGAGGTTATCAGACCACGCCATCCTTAAACACCAAATGTAAGTCTTAACAGCTTGTGGTACCATGAAAAAGGGCGCGAGGTCATCAGGCCACGCCACCCCTAAACACAAAAAACAAGCCTTGATAGCTTGTGGTGCCATGAAAAAGGGTGCGGAGGTCATTAGACCACGCCACCCCTAAACACCAAAAGCAAGTCTTAACAGCTTGTGGTGCCATTTAAAAGGGTGCAGAGGTCTTCAGACCACGCCACCACTTTCAAGAACTCTAACAGTTTACAAGACCAAGGGCAAAAAAGCAAGCAACCCAAATAAATTAGAAAGCCTGGAACCAAAGATGTATGGCAAGGAAATTAACAAACATACATCATTACAGGTTTTAGAACAAACCAAAGTCCATTATTAAACAAAATGAAGGTACAACAAGAGCAATATACAAAAATTCGAAGGAAAAATAAAAGGGGCCAGGAAGCTAAGGTGCATCATCAGGTGGCGGCAGCAGAGGTAAGCCTATAAAAGCATCAGGCATCTCATCCCACCCAAACGCGTCAATCCGATGGCAGTTGTTTTCTTTGGGAGAGAATAAGTCTCGGTTTAAAGTCGCAAGGTCCATAGAAGAATCTATCACAAGGCGGGACCTGAGCTTTAGGATGCCAGCACCATAGCCGTAAGCAAAGGCACGATCCCTGGTAGCAGGGACACAAGCTAATTGACCACACAGGCGTTCAATCTCAGTATGGACAATAGTAAGCTCGTCCTTTTTCTGGGTCAGTTGCTGGTCCTTGACAACGGCAACCAAATTTTCCTTCCTAAGGTTCTCATATGAGTCTTTGCAGTCGTCCTTATACTTCTGATTACGTTCCTGGAGCTCTGCCAAAGCCCCCTGTGCTTCAGAAAGATTAAGGGCAGTAAAGCGGGCTTTCTCTTGGGAGGCCACCAGCTGCTGTGATAACTCATGATCGTGCTTCTGCGAACGAGTCAACTCTTTGTGAGTCAAGTCTAAGTCCTTGCTATGAGCAAGAAGCTCGGAGTTAATGCGGGCCAACTCTGCTTCAAAGCCTTTCTGAGCCTCAGAAAGTTGGGATCTCGCCGAGTCCCTTTTAGACTGAATGAGCTTCAGGGCAAAGTCATCCCTGACTTTTGCCTTTTGGTCAAGGCGCATAGCTTCATGGAGCTAAAGGACTTCTCCCTCACGAATCTCCAAGTCACCTTGCAGTGAGTGGGAGTAACCCTCTGACTGCTCTAGCAGTACTTCAAGCTCTTTCTTTTTCTTCACCAGGGCGTCCAGCTTACCCCTGTCAGCCTGCCACTTCTCGAAACCGAGCTTGGCTACATAGCATAACTTTCACAGCTCCTTGACCTTTTCCTCTAGGTGGGCACGATCTACCACGATCCACACCTCCAAATCATTAATGCCCTACAAAAGAAAGTGAAACAACTCAAGTAAGAAACTGTGTAGAAGCACAACAAGAAGAAAAATAAGCCGCATGGTACCTCAGAAAACCAATCCTTTAATGCCCTACAAAGAATTGCCCCATTCCTCTTCGAGGAGGGAGTCGGTGTCTCCCCCAAAGGATAGGGTACAGAAGGGAGGAAAAGAAAGGCCTTCGCTGCTGCCAACCAACGAAGGGGTACTTCCCCCAGAGACGGTGACTGGTAGGGTCATTGGGGCGGGTTGTTTTGCCCCTACCTTGACGCGGACATCCTCACGGCAAGAGGATGTAGGCCCAACGGCGTTGCCCTGATCAGCTCCCCTGACGATCAAGTTTTCACGAATATCCCCAGCCGGGGAAGGAATGAGACTGCTCGCCATGGGTGGGCGAACCCCTACACCTGTGATAGCATCCAAGTTAAGAGCGGCCACAACCTCAGCATCCAGCTCGCCCTCCCTCACCCAACCTTCAACAACTAGAAATTCAGATATAAGGTTGGCTGCCAGTGGGTGTGCCGGCTAGGGGGGCTCAACCTAGAAAGTGGCAGCCAAATCAAAGAGGGCCATGCTGGCCAAACTTTTAGCATCTCGTAGGCCAGAAGAGCGTGGCTGCACAGAGGAATCACAAGGTATTGGAAGTGCGACAATAACTAGTGGGGTGGGCGGTTGAGCTTGACTGCCCCCGAGGGTGCAACAACTTCCTCTAACTACGGCATAGGGAGCACAGCTATGGCTGGCTGCATAGGCATCTGAGTCTGGGCGCTCTCCAAGGGTGCCAAAGCTTCCATAGGCAATGACATGGGAAGCACAATTGCAACTAGCAACGTGGGCGTCTAGGCGCAGGCACCCTTCGAGGACGCCAAAGTTTTCTTTTATGGAGGCGATGAGGGAGAAGAGTCTTCAGAGCGAGCTCTTTTTCTCTGACTTTTATCATCATTCTTTTTCTTGCTTCTTACTTCCCTCTTCTATCCACTTTCTTTCTTCTCAGACCTTTTCTTCTCCTTCTTTCCTTGCTCGGAGTGGCCACCCTCCTTATTTTTCTTGGAGGGTTTTCGTAAGGAGCAAGAATTATATCTAAAATCATGAACGAACGCACCTGAACATGGGAGCGATTGGGGGACATTAGAAATCTATCAATGTAATCAAGCATCAACAAAAAATAGTCCAAATATCTTCAAGGTGGGCCGCAACCCAAGAACGAACAATTTCAATTTGGGCCAGCTCTCGACGATCATGGTTGCCCACAAACTCTTATCATCAGGAAGAGGGCGCCAGATCACCTTAATTGGAAAATCTCGAAAAAGAGCTTCTTCGGCGAGAAATTTCCAGCCCTGGCCGGAGATAAAGAAAAACTTGGTTGTCAAAGCTTTGGTGTTAGAATACTGAGTTTCAAATCGGGCCAAAGTCTACCCTTTATCTTTCTTGCGAAAGCTAGCAACATTGCTCTTGGTGGTTGGCCTCACGTTGTAGAAAGCCAGAAACTCCTGAGCGGTCAAGTCGGGATAACGATCCCCAAGAGGCTCCAAGACCATGCGGAAAACAATGCAAGCATAAAGATAATCCCTCAATTCAAAAGGATGGAGTTGAGAGGGCGCTATACTGAGTAAGTCCAAGATGTCGTGAAGGGGGCGACAGAAGAGAAGTCTCAACTCATGGGACATCAGGGATGTGGTCAGAGTAACCATGCCTGCAAAACCCTCATCATCACAGCACCCCGATGGGGGAACCTCCATCACCACCTCCTCAGGATGTGATATTCCTCCCGAATCTCGGGAAGATGCTTCTGTCGGAGGGATGAACGCCACCGATGCCAGTCGAAAGTCGTGCCCTCTAGGACTTGAAAAGGTTGTACAGAGCTATCATCGTGTTCAGCCATGAAAATTGGAAGGTAAAAAAAGCAAAAAGACAAAGAAGACAGAATGGGCAAAAAACAAGAACAAGAAAGGAAGCACGAGCAAGAAAGGCACAAGGTGGAAAAATGAGCAGAGAGAAGAATAAAGAAGATAGAGAAAGGGGTATTTAAAGAAGGGCGAATATGGAACACTAGCAGTCGTAGACATCATGGCTTGACACTGAAGCTAAAGAGTAACCGTCACATAAAAACCTCCTCCCCTTTCGCCTCGTCAACGGGAAATCATGAGGGCTTCTTGATTTTTGAAAAAGTGAAATGATGCAAGAAGAAGAATATGAAAGGCCGGCGGGTACTCAATAGTTCATAGATAGGACGAGCTTATCCCAACAGTCATTTGCTTTCCTATGCGCCTTGTGCACACCTGAGCCCATGGTAAGCCATTGAAAGATTTAGGGCTGGAAACAAAAAAGGGGCTCAAAACGAGGTTCACGACACTTATGAGGCATCAAGATTTATCAATATGAATTCCCTACACCATGGGGCGCAGAAAATTAACGGGGTAGCTGAAGGGCCTATTTTAGTTGAAGGTCCATTCTGTGTTAAAAACCCAATATGAAAGGAGTCCAGTATAAAATGCCCTTTGTTAACCGAAGGGAATTAAAGAGTCCAAGGCCCAGCAAAGTCACACACACACACCACACGCCACCTTTCACGAGAAGATAGAGATTTTATGCAGATACCTGATCAGTTCGGTTACTGGGTGATGATCCACACCGATAAACTCTACACCAGATAGGCATCACGTTGGAATCTATATATACCAGGTAACCCTTAATAGTAAGGGATCGATTTCTCTTTTGAATTATGAATTGTTTGTTACACTTATTGACTTAAGCATCGGAGTTTTCCCAGACATATCACGCCAAAACTTCTTGTCATTACATAGGTGAACAGTTGCAGACTAGAAGTGAGACACGTCCTTTACAGCATGTTCAGTTGAAGCGTCACATCTGGACTTGTTATAATCTGCTATCGATTGCTGTAAGTTTGCAACTGAATGCTGTCATCTGGAATGCAACTTTCTAACTTTATTGTTTAAGCTTTTTGCTTAGATTACAATTTTTCCTTCAGATGGAATAAACATACTTCGTTTAGTTGTTGCGAATTCAAGATTGGCAGAGAAAAGAGACGGATATTAATACATTTATGTGTTCCTGTTGGGTTCCTTGAATTGCTTTGACCAAAGAGTAAGCGAGTTGGTTAGCATATGGGGTCTCCCTCGCATTAATACTCTAGGTGAATCACTTTGAGAAAAGGTTTGGATATATAAATAAACAAGGACGTATCATTATGGCTGAGAGAGAGAGTGAGAGAGAGAGAGAGGAACAAGACCACCTCCATCTCGGTATTATTAAGGATGAGGTGCATGTGATGTAACTTTTACCCTTTTTCAATCCACATCTTGAAAGCACGTTCCAGGATCAAATGGGCCTACCCCAATTGCTTTCCTAACAGTGAAAACCCCCATTAGAAAAAGGAAAAGGAAGGAGGCAAAGGAGAAAGCAAAAGGCTGGAGAGAAAAGCACACAACATATAGAAATAAGAACAAGGACATGGAAGAGGTGATGATGATGATGATGATCGGTAGCCCTGAAAATCCCAGAAACGAAACCATTTCTCATTCTGTTGAACCCATTACCGCCTCCATTTGCCCCAGCTGGAAACTGTACGATAATCCATTTTATTATCCTCAACATCATCCACAGCCACACCAACATCAACAATGCCAGAGTAACAAGCACTATCATCCCCTACGCCTTCCTCGCTCTACTCGTAAGATTGCTGCCTCTTTCTGGGATTTAACCTTCTTCACTCCTATGATGCAGTCCGAACTTGAGTTTGCACAGGCCCAGATCATCGAGCTGAAGGCCGAGCTCGAATATGAACGCAAGACACGTAAGAAGGCAGAGTCGATGAATAAGAGGCTGGCCAAAGAGCTTGCTCAGGAGAGAAGAGGAAGAGAAGCAATGGAGAAGGTGTGTGAAGAGCTCGCAAAAGAAATATCGTCTGATAAAGTGGAGATCAACATGATGAAAAGAGAGATGGAAGAAGAAAGAAAGATGCTAAGGATGGCTGAGGTGTTGAGGGAAGAGAGAGTTCAGATGAAGCTCACTGAGGCAAAGTTTCTCTTCGAAGAGAAGCTTTCAGAATTGGAGCGTACAAGGATACAAATTGAGAGTTCACCTCCCAAGTTAAAGGAAAAGAATCAAGAAGATAATCCACCAGGAACCACCACTGCTTCAGATTCTGTTGCTAGTTTTTCAGGAAAGTCCAAACAGTTGTTCTTAGGTGAGAAGACAGCCCGCAATGATAATAGTGGTATTGATTCAGCAGGTTTGGAGTTAAGTGAGAAGTTAGATTATTATGATAATAATGCTATCGATTCAAGGGAGTCTACAAGGCTTGCTTTGGGAGAGAAATCATGTGACTATAACAGTAATGGCGTTTCATTAATGACAATTCAGAGAAAAGCCTCTCCAGAACCTGAGAATCCTCATATAAAGCGAGGGATCAAAGGGTTTGTTGAATTTCCACGAGTTGTTCGAGCAATGGGATCCAAAAGTAGGCACTGGGGCACAAAGCTGGAGTGTCAAAAGTCTCAACTAAGGATTCTGCTCAAACAAAGGAGTCCCATTCGATCTAACAATCTTATCTTGGGTTAAAGATCAGACGAATCTGCCCTGTTCACACCTCTCTGTCTTGATTAATTTTGTTTGTTTCTAATCTGTAATAGTTACTTGTTATTTGTTTTATACGTTTTTGCAATAGGACCAGCATCTAGTACCCCAATTTTATTGGTTTGAAAAAATGCAGAGAATGAAGTAACATGTTTTGAGTTTGGATGAGTTGAAAGTTTGTTTGTGTTGTATAAAAGTACTTGTTCAAATGCTTGTGAATATTATTGTAGTTTAAAAACAGTAGTGTTTCTTTTGTATCTGAGCAAATGTTAGTACAAGATGATCTGTAAAAGATTCATTTCTGAATTCTGATCTGAAGACACCTTCACATGCGCACGCTTGACTTTTATGGCAAAGGGTTTTAGCCTTAACAAGAATTAGGGCTGCCCAAATCAACTGACTTCCAAACCGACCCGATAATTGGAATTCAGAATATTCTGAATTTTGTTTCGTGGTCTCAGCAATATTCAGCCCCAACCAATCATTCAGCTCTTGTCTAAACAATTACACCTTAAACAGTATCTTTAGAATAAGAGAACCAAACATGATTTTGAAAACTATGGATGAAGGGAAAATTATGACTCCTTACCCAAGGGAAAGATGCATTGAAATATTCTGGAAATAGA
This sequence comes from Cyclocarya paliurus, assembly GCA_029856935.1. Taxonomy (NCBI): domain Eukaryota; kingdom Viridiplantae; phylum Streptophyta; class Magnoliopsida; order Fagales; family Juglandaceae; genus Cyclocarya; species Cyclocarya paliurus. Next base: position 11,717,899 of record CM056948.1, read on the forward strand.
AATCATAGCCCTTTTTTTAAAACAAAATTACACTCCACAAAACCTAAGAGAGTCAAAAAGTATTATTTAAGTGATCTGTCGATGCTCTATCTTTAGAGTTCTGCAGAAAGGAGAAGATTCTTGGGTGTTTTGCTATGATTCATTATACAATTTAATAGTGCTGGAAAGTAAGAAAAGCTAAGGGATTTGATGATAATATGCCCTGAACTTAGCAAAGTTTTAAACACAATCAACCCTAATGAAAGCTATGATGCCACGATACCCTGGCATCTTTGTGGAAAAGCGGCCTTACTTTTGGGGTTCATATCCCCTTAATTCAGTCCCCATTTTATAGCTCTTTTGCCTTCCAATCTCGTCTGATGAGAAACGTGCATGGTATAATTAACTTGACTCCTGTACTGAGATATTAAAGTCAAAGGTAATAATATTTCTGTAAGGTAGCAGTGATTGGAAACCCAAGATACCTAGATCTCCAAGGACTTAACTGTGGCTTTACCAAGACTATGTTCCCTTCTGGACCTTCACATATGTACTAGATTAAACTTTTGCTTGACCTTAATCCCCAAGATGCCATACCACTTTCTCAGTTTTCATCTTCTTTGGTACAAGGAGAAACTCTGTTCACAAAATCAACAAATCTAGCGTCATATCATGAACTCTTTCGCTCGACTGCCATTTCAGTTTGAGACTTAGAGAGAGTCGTGTCACTTACAACTTGGTAAGTGAATCAATGTTTTGAATATCATACGGTACCTAGCTAGTATGTAATGTACTGGACAGTAACCGATATGGGTGAGATAGAGGTTTTGTATCGGGTCAAATACTGACCATTTCGATCTATTTTGGTCAATACCAGCTAGTTTTCAGTGTACCGGCTGGTTTTTAGTATACCGGCCTAAATTTTATATTTTTGTATTTTTAATGTATTTTCATAATTTTTATTCTAATTCTCATATCTAAAGATTATTTTCTTAACTTTTTTTCATTTCCTTTTTTCGAGGACTGAAAATCAAATCCATACTCTCATTTTCGTGATGAAGATGAGTAATTATTTTTTTTAATAGTTGGATTGAGAACTTACAAGTATTGTTGAGTTTTATGAATATATATTTTAACTTTTTAAGACTTGCATTGATGTTATTTTGAAATATAATTTATACATATATAGTTAATTTATCTATATATAGACTATCTTAAAACGGCACTGGTACTGAAATACTTCGTTCCAATGTCTTAACCGAAATGGTATTCAAAACTTTGATGTGAATACATCATCTACTGTCAAACCACATTAGTTATAAAAAAAATTAATTTTTTTTCTAAACAAGCAAATATTTTATTAAGCGGAAACGAGACACGAGTAAGGGTGGGTTTCTCCAACAAACACTTTATTACAACAACCACATTGCAAAAGTGAAGGAAAATTGGATTTTAGGTCCAAAAACTTGGTCCTTACCCATACCTTGCAAAAATGGCGCTGTCTTAAATAACGGTTTTTTACAAGTCGCACAGCTATGCAAACTATGATACCACTGCAGGAGGCAGTGGAAACTGAAGGTGTACTGTAGTTTGTTGTTTTGAGATGTTTCTTAAAGAGACCCGTATTCCCTTCCTTAAGATTATCGGTTAGAGAAAACAGAAATATAATAAGAAAACCAGCATCAAATTGGATGGACTGTGGCGGACCTAGATTCTTCATGCTCGCATGTGGCTGCACGTGGAGACCACACGTTGGTGGTTGTGAGATGGGGTGGGTCTAGGGGTGTAACAGGTCCGGTCCGGTCCAGTTTTGGACAAAATTTTGGACCGAACCGGTATGACCGATTTTGTATTTTTCAAAACCGATTATGCACCGGTTACCCTCCTAAACCGATATTTCCGGTTTCTGGTCCGGTCCGGTTCGGTTTTCCGGTTTTTTTAAAATGTAAGTTTGACATTTTGTCATTAAAAATGTGTTAAAAAAAATGTTTTAAAAAAATCTATTAGACTTTTATTAATCTATATTAGACTATTAATATAACTATAACTATAGTCTATGTTAGACTATTAGTACAAGTTATAAACTTATATATTAGTATAGCTATATAAATTATTAGACTATATAATAGTATTAATATTAGACTATTAGTATAGCTATATATTAGTATATATTAGTATTAGTGATAAACTATTATTAGTATAACTATATAATACATGATCAATTACATTTTCATTTTTAAGATTAAACTTTTATTTGATAATAATATTATCTTATATATAATTATATTAATAGTATATGATCAAACAAATTACAAATGTTCATATTTAAAATTAACATTTTATGTTATATTTTATAAATTATAATATGAAATTATTTCATATATGATATATAATTATATATAAAAATTTCACATATAATTATACATTATATATAAAACTTATATATTAATATATATATAATATTTTGTATAATTTTAATATTGTATAAAATTTATATATAAAATATTATTTTTTATGTTTTTTTTATCAACCGGTTCGATCCGGTCCAAAGTTCCTAAAACCGGAACCGGACCGGTTTCAATCGGTTTATGAATTATAAAAACCAGTTTCAGACAAGATTGGTTCAAAACTGGTAAAACCGATCCGGTTCGGACTGGTTTACCGGTTTTTTAGTTTAAATTTATACTCCTAAGTAGGTCAAATATAAAAGATCTTGAAAAGGCGAGTTTACTTGTACGACGCGTGTAATCATTGAATGCTTTATAGTGCGGCTGCGCGTGATTGTCATGCGCAGAATGAGCCGCGCATGAGCATCACGCACCATGAATTTTGCCGCGGTTTCGTTTTGTCCTAGTAGATCAAGGTTGTAGAGTTGTGAGATGGGGCACATGTAGGGAGTCAGTCGCCAAAATGTAGTAAATCTGACCAAAACATTTTTAAGGACTTGTAAATAAAACTCGTGAATTCGAATCTCGCCGTTAATACAGCAATGTATCCATTATAATCATCAATGCAATCAGGGAACATTCTCTGATCATATCAAGCTAGCAACCACCATTATTGTATCTTACAATTAAGAGGGCTTGCGTAGGTTAGGGTACTTACTATTTATATTTTTTAATTTTTCAATCGAATATATATGGTTGGAATACAACTAGATAATAACTAAAAGTGTAGCTACTATTTATACAATCGTAGCGGCAATATCAAGCTTGTGCCATTCAATCAATGAAATCCCAATATTACAATTGCAAAAGTAGTAATCTAGATCAAGCAAAATTTAATGAATAGTGGGTCCAAATCGTATTTATTGGTACTACCTCAAAGAGAAACCAATTATTAAAAGAAGCAAGCTAAATGTGCATGACGACAACATCATGGGCCCACGGATCAAAACTCGGGAGGAGCAACATCGTTTCCTTGCTCTGCCATGCACATTTAATTCCATCAGTGGCGAAGTAATTGTCCAGCTACTGTAGAGTGGTATCTAGCTTGGTCACAATACAAGCAAAATTTAAGTTAATCTTAATATATAAGTAAAAAATTATTCTATTCTTAAGTTGCTGTCTAGAGCATATCATTTATTGAGTTTATAGAGTCTAATTTATTATTGTAGTGATTCGATTTGATATCCCAACCTGACAAGAATTCGTTACGATTTTTCGATAGATTTTCAATGAGACTTGCACCATAAAGTGCAGGCTTGGGCCCAAGCCTAAGTTAGGGTTCGTGCTATAGAGCACAAGCTTGTGATTTGAGAATTGCAAAAAAAGAGTTCACTCAACACTCGTTACCATTCAAGGCACGCTCGAGTGAATAACCTAGCAATCATGAACTTTTTTATAACCTTATATATATTATTATTATTTGTATGACCTTTTGTAGCATTTTAATTTTGCTCCACAATGTACATTAACATTCCTCAAGATAATAAAATCATTTGCAGCTCTTTGGATGTAAGTACATTACCAAATCACGTAAATTTTATATTGTGTTATTGATTGTTTCTTGTTAGTTTGCTTTTACTTTTTTGTCATCGTTTTCACAACGTCATCTAGGGCTGAGCTCCGACTCCGACGGAGTCGGAGTTGTCGTTTCCGACCTCCGACTCCGACATTAGTCGGAGTCGAATTTATCCTCCGACTCCGACTCCGAACTGGAGTCGGAATTCGACTCCGATCGGAGGTCGGAATCCGACCTCCGATCGGAACTCCGATCGGAGGTCGGAACTCCGACTTCCGATCGGAACTCCGGCTATTTATTTTGTGTATATAGTATATAAGACGTTGTAGAGACAAATTAAAATGTTTTTGGGGCGCCAATACTACCATATATATCAAAAGATTCAAAACTTTACAAGAATCTGATACTAAATAACATGTGTGATGTAGCCATAAGACTTAACAATCCCATTTATAATGTAATAACAAAACGGATTTCACTCAAATGCTTTATGGTCCATTGGTCATGCCTGAAAATTGAAATGAAAATAGAAAGTTGCAATCAATAAATGAAAAAAATTGATATTCATAATTTGAACACAGGAAAAGTATAATTTGATTCTTACCAAGAAAGGGGATTCTCCCAACTCCTCTCCAACTCTCAAGGGGCGTTCGTCTTTGACTCTCAGTCATCAGCAATTATGTTAGGGTTCACAACTAGATCTTTAAAATCATAAAAAGTAGAAGTTAGAAACATTAAAAATAATTAAATAATCATTTAAAAGCATATAAACTTACCCGACTCAAGTCTATAGCTCTCGGCATCAACGCCAACGGTATCTAGTCCAATAGGCGTTTCACTTATCCAATTCTGTGTGCAAACGAGGGCCTCCACGGTTGACGGTGACAATGAACTCCGATAAGCATCCAACACGCGACCTCCAGTGCTAAATGCCGACTCTGAGGCAACCGTAGTGACAGGAATGGCTAGCACATCTCGGGCTACACGGGAAAGGACTGGATACTTGGTGGAATTAACTTTCCACCAAGTTAATAACTGAAATATATCGCTAGGTGCCTCGACAGCTTCCATAAAATATCGTTCAACCTCAGATGTACAATGCATAATATTCCTTGTTGACATGAGTTGATGATACTGCTGCATAATACGATGTCCTCTAAGCCCTACAGATGGATTAGTATCACCTGAGGAAGCTGTCGACCCTGTCGGCCTCGAATGTGAAGAGGTATCAGCTGCGGATGAAGGCTGACAACTATTGCTGTAGTGATTATATAGATCATCAATATCACTTTTTAACACTTTAATAAACTCTGCAGCCTTCACTGCCCCGAGGACGGAATTTACCCAAAATTCCAGAATGGCCAACTTGTATCGGGGGTCAAGGATCACAGCCACAAATAGCAATCTATTTATCTTCTCAATATTCCCCCAATATTTATCATATTTGGTCTTCATCCTCGTAGCCATAGCAGATAACAATCCACCAGAGTCAGTACAACTATTTTCCAAGTGGAAGTGAAGCTCTGAGAGCTCACTGAAGAATGAGTTCGCAGTCGTATATTTGGATCCAGATAGCCGCATGGTTATGTCATAAAAAATTCTTAAAAATTCAACAAAGTAGCTCACATTGGTCCAATCATGTGCGTCCGGCGCACCGAGCCCCTGTCCTGCTGGCTCCAACAAAGCATACCTCAGGCCTCCATCCTCGACCTCCATCCGCTCGAATGCTTTTTGGTACTTCTGTGCCACATCCAACATCATGTATGTAGAGTTCCATCGAGTCGGAACGTCCAAACACAACATACTAGAACATTCAATCTTAAGATCTTCAGCTATTGCCTTAAACTTGGCAAGCCTTTGAGGGGAACCCCTCACATATCGTACAATGCTGCGGACTCGGGTAATGGAATCATCAACCTCTTTTAACCCCTCAACAACTATGAGGTTGATGATATGAGCACAACATCGAACGTGAATAAACTCGTGGGCCTGAATGACATCATCTCTCACTGTCGTGTTCCGCTTAAACCAATCAATTGCTGTTTCATTGGCACTAGCATTGTCAACTGTAATACACAGCACTTTTCGAATTCCCCAGTCCTTTAAACAATCATCCATCTTCGCCCCAATGGATGCACCTTTATGATCCACAATATCTTTAAAACCAATAATTTTTTTATGCAAAATCCACTCACTGTCAATGTAGTGTGCTGTGATACACATGTAGCAGACGTTCTGTATGGACGTCCATGTGTCAGTCGTAAACGACACTCTCTGGCCAGTGGTAATAAACATCTTCTTCATCTCCGCCTTGTCTTTCGCATGCCTCTTCATACAATCTCGCATCACCGTATACCGTGATGGAATAGGAAATCGTGGCTCAACAAAGTTTAGAAACTTTCTAAAGCCTCTTTTATCGACTGTGGTAAATGGCATCTCATCAGTAATTATCATCTCTGCAAGCATGTCCCTCAACATCTTCTCACTGTATTGAGGGATAACCAATTTCTTAGTCTGTGTACCATCAGTGGCTGTAGAAGTTTGGTAACTGAGGTTGGTCTGATCAGTGGCCGTCAATCCCTTCGCTATCTTATATCGTTGGCAACCAGTTAGATGTGCTATTAACACACTTGTACCTTGCTTCTTTGAATGGCATCCACAAAGTTGGCCACAATAATGGCATCTTGCTACCGGGTTCGCAATATCACCAGGAATTTTAGTGAAATGCTCCCATGTCCACGACCTCTTTTTAGAAGGCCGTGGTGGTTGTGGTTGATCTTGCTCAATGGGCATCTCCTCCTCTTCGTTGAACATATCCTCATCCTCTATATCTACTGGGAGTGGGAGTCGACTACTCGCACAAGATGTAGCTGCTCTAGATGTAGCTCCTCTAGATGTAGCTGCCCTAGATGTGGCTCTAGGGGTGGAAGTACCCACCGGTGTAGGAGTTGTAGCATTGGCATCCGCCACATCCCCTTGTGGACAATCATCTCCACTAGGTCTAGGATCCATATCACAATCAATGAAGCTGAAAAAATAAGTTAGAAGCAAAAAATTAGTTTAAAAATAAACTAGGCTATATTAAAAATTTAAATCAACGCGTTGATATAGGACATATATTATTGTATCATAATAAGCTGTCCACGATAAGCTAAAAATATTCCTTAGCAATAATAAGCTACAAGCCTGCATGCATGATAAGTTACAAATATCCACTAATTATGTTTAAATTTGGTTCTGATCTCGTATATTATATACATTAAGTTTGTTAATAAATAACATTAAAATAGAAGCTATCAAAGAAGCTCAAATAAGCTACGGTCGAACGCAGGTCAACTCCCAGAAAGTCGCTCGAGCGGAACATCGAGCGAGACACTCTGCCTAGATTCGCTCGAGCGGTGAGTCGAGCGGTGGTCGAGCGTAGCACTCTGCCTAGATTCGCTCGAGCGGTGAGTCGAGCGGTGGTCGAGCGTAGCACTCTGCCTGACTTCGCTCGAGCGGTGAGTCGAGCGGTGGTCGAGCGTAGCACTCTGCCTGACTTCGCTCGAGCGGTGAGTCGAGCGGTGGTCGAGCGATTTATCAAACACCCAGACGTGCATTTCAATCACAACAAAATTTTCAAAAGGAATTCATTTCAATCACAACAAAATACCCAGACGTGCATGCTATAAGACTATGAATAACGGAATACATAAAATTAAATCAAGCAATTTAATTTTAGGGCTCGGAATCGGGTTCTCACCGTAGGTTGAAGCTCGGATTGAAGTTGCGCACGTAGGAGGAGCAAAGTCTCACGACGGCAATAGAGAGGGAACGAGGTGGCGAGGTGGCTGGTTTAGAGCTCCGAACAAGACTGGCTGCCGGCTGGTTTAGAGAGAAAGAGGAACTGAGGAAGAGGAAGGATCCGAAGAAGGGAGAAGGGAGAAGGGAGAAGGGAAAGAGGAGGGGGTCCTGCGTTTTGGACCCCCCTATGATGAAACGACGCCGTTCCACATTAAGTGGAACGGCGTCGTTTGATTTTTTTTAAAAAAATTCCAGATGTAAAACGACGTCGTTTTACATCTGGAATTTTTTTAAAAAAATCGGAGTCGGAGTTCGGAGCTACTTATAGCTCCGAACTCCGACTCCGACTCCGACTCTTATTCGGAGCCACTCCGCACTCCGACTCCGTTTTCCGAAAACTCCGACTCCGACGGAGTCGGAATCGGAGCGGATGTCGGGCGGAGTCGGAACTTTCGGAATTTTGCACAGCCCTAACGTCATCCATATCACTTAAATGATAAGATTTTATTTGTAAGATTTAAATTTAAAAATTTATCTTGCAAATCAAATTATGTTATATAGTGTGTATGGTGTAGACAATAACAGTGCTTTCTAAGAAAACTTTTTTTTTTAAAGGGCTTTATAAGAAAACTTATATACCATGTGAAGTACATTGCTATCACATGTTACACTATGAAATTATCAAAAGTTAATGTTTATATCCTGTTAAGATTATGTCATTTTAATTCTGATTCATATATTGCATCTTAATTAAGGGTGCGCTTGTAATTTTGCAATGATGTACTTTATGAAAATTTTGTCATCTCGGGTGAATGAAAAGTGTAATTAATCTTGACATATAGTAAAATTAATTGGTAAGACGATTTTTAAAAGAAAGCTAATCATAGAAAGTGTAATGAGATCAATTAGGTAAATAGTGGGTCCAAATCTAGTTTTGGCGATTACAATCGGGTAAAAAAAACAAACATTTTAGAAGGCTTGAGAAATCAAAATGGGATTTGAAATGATTGCTTGAACTAGTAATGAAGTATTTCAATATTTATAAAGATATAAAAAGCATAACAATTCAATTCAAGCATTTCAAATCATGTTTAAAACTTATTAGAGCATCATTGGCTTGGCTAAATGAAAAAGTTAACTAAAATTTAAATAATTGATGCCAAAAATATTTCATATTAGATTGGTCAAATCTAAATTAAAATGGATTTTTGCTACAGTGGTTGGCTAAAAATGGAGAACCACAATTAATTCACCAAACATTAAAATACTAATTTCTCACTCCACGTAAATATTAAAATATTAGTTTCTTACTCCAATAAAAATATTATTTGGCTTGTAATTAATAAATTTAAATAGAATTTTAGATGAGTTTAATTAATATTTTTTATTATTAGCATTAAATGACTTTTAAAAATATAATTTTTTAATATTAATTTAATTAGAATATAATTATTAGTAATATTAAATTGATAGAATTATAAAATGTGATACAAATAAATTAAATAAAAAAATTATTAATTTAATAATATTTTATTATTATATATAGAGTGGATAGCTAATCCAATGTGAAAATTAGATTTAAATGAAATAGACAAATGTAAAAAAGTGTGATATTAGTTAAATTTTAAAAATACATATAGCCAAGTCAATGCTAATGCTCTTATAAATGTATATAAATCTTCACTAGCTGCTAGTTTGTAAATAAAAAATACTCTAATTAAGAAAAATGATATAAAATAATTTTATAAATTAACATGATTTAATAAAATTTATTAAATTATAAAATTATTTTTATTATAAAGTGATTAATTAATTTTTTCGAGTGGCATAATATGGGACATAATATGCCACGTGGTTAATGGAAAGTCTGCAATTCTGTTAAAAAAATCTAAAAAAACCATTAAAAACCTTTTAACAACAAAAGAAAATATTATTAAAAAATAAAAATACCCAAAATGAGTAAAAGGAAAAAAAAAAAACAATAATCAAAATGGGAGCATCTTATTAATGGTTTTTGGTCCCCACAAGGTCACGCCCTTACACGAAACCCAAGTGGGCCGGCAAATACGCAATCTGGTACTCAGCGCAGCAAACGGCGTTGGGTACCTAGACCGTCAGTCAATAATACGATCCGTCAGTTTTACAAGGTGACAGCCAATGAGGTTTCACTTCTCTGATAAAGTACCAGTATTGACAATTTTTGTACATACGGGTTGTTGTCACCGTTAGACTTGACGTGAAGAAATCGTCAATTCCCTCCGCTGGGCGTACGGCTTTATTGCTTTTGTCTTCCATTTCCATGAGAGGTGCGAATGTTGGAAGCTTGGAAGCAGAGGGGAAAGTCATGGTGGCACCGTCATACCATAACAAACAGCATTCAACCACTATATAATTATATATTACTTATCCAGAAGCTGTTGCGTTGGGAACATAAACATTTTCTAAACCTATGCAATTATGTTTAGTTTATTAGCATATAAAAGTTCTAAGCAGATATATATAACATGGGATTAGATGCAGAGATTCAAAAACTTGAACCTTTGCAGTTTGCACATGCTTGTGGGTTATAAAAGCCGTAGAGAGTGATATTTTGAGAGTTTTTAGGTTTATGGGAAAGTTGGGTTTTTGATCTTATGGCTGGGACAAGAAATGGGCTAGAGGGTTCATTAGAAGAAGCAACAGCAACTGGGTATGATGTTGGGTTGGGTTGGAGTAGTACGCAAACTGCTCATCCATTTCCTGGTAAGAAGAAGATGGTGATGGGGACGCACCATGATCATGAGCCTTGTCATGAAGCTCTGCTCAGCAATTTTGCTGGTTTTAGTGGAGAAGGTGGTGGTGGTGGTGGTCCAATGTTCTGTAACACAAGTAACCAGGCTGCTTTTATAAGCGATACATACGATGCTGCTGTCGTTGCGGATGTTGGTTCTGGTGCTCGTGGTGCAGTGGTGCCTAAATCTCCGAATCACTCCAACAATACTTTTAGATTCAGTTCTTCAGGTAAAGTCCTTTTCTTTCTTTCAATACCCGTTCAGGCTCTCATTCATCACTTAAAAATTTTATGGTCTCCATATTCCTTCAACAGTAAGGGATAGGAAATTTGACGGTTAAGATGTAAAGCAATGGTCTTTTTGTGGTTGGGTTGCAGGTGGAGGATTAATGGGAGCAGCTGAGAATGTGAGAGTTCCTTATACAGCAGCTCAGTGGCAAGATCTTGAGAGAAAAGCTATGCCTTACAAGTACATGATGGCCTCTGTCCCTGTTCCTCCACCGCTCCTCGTACCCATTCCCAGAAGTCCCTCAAATCTTGCTTACTCCCACTCCAATAGTAACAATTATCTCATAATCTTTGCTTTGACTTCCACAATACTTTTTTAATTTGTTTCAATATGTCAAATCTTAGTGAATTTGCACCTATAATACCTATATTAATACTATGAAATGCAATTTTATTGCAATGGGGTTTTCTTTTTCTTGTTTCCTTCTGTCCAGTTGTAAATGGTGGTTCTCTGGAAATGGGGTGCTCAAACAACTCGGATCCAGAGCCATGGAGGTGCAGGAGAACCGATGGGAAGAAATGGCGGTGCTCCAGAGACGTAACTCCTGATCAAAAGTACTGCGAACGACACTGTCACAAAAGCCGTCCGCGTTCAAGAAAGCCTGTGGAATTACAAGCTCAGTTGAATAAAGACAACGACAAGAACAAGGACGCTTCCAAGCTTTATCAAAAGCCTCATTTTCTGAACCGGACAGATGATCACAAGTATCCATCTTCTCCTAGAACGATGGTCACTGCTACATCATGTGAACAACCCTGGTAGGTAGGTTAGGGTTTCATAAATGCTCTCTTTCTCCTCTGATCTAATTGGGACCTAACCATTATTTGTTTATTCCTATATTCATTATATTTTTCTTTTTTTTCTTTTTCTTTTTTTATTATTGTTCTTATCCAATATCATCCATGAATTATGTGCCATGGGTCGTTGGCTTTTGTCTTTTGTAAATAAATGCGTTTTGTTTGTTGACCCGTGAAGGTGCCTGGAGGGGTTCATGAATGGAGAAATGGTCTCCGTGGCTGGCTCGAACAAAGAGTACCATTGGCAGCAAATGATGCAGACCAAAGTGGGTATAAACAAGGACGAAACCACCATCTGTGATACATCTGTTGCTTATAGTCAAGGACAGCAAAATCAGGAGCGGCTAAATGACCAATATTGTAGCTTATCCTTTAGCCCCAAGTTGCCCACTTTGGAAGAAGCTCTTAACCTCGGCAACACACAAGAGAAGAGCCATTTCAATAATGCGTGGTGCACAACAGAGAGAGATAATATTGGCCATGAAATTAACAAATGCTCTTCTTCAAACGAGAAGCTACAGCTTTCATCCCATACACTACTACCAGTTTATGGGGGAGATGAAACTAGGAATGCAATAAAAAATGCCCACATGGCTTTTGGAACTCTGGGTTCAGAACGAGAAAAGGAAGGGGACTTGCAATCCCAGTGGATGAACTCATTCTCATGGATGAGTACTTCGACACCTGGAGGACCATTAGCAGAAGCCTTGTGCCTTGGGAATAGTACTTCTGCAAAGGCAGCGTCATCGTCTCATGGCTGCAGCAGTGGCACCACCAGCAGCAGCAGTAGAAGCTAGCTCTTGCCGAGATGGTGGCCAAGGAGTAGTACTCGATTTAATAAACTGACGAGCCGGAGCAGCGCTCTATTACATCGGCAGATTGCATATTGCTTAGCTTAATTAAGCTAACATATATAACTTATAAGTCTCGATTTGCATGCATGTTGTGATCGAATGTTGTCTTTAGAGCAGACCAACTTAAATCTGTTGTCCCTTCAAAATTTCCTCTCCCTCCTACGTGGGTTTAACTAGTAGTTTATGTGGCATATATATGAGATTTCGAAGGGAGTGAGTGCGCGCCAATTAAGTTCTTTTTCAATTAATTAGTTCGTTCGAAATATATATTATACCGTGGGATTCGTAGCTAAAGATCTGCAATATAATCTGCATCACTGCAAAAATAAAACTTAGCTATTTGTCGTGATTAATTTAAGCATTTACTTGTATCAATATAAATATTAGGCCGGGGATGCCTCGCACGTGAACAACCCTTCGATCAGTACTCCGATGGACCCACTACGTCAAAGGCCCAAGCATATGTATTTATCGTAGGGGAAATCTATTAATTCAGAGCTGCTGATGGGTCATGTTGATATATAGAGGGTTCAATGGTAGCCCAGCTGGCCCAAGCCCACCCAAGGGCAACGAATCGTCCGACCTTCTACTAGGCCCTTAGCAAGTAATCATATTTTCAGTTGTATGGCAACAATTCCCAACGTAGTTATAACCCAAACTCAATCAAAATAAGGATCTACTTTATAGCGTATTGTACAATGCAAAATTTTACACGTCTTATTATCATCACACTTTCATTTTACTATATAAGATATGACACATTTATTATCATTAAATAATCTTTTATTAGATAATATTTTATCATCCAATAATGATAAATGTATCATATCTTAAATAGTGGTATGAGACCATTGTGTATAACATTACTTTTGTACAATCTTTTTATATTTTAGTAAGATTTTAACTGTTAAAGTTCATACCTATGTGCCCAGAGTCTTCTTTTAAAAATATATATATATATATATATATATATATATATATATATATATTTTACCAGTCTTTTTATAATAACCCCTACAGACAGGGTTACTGTGACTAACCACTTAATTTTCTTTCGATTGGTTATTAGTCAAGTCTTTGCGTTTTAAATCTTGAATGTGTTTTAAATTTAGCAGATGATTTTTAAAGCGAGCTGAGTATTTTAAAATCCTTGAAATATTTTAAATGTTTAAAATTATTTTAAATGGGGTATTTTTAGTGTTATTAGACCAATCCTAATTTTAAAAGTTAGCCTCTTTATATTTTGATGCCCTGAAAATAATATAGTTTTAGAAAAGCATTTTATTTAAATGATTTTATTTCTTTAGGAATATTATTTAATATTTAATATTTTTTTTTATGTTAAAAACTCTATTTATTTAGATGGATTTATTTCTCGTAGAAATATTTATTATACTCATCATTTTATTTTATAATGAAAAGTATTATTTTTGGGATCAATACATCAAAAGTTGTATTTTTACATTTAGTCTAATTCATTTTCCTTTCTATTTTCTTAAGAGTTCTTCTATATACCACCGGCACGAATAACCGTTGGGAAACTGACTGACGTGATATATTATTAAAAAAAAAAACAAAACAGAAAAGGAGATAAAAACAACACGGAGGGAAATACAAAACATAATAGGAAAGGAAATAAAAAATCAGTTTGAGAGAGTACCATCGTCGTGGGTAGACGAAACTGCGCTGGTGGTCAACGTCGAGGGTAGCCGAATGTGTTGAAGGTGGTCGTCATGGGTAGCCTGCGTTATGCCAGTGGTCATCGTTTGCAACCCCCCTCTCTCTCTCTAAAATACGCTCTCCTCTACAAGCCAAGCAACCGATTGTCACTATTTACGGATCAAAAAGATTGTCGCTCTCCACTAGACAACACCTCAACAGAGTAAGGCTCAATTCCAAGTTTGCTTCCGTCAAACATCGTTTCCATATTATACCACTCTCGAACGTCATCATCGGACGACCATAAATCGCTACACACACAAATCCCATGGTCACCCACCATTTCACCACCATTTCAGGTAACATATCCTGATCTCCATAAACCCCTTCATCAAAAACAAAAACTAGAACAAAAAGCAAAGAAAATGTTCTACTTCCAAAGATCTATACCTGTTTTGGTTGTTTAGGAAAAGAATATGAAAATAAAAGTAGAAGAATATGAAGAGGGGGGAAAAGCTGGTTAAGTTGATTTTTAGGAAGACAAAGTCTATTTGCAACCGATCACATAGGATGCGGTGCCCCCTAGGTTCCCTTGGCCGATTGCAAATAGACTTTTTCTTTTCTTTATGTCTTTCTATCCTATTTCTAAGTGTTTAATCTTCACCGTTGGATCTAAGTTAGGGATCCCAAGATGTAAGGCCTAGATAAATTCCCCAAAAAGCCCTAATTTTCCTAATTTCCTCTCTTCTCACTCTCTCACCTCTTTCCAGGCGCCCCCAATAGAAAATCCCCAGCATGCCTCCATCACAATCCAGGCATGCCACCGTCAACTGCACTGTCTCCTTTGTCATCGTGTCTCGTCTGCAACTAGCCCTTCCTCCCTCACAACCTCACCTCAGTCTGTAGACCCCTCTCTCTTCCTTCCCTGATTTCTCTTACTCTCACATTCGTAAACCCATCGTTGTCGCATCCTCAGCTGGCACCACTACCTCCAACCATCGTCACGCACCCCAGCCCCCACGTCTCTCTCTCTCTCTCTCTTTCTCTCAACCCATGACCTCAGCCTCTACTCTTGTCGCACTACCACCAGCCACCTCTTCCATGACCACCCGCTCTTATCATCCATCTTGGTTTCACTCTCCCTCTCTCACATCTCTCTTTTCCCTAGCATGCGCTCTCTCTTTCCCTCTTCTATTCTCTATTACTGCCGACAGCCACCGCAGCTCCGTCTTTCCATTCAACCCACCATGAGCAACCCAGCCCCCTACTAGCCGAAAACCCAACTCCATGCCTAGACCGATACCCCCTCCTACCGTGAGCCCAGCCGCCTCCCTTTTCTCTCCCGAAAGCCAACTTCTCTTTGGGTCTCTCTTACCACCATCCATGGCCAACCGACCATCACACAAACCTTCCGATGGTAATCTAGCAGCCACTGCAATCCACCCATAGCAACCAAACCCTAGCTCCAGCCACCCAAACATCTGTTGTTTTAAGGTCATAGTAGTGACCACCAAGCCTTAACCCAGCTTCTTCTTGCACATCTGTAGCCACCACCGAGAGACCACCAGATAACAAGCGGCACGCAACAAGCTCTTAGCCTCTAATCATGGTATAATTTCTATCTATTTCTCTCGATAATTTATTATGCATGTGAAGCTCAATTGATGTTTTGAATGGTGCACTGTTGTTGGTAATTGTGAGTTGTGAACTGTGAGCTGTGAATGAAGTAATTTGTGATGTGGCTATGTGGTTTGAAGTGATGGGCATTTTGTATAGTTGTGATGTAGTTGGTGATATGGCAGGATGTTATGAAGTGTTGTGATTGTGAAGTGGCGGAACTATTGTGATTGTGCTCTGTGTAGTGAACTGTGAATGTGAAGTTTGTGATGTGGTTATGCTTTGTGAAGTGATGGATCACTGTGCAGCTTGAAAAATGGTCGTGAACGGTGTGAAGTGATGGGATGTTGGTGCAAGTTGCGATGTAGTGGTATGTCGTGTGAAGTGTTAGGATAAGTTATGTAGTTGGACATGTTGTGTGAAGTGTTATGTTGATTGGGTTTGAGTTGGATGTTAGTGTCAATATGTATTAAGCTTTGTTTACACAAGCAGACGTTTTAGTGAATTATATGTTGATTTTAAATGATAAAAATGGGGTATGGTACATGTATGAGTTTGTTGGACACATGTGCCGGATAGATTTACTGTATGTAATTGATAGGTTTTCTTAAGCATGAGTACACGATATTTAAGTCTCAGAGTTGGGTTAAAGTTATTTTTAATGCATGGTTTAGATTACAATGAAATGTTGGTTAGATTATGCATGAATGGAGAAAGAGAGATATGTATTGACTAGGGTTGAGTTGTATAACTTGGTTGGTTTAAGTTATAAATCGAAATGGAGGGTTTGGTAAGAAGAGTGTGTTGAAGGTGATAGTATGTCTTAACTATAAAATGAATCAAGGAGGTTCACTTTAAAAGATAAGAACATGAAATAGAATGATATGTTTGAAAGGTGACCTCGAGTGAGTCCCAAGCAACGGGTTTGAGAATTTAGAGAAGGGTGATAAAGGAATGCATGGAGAATGTATTCGATAATTGAATGGGTTTAAGTAAGGAAGTCTAAGTCGAGGATAGTTTATGCATTTTCTAAATTTTAGTTGCTTATGCACTTGAGAAAAGGGAATGACATTAAGTGATGTATGAATGTAGGTTTCTATCTGACATACACATGAATGGACTGCATGAAATGAAAATAACATAGAATTGGGGTACTGTCCTCTTCGTAAAAAAAAATGAAAATAGCATAAAGTTCAGGTAAGTATTATGTTCATACTATTTTAGAGTCTTTTAATGATATGAAAATGAAAAAAAAAAAGTATTTCTCTTTAAGATGCTTTATGAAATGAAATGAATGATGTTTTATGAAAGTATGCTAAGTACTAATGTTTAAAGGTATATGTATATAATGACCTTCTTTGGTAGGCCCTATTTATGCACTCAAAGTAATAGTTGTATGCATGTGAATTGATGTTATATGTAGTATCTATTGTCTTTATTTTCCATGAAATGAAATGTTTATGTTTATGTTTGATGCTAAGGAATGATGTTTAAATGATACGATGAAAGTATATTTGGATGACGCTATGAAAGGATATTTAAATGTGGTTATGAAATGAATTTTAAATGATGTTATGAAATGATGTTTAATGAATGCTATGAAATGATGTTTAAATGATGATTTTTATGCTTATGCTTTGAAATGAAATGGACTGATGAATGAAAAGGAAATGATTGAAAGGAATGAATGTTTTAATGTATGAAAATACATAACGACTGCGACTGAATGAATTAATGATGTGCCAATGGACTAAGCAGATTACAATGGCGGGTAAATAGTACTGGTAGTGCACCCAATGTTAAAAGGGATTCCCAACTTATGGCCATGGGAGGAATCCAAGACCAAAAGACAGCTAACCTCAACACACAGTATTTGACAGTGTGTATCGGCCAGAGGAAAAGTAAAAAGAGTAATTAAATGTATGAATGGTTTAGTTTCTTTACGAGTGAATGTAGAAGGTGTGAAAAATATTTTATGAGAAATGAAAACATTTTAAAGAAAAATCTCACATTGTAATGTTTTCAAAGGAAATAAATGTTTTATATAAAGTATGTAGATGAATGATAAATGCATGATTGAAAACTTATGTTAATATATTATTATAGTATGAAATAATGCTTACAGAGTATTCGACTTATTTTGTTTTTATGTATGTCATTTCCCCTCCCAAGGACAAAAATAAGGACGAAGCGTCAAAACAAACATGGCCCAAGGGAAGAGTGATAGAAGCCTATGCATTTTTTATGTAATGCATGAAAGTAAATTTTTGTAAAATGACTTTTTAATTTATTTTAATGATTTCTGTTGTAAACTCTCTTTTAATTTATAGAGCATGTTTTAAATTTTAAACATATAATCTTTTATATCTTGGGAATGAAGGGAAAAAGTTTTAAAATGATAAGTAATTCTCGTCTTATTTTTTAAAACTATTTATTAAAGTCCAACCACAAAGACATGCGTTATAGTTACTACCCACCCAGCCCTTTCCACACTCAACCCTCATTTGGGTTAGGTGGTCATATAGCCCTCGTCCCCACCCTGACCTTCACGGATTTGTAACCAATATTGTGTAACACACCTTAAATGTTAAATAAAAATACACTAAGAATCACTCATTTCGATAGGAGCCCTTTCGGCAAAGAAGAACGTAGAAAATTCTAGTACATTTTCGATAGATAACATCTAATAAGCGAAATCCTCATTTCATAGTGTTGCCTCGTACTGCATACTGGGCCTAGCTAGACAATAAAAGAATTAAATGTAAAATATTCAAATATTACGGGCTGAGGCCCAATATCTATTGTAACTCAAAGTAAATAAAAGTAACTAATAACATAATAGTAAAACAAACATTGGCCCATGGCCTTCTCGCCCACAGCTTTGCTTCTTCCTTGGGCCGTGACATATTGTTAAAAAATAATCAACATAAAAAATCACAAATTTGCTTGCGTACAGATTACATGTGGATCTCTGGTCATATAGAGGCCCAAGATGACCAAATGACCCAAGGCCAGGGGTCTCCGTTTGAGCATAGAGACCCACGGTTGATTCCCTCTCTCACCCAGGCAACCTCTGTGCAGCCCAAACCAAGCCGCCCTTAGGTAGCCCACTACAAACTACTCTATGATGGGCCGGTAAATTGCTTGCAACGAGCACACAGGTAGCGTATAGCTGGTTGCCCAGTGTCGACCTAATTTGGACCCAGTTTGGGCCAGCTAGAGGTGGTCTGGACAGTGGTGGTAGGCAAGTCATTCCTATCAACCCACCCCTCCCAGTCCTAGGAGGTGGTTTTTTTTTTTTTATTTATTTTTATTTTATGTTTCTGTTTAGTAAAAAATGTTAAGAATTTTTATATTTTTATTTTTATCTCCTCTATTTAAATTCTTATTACTTCAAAAG
This sequence comes from Cyclocarya paliurus, assembly GCA_029856935.1. Lineage (NCBI taxonomy): Eukaryota > Viridiplantae > Streptophyta > Magnoliopsida > Fagales > Juglandaceae > Cyclocarya > Cyclocarya paliurus. The sequence continues at coordinate 11,737,010 of CM056948.1, forward strand.
AAATTTTTTACTTTTTTATATTATTTTAATATTTTGTTAAGCAAATTGAGGACACGTGGCTTGTTAAAAGACAAGTACCTAACGATGATTAGTACTGATGTGATGCTTCTAATAATTTACTGACATATTTTCAAAGGAATGACTAATTTAATCGTTTTGACGAGGAATTTATTTTAAGAAAAACTATTTGACCAAATTTTATGTAAAAATTTTATTTACAGTAACTTTTATAAATTTTATTAATGTAATTGACTGCATTATTTTTTAAAATATAAATAATTATTTCAAACAATCAATTTAGTAAAATGTGTTAAAAATACAAATAACTGCAAGATAACTCAATTTTATATTTAACCAAAGATGAGGCCGTACTGCTCAATGGTTATCAACTTCCAAGATGCTGACGAGTTAGTTGAAATAAACTTATCAAATAGCTGTCATTTCAATGCTTAAACTCTTGATCCATTCATCTTCCTAAATATTCCAGTCCCTGTTTTGCTTTAATAATGCCTTAAATAATCCTAACCTCCCAAGTCAGGTGGCAACTTGTCCCATGCGCGATTTGATTCAGCCTAAAAAGATAAAAAGGTGTCTAGCCTTTAATCCCCACGGTACCTATATTTCACATAATTCATGATCAACTGATTCCATTTCTACGGGTTTAAATAATTTTGAGACTTTCAATCCATCTTAAAATTCAAAGCAATTATTAATGTACGGGCTTCCCTTTTAGCTTATCATCACATGGCCTCACACATGACCTAGTTTTGATACTCTCAATGCATGCATGGATATATAACTCTGCTCTTCATGTTTCCCTCTCCGAGTCTTGCCCTCAGACTGCAACATTTTGTGGCTCTCTTCTCAATATTCCATGCTCCATCGATCGAACCAATACTTGCACATGAAAGCTCTCCATATTTGGACGTCTAGTCACCGAAATAACTCAAAGTGCATGTAGGGAAGCAAAAGCCGCTCTATGGCAGCAAACATATCTCACCAAAATAAATTTATAAATTAACTATATAATTTATATGATATATTAGATCTATTTTACAATCTAACGTATTATATCGAACGGTAATAATTTATAAATTTATTTTTATGAGATTTTTTTATAACTAAAATATTTTTAAATAAAAAAAATAAAAAGAAACCACGAAGACATGTAGAAATACGTAAAAGTATTCACATACACTACATCCCGAACCATCTTCTAAACCTAAACTACTCCTCCACATATACGTCCTTGACCCAAGGTTAGGAAGACGATGATCAGCTTTTGGGCCTACAAGCAGGAATGATGGTCTATCCTTGAAATACCAATCCATTCATCCCTTCTAATTTGTGTGGTCCGTCGGCAAACCATATTGTGTCGGACCCACAATCTTATTGCATTACAGTAGTACCATAGTGGTCTTCATGCACAGATGCCCATATTTCAACGAACGACTCATTGAGTCGTGGAAATTGTTTGTGGGTGTTTTGAAGGATTTAATTTTCTCATCATTGTTTTATGCCTTTTTGGTGTGTATATTTATAAATTTATATATATATATATATATATATATATATATATATATTTATTTATATATATGGTTTACTAGACTCCCGATCAGAAAGGGTGTCGGTCAGGTCCTCACTAACTGATCGCCACGTTTGTCTATATTTAGCCGTTATAGTCTACGTCAGAGGTAGGTCAACTGACAAGTGGAATAGCATCGTCAACAATTTATTCTCTCGCGTCCATAAAAACGGAATTAGCGGGGTTATAACTTGAGGAATTCATTTAGCCCTTGATAAGGAACGGGCCCAATCTAGAGGCCCAACCCAACTGATGGTATATAAGGATCAAGTCGTTGGAGTCTTAAGGACCCACACGATCAATGGAACACGAAGATAAGACCCGACCGGATGACTATTCTTAAGGATCCCTTTAGATACTGAGATAATTTGAAATGAATTGAGATGATTTATAAATTATAATAAAATTATTAATTTAAATTAGATGAAATAAAGTGAGATGCCGTGTTCAAACGGACCCTTAATACATAATACTAACTTAGGCATTAGAGATGCATTATGCACATTGGACCACCATGATCTCTATTTGTTACAGGCAGCAGACTTTGGCAGCTCGTGGAACACATCCTTAATATATATATATGTTTGAACTGTTCACTGCCAAAGTTCAACAACAACATTATTCTTTTCAAATGGAACTTTGCTTTCTATATCTTTATATATATATAGGTTGGGAATGGTGCGTAATGACAGAGATTAAGTTTGGAATATTCTTCCGGCCACAATGGCGCCATATATATGCGTACACTTTGTCACGATCGAGAGACAAATTAATTTATCATCTTTACATGAGAACGACTTGACCTACAAATGGATATATTCTCCATATGGTACGTACGTTGTTGGTTGAGGTTCAAATCCTCCTCCAACTAAAACTGACTCCTGGATGAGGGATAGCACAAGTACTACTACTGCATAGATGTCGAGCTTATTATTCGTTAAGAGCCAAGGAATTCATTGTTGTTCGTCAGATCATCTATTCTCATTTATCATGTGAATTATACAACGTTTATAACTGTGCATATCTTTAAGAACTTCAATTTCAAATAAAAACTTGATGTTGTTAATGAATGATATATCTAAGGGTGTAACCGGTTTGGTCCGATTTTAGATAAATTCTGGAACTGAATTAGTATATACCGGTTTTGAGTTTTGAAGAATCGATACTACACCGGTTACAACCCTAAACCGGTTTTTCTAGTTTTACTGTTTCCAGTCCAGTTCGGTCCCATTTTCTGGTTTTATTCATCTACCATAAAAAAAAAAACTTCCATAAAAAAATTGTTGCCATGTAAAACATCTGCTGCCATAAAAAAATTTGCTAAAATATACACTACAACATATATGCTTTTTTGGGACGACAATTTTTGTCCCAAAAAATTGAGATTTCATCCCAAAATACTTCTTGGAACGAGAAAAAATCATCCCAAGATCATTCCAATAACAATGTCCCGAAAGGTATTTTGGGATGAAAATATCAATTTTGTCTCAAAAAATATCTTTCAAGACAAAATTGAGTAGAATTGTTCAATCACGTTTGAGCGGAAAAGTTTTTTGGCAGGCTTGAATTTTGTCCCAGAATCATGTTCGAATGTTACGAAATTTACATTCAAACACGTCCTTCGTTAGTGGTTTATCAACACCAGTCTGTTCAACCAAATAGGCATGAGGAAATGTTCAAACAAACAATTTGATGGTCAAACAGTAAGACGTTCGAACGAACCATGATAGGATCGAACGATTTCATATTAGTAGACGTTTGAGGTTTCACGTATTGTTCGAACGTTTAATTCCGATTACAGTTGAATTGTCTGTATCAATGTTCGAATGATTTTTTCCTATTCGAACGGTAACTATTTTATTTTACCCAATAATTAAAAATCAGATAGACATACATAATATTTAAAAAAATACATTGTAATTTTTTCAATACCCATAAAACTAACTAATAAATGCAAACTAAATAAATAAAATAGTAGTAGTACTAGCATTCTTCGTACAGAAATAGATCTCATAATCTATATATAATGTAAACCAGTTGCTTAGAGTCCTAAACTGTTGCATAAGCGTCTGCATTTGGAGTTGCACATCTCTCCTAAACTCTTCTTGTTGTTGTTCTTGCTGTTTCATATGCATATCCATGTCTGCTTGTTTCGTCAATTGAGCCTTTAGCTCATGATACATTGCAGTCAATTCTTCGATCTTAGAATTTGCTTTGTCTAACGCTATAGAGGTATTATAGGCAAAGTCGGACGATGAGGAAGAGCTAGAAAACTTGACACAGTGACCCAAACCCCTCAAATACCCGAAACGTTGACCTAGAACTTGTGTAAAAATCTCAACATCACTTGTTGATGAATTTTAATCTGACGCAGATTCAACATGTAAGACAACTATTTTATCCTACACACAAGAGAATTAATTAATATCGTCACAGATATACAAATATGTTTAATTAAAACATATTATAATACTTACATAATTTTCACGATCAATATGTGATGCAGCATATAATTTTCTTAGCATAATTGGCATTTGACTCTTGTTACAATAGACATTTATTGAGATATAAAATCAATAGAATACCTCCAAATAAGAAACCTTATACAATAAAAAAAAAATCGCATTACCAATTTCTTAAAGAGGCAATGAAAAGATCTTGAACTTGCATAATGATGAATCTTTAACTTCGATCTATTTATTTTGTTTATAGAACTTCGCTCTTGCATAGAAGTTTAAATATTAGGAAGCGAAAATTATAAATAAGACATGTAAAAAAAAATCATTTAATTTATCTTATATGATGAATCCTTAAACATGTCACAAAATTTTTTCCAATCGGAAAGTCAGACATCCTAAAAATGATGCTAGCGTGCATCTTCTTTATTCTTGAACTTATTGTAATGCTCATGACACCTTGGCTTATATTTGTGGAATGCATTACATATAAACTTATCGACAGTCTTACGCTTCTCTCTCCAACCAAAATTTAGTTCAAAATCATCCTTCAAAAAATATATACACAAAGATAATATCACCCAGAATGGTCTAAATTTTGCATATATATTAAATAATATTAATATAAATTAATTATTTAAACATTACCACGCAACGCCTTTTGATAAATTCTTTCACATCTTTGGAAACTTTTTGCTATGAACTTGTAGCCAAAGGTGCATAAGTTCGTGTAAGAGCACTCAAATGCGATGCAAGCCAAGCTGTTTGTTGTCCTTCGCCTTCGGTATATTCGTCAGGAATGTTAACCTTAATTTTACAGCTGGCCAAGTACTATGACTAGTACTCATGTTCCCAAACGGATTAAATCCATTTGTTGCTAACTCAAGTCCCATATTACGAGGTTCTTCAACAAACCATAGATACTCCAAATCAAATTCTTTCCAAACCTGGGAGTCAGCAAGATGTGTCAAGACACCATCGTTCTAGACTTTGGACGATGAGTGTCATTTCATATTTACAGCCATTGCAAGTGACATAAATAACCATTGTAATCTAGGTATCAATGGGAAGTGGCATATGATCTTACGCGACACGTTCTGCTTCTTAGATGTCCATCTTGATTCATGACAAATGAGACACTCGTTTAATTGCTCATTCTTCCACCAAAATAATACACAGTCATTCTTACATGCATGTATTATATTGTAATCAAACCTGAGTTCTCATTTCAACTGTTTTGCTTCATATAAGTTGTGAGGTAAAATATTGCCTCATGAAAGTGCCTATTTAAACAGTTCAAGTGACATATTGACAGTTTTAGTAGATAATCAGCATATAGATTTTATGTGAAGTAGTCTAACAATAAATGAAAATTTATTGTGCCTTCTAGATCCTGAATATAACTCACGATATGAATCATTCCGCAAGTGTGCAAAAGTGTTATGGCCCACATCATTTGAATTTGATGTATCCGTATCACCTTCATCCATAAACATTTCCGCACTAATGTTACTCAGCATTTGCTCTATATCCTTATCGTATTCATCACCAACAACCTTTAGCGGTACATTTTCATTGATGTCTTTTTCTTCTTGTGGAGGCTCGAATGACGTTGGATGTGATTTGTCGTGTGAGACTCAATCAGTATAACCCTAGCTAATACCTTTGACAAACAGATGCTCTCTCACCAAGTCTATCTTATGAGAACGCAAATTCTTACATTGTTGACATGGGCATCTAATATGCTCATCACTATCAACTATATAGAATGCGAGTTCCAAGAATTTCTTAATACCTTCAGTATATACATTGTAATTCTCACCTAAATGATATCTAACTCATATCCAACTCTTATCCATGCCAAATACCCTATTGGAAATAGTCACCTGGGCATCAACAAGCAAGCATGGATCTAAAATATTATGTAATTTTTTCCTTTCACTGGGTAGTTGCTCCTATCACATTCGGGATTGAAAGATCATAGTTGCCAACCTATCGACTATTATCTGTCATGTCCAACAAAATTTCGACAGCATCTCTCCATAATTCTCCAAATATGCTTGTTTGGTTGTGTGCATCGATGAATAACACGTCGATGCACTATCACTGAAACTGCATATCCAGAAAATAAGAAGGGATGAATCTACCAAAATCATGATGTTGGATGCTAATAGATACAGTTGGATAGTTTGTGAGAATGGTCTTACAATCCCAAAATTTTCACTCTAGGTAATTCAGTTGATTGATAACTCTCGAATGGGTCTAACTTTTTTATTTCGATGAAACATATAAGACACGAGAATAATACACAACAACAATGCAAGATACGAGAATATATCAAACTATAGCTAACAAAATTATCAATCTTTATATTATTTAGGGTTTAGTTATTAGAATAAGTTAACACGTTATTAACTATTAAGCATTTTTTAATATGTTTTTAAGTATTAAGCATCCTTAAGTCTTAAGTATTTTTTAATATTTATTTAAGTATTTTTAATACTATAATTATTTTAACTATCTTTAATACTATTATTTTTTTTAACTATTTATACTATTATTTTTTTACTATTAATTATTATTATGTTAACTATTAATTATTTTTTAACTATTTATACTATTATTTTTAGCAATTAATAATTATTATGTTAACTATTTTTTTTTTACTTTTAATTATTTTTAACTATTTATACTATTATTTTTTTACTATAATTTTTATTATATTAACTATTAATTATTATTATGTAATTTGTATTTAATGCAAGCTAACGTTCGAACCAAACTGAACCATTTGAATGGTAACATATATACGTTCAAACGGATTCAACACACATTCCAGACGCACTCCTTGAACAATATCAAGAACTTCAATCCTCAAACACAATTTCACAAATCATGCTCAATATTGACAAACACACAAATACATCAATTAGAATGAGTAAACTATAAACACTAAAATACGAAATTTACCTTCAATGTAATTCCAAGCAACTCAATCCACAACAAAACACCTACACAACATGTAAACAAACAAATTCAATGAACAACTCAACCCAAACAACTCTATTTCAATGAACAAAGAATATACCTTTGAAAAATTCGTGTGCAGCCTCTTTGCAATGTGAGTTCAATCTAACTCACTCTATTCTATCTCTAGTTCACTCTTTGTCTCTTTATAATTGAAATGGGATGACTGAGTGTGGGGAGAAGAATGAAGGATTTTCGGAGAGAAAATGAGGGAGACGACGCTGAGGTTAAAAGATAAGACGTTTTGAAGTTTTGAACGAGAATAAAGGGTGTTGTGGGTTGAAATAGAATTTTTGAAGTTATTATGGCAAAAAATGTCATTGTAATAACTTCAAATAGCACGAAACGTCGTCGTCCCACTTAAAACTTATCTTATTAAGGTGAAAAAAGTTGTCACCTACATGCCTTGTTAAGTTATTTACCGTTTGAGCGTAAATATTATATGTTCGAACATGAAAATTAATTTAGTGCGAATGTTTTCCCAATTGAAAAATTTTCGAGCCCACGTTTGGCAGTAACAAAGTACCATCTGAATGCTACTCCACTGCTCAGGGATTGGCAGGAGACATTCTCGCCACTATTTCAGACGCGTCAAAAACCTTAGAAAATGTTTGAACATTCCTTTTCATGGCTAAAAATGCTCAATCACTGATTAAGCATTTGAATGATATTCTATAGCATTCGAATGTATATTACTAAATGTTTAATTATAGTCTAATATCGACAGTACTATACATTTTAATTTATTACTATATATAATTTTTTTTTACAAACACTACTATGTATAGTTATATAAATATATTGTGATTACCATATGCTAATATATATAGTACTATATACTAATATACTATGTATATTACACTTTACGATAGTATTATATATAACAAGTTATATAGTGTAGTATACTATACTATAATATAAATAGTATCATATAGTGATATATACTACAAAAGTAAGGTGGGCATTGGGTTGGGAAAAAAAAGTTTCGTTTTCTGAAAATGCTCTGCTAGGGTTTGGATATTTCTCTTGCACCCTAGGGTTATGTAGCTTGCATGGCGGTCGTTGGTGCTTTGCTGCCTCTGGCTGGCCTGCCTCGATCGTTTGCCAACGTAATATCTACGGTGCCGCAGCCGCTGTTGGAGATAGAAGTTGCCTTCCGTCAATTGAAAGTCATAGAAGGTGAAGTTTTTTTTTTATGTTTTCGGCAAAGGAGTTATAGAGAACGGCTCAACCATTTCGGTACTCCATGGTGTTAAAGTTCCTTAGGCAAAGACTATCTCTTGATGCTGTAAGAGCCTTCATTCGTAGCCGATGGAGCTTGTCCACTATGCCGAAGGTTTCTGCCACGCAACGCCTAAGAAACGTATTTGTTTAGATGTCATCTGAAGGTGATTTCAACAAAGCTTTATCTAGAGAATTTGTGATTTGAATGGGACTCCATATAGATTGTTTGCTAGGACACCCAAATTTGATGAAGCCTTTAAATTGTCGTGTCCAGGTTTGGATTTTTCTTCCTGGGCTTCCACCCAATTTTTTTCATGCATCTATGTTAAAACTGCTTATGGCATCGATAGGGAAATACATACTGAGGGATAATTCCACCACTTGTGTGACAAGGACAAATGGTGCAAGGGTTTGCCTTGAGATAGACTCCTCTAAGGAACCTCTATCATATTTTTGGATAGGCAAACCTCGGTTGCAGGGGAGTAGGCGGTAGGAAATTATCTATGAAACACTGTCTGCATACTATGTTGTGTGTAAGTGTCGGAGACACAATGCAAAAACTTGTCATAGTGAAAGTGATCAAAAGAATAAATTGACAGGGATAAAAATCTGGTTAAAAAAAAGGTGACATAACAGCAGTGGAGGGGACTGTCAATGCTTTGCCAGAAGCTACGGGCAATAATATTGAATCTAACGAAATTCAAATGCAAGAGGATGCCAAGAAGTTACTTGTGAAATCTGATGCTAATACAGTCATAATTGAACACAGACAAGCTCTTGCTAATTCGGGTATGGAGAATGTCAGACCACTAGAATTCATCAAGAAGGGTTGATGGGGTCTATGGAGTTTCTCAACATGCAAAGCACAGGAGAAGATCAATACATTTTTTAGGATGTAGGTATTGGGTCTGGAAAATCAATGGGTAAGCGAGAATTGTATGGGCTATTGGATGCAGTTCAGTCCGTGGGTCAAGAGGAGCAACGTGTGGTTCAATTTGTGGGCCAAGATGTGGTTCAAAGAGACCAATGTGCAGTGCAATCTATGGACCAAAGGGCAAGTCCTTCTGTTGTTCAGGTAGTTGGCCGCAATGTTCAACAATTTGTGGGCTTAAGCATGGAGCAATTAGTGGGCCAGAGGAACTTACAAGTTGTGGTGAATGTGGATCAGCTGTAGGATCCATGTGGGCCCAAGGTGTGATACTATTGTAGTTGAGGAGTAGACAATGGTTGTTGAGATGATGGATGCATTGGCCTTACCAGATACTACTCAATCTGACACTGAAGTTAAGAGAGATAGCTTCAAGGAAGACATACATAAGGATTATTGGACTGACTCGGAAGGTCCAAGTAAGTTTCAAAAAAGGCACTCCACTAGGGCGGTGATTCGTCCATCTAAACTTAATCTATGATTAGTCCCATTATTTTTTATAATATTAGGGGAGTTGGCACCTCTCAACAACGGTTGAAAAAAATCATTAAAAAACATAGGACTAATATTTTAGCTTTGGCTGAGCCTTTTTTGCTGAAGAATGAAATTCCAAATTTGTTGGGTCGGTTTAGTTGTGAGTTCGTTACCACTAATGAATTGCAAGGTGGAAAATTTTGGTTGTTGTGGAATTCAACTGTGTCCGTTCACTAGTTGGCAGGTTCCAATCAATATTTGACTGTGAGAGTTGAAGAGAACGAGAAAATCTTTCTTCTTACTATTATTATTGCTAAGTGCAATCAAATTGAGAGGCAAGCTCTTTGGGCGGATCTAGAGACTACTGGCAGTGGTAATCTTCTATGGGTGACTTGTGGGGATTTCAATATTATTAAAGATGATTCGGAACGAAGAGGTGGTCATTCCCAACCTTTTGCAGCTATGGAAGACTTCAAGCAGTGTATTTTGAACTACGGTTGGATGGATATGTGCTTTAAAGGATCGAAGATGACTTGGTGCAGTGGTCAAAGCGGATTAGCTCGTAGCTGGGCAATGTTAGATAGATGTTTTATTGATTCTAATTTTCTTAAATATTTTCCTAATATTTTTTTCCAAGTGTTGGCTCGTACTAACTCTGATCATTCCATGTTGGTGATCCAACTGGGTGAGGATCCTCTTAGGTATGGTCCTAACCCCTTTCGATTCCTGTGTATGTAGACTGATCATTTGATTTCCTTAGTCTTGTGGAGGGAGTGTGGAAACAAGAAAGGCTTGGTATTGGGCTTAATAATTTAGCTTTGAAATTAAAAAGGGTTAAGGTGACCCTGAAAGAGTTGAATCATAGTGTTTTTGGTAGGACTACAGTCATTATTAAAGAGTCAACAAATCATATTGATAATCTAGAAAATCGTCTTCAAGTCTGTTTTAATGAAGAGGATGATAATGACCTTTTGGCTTCTAAGTTGAAGTTATTATCCTAGATGGGTAGAGAGGACACTCGTCTTTCTCATATGGCCAAGAAAAATTGGCTTAAAGATGGGGACCAAAATTCTAAATTTTACCTTGCTTACCTGAACGCCAAGTATCACAAACGAGTTAACGACATGTGCTTGGTCGATGGTACTATTTTAAATACTCCTTTTGACATTCATAAGGCCACTGTTGATTATTTTAAAAAATTCTTAGGCCATAGTAGTAGTCGTGATATGCGTAGATTGAGTGATTTGATCCATTCGATTATTTCCGAAGTGGAGAATGAGGCTATTTGTAGTACCCCAACTATGGAGGAAGTTATAGATGCTTTTTAAAGTATTCATACTGATAGTAGTCCTGAACCTAATGGTTTTGGGTCAGGTTTCTTTAGAATCTGTTCGGATATTTTTATAGCGGATATTTTGGAAGTCATTGCTGATTTTTTTAATAATAACTCGCTTCCCAGATTTTACTTTTCTTCTTCTATTGTTTTAATTCATAAAGTGGATAAACCTTCTGGTTTTGACAAATTTAGGCCTATAAGCCTTTGCTCGTGATTTATAAGATTTGTCCTAAGATTATTAGGGGTGTAAATTTAAACCGGTCCGGACTGGACCGGATCGGTTTTATCGGTTTTAAACCGGTCTGGTCCGAAACCAATTCTTATATTTCATAAACCGGCGGAACCGGCTGGTTCCGGTTTTAGGATTTTTCGGACCGGACCGGTTGATAAAATATATATAAAAAATAATATTTTATATATAAATTTTATATAAAATTAAAATTATACAAAATATTTTATATATATTAATATATAAGTTTTATATATAAGTTTTATATATAATTTATAATTATATGTGAAATATATGTAATATAATTATATATCATATATGAAATAATTTCATATTATAATTTATAAATTATAACATAAAATGTTAATCTTAAATATAAATATTTATAATTTGTTTGATCATATACTATCAATATAATTATATATAAGATAATATTATTATAAAATAAAAGTTTAATCTTAAAAATGAAAATGTAATTGATCATATATTATATAGCTATACTAATATATAGTTTATAACTAATACTAATTTATACTAATATATAGCTATACTAATAATCTAATATTATACTAATGTCAAATTTACATTTTAAAAAAATGAAAAAATCGAACCGAACTGAACCGGAAATCGGTAAAACCGGAAGTACCGGTTTAGGAGGGTAACCGGTGCATAATCGGTTTTGAAAAATGCAAAATCAGTCATACCTGCTCGGTCCAAGATTTTGTCCAAAAACGGACCGGACTGGTTACACCCTTAAAGATTATTGTGGGCCGTATAATGAATTTGCTCCCTAAGATGATTTCTCATAAACAAGGGGCATTTATTTTGGGTCGTAGCATATTTGAGAATATTAGCCTTATCCAGGAGATGATCCATTCTATTAATAAAAGAACTAATGGGGTAATGCTTTGGTGAAACTTGATATGTCTAAGGCTTTTGATAGAGTGGATTGAAATTTTTTATTACATGTCTTGACTAATTTTGGGTTCTCTTCTCATGTTTGTGATCTTATTAAGTTGTGTATTTTTTCACCCTGGTATTCTATCATGACGAATGACACCTTTTTGTAGTTTTTTAAGGGTGAGTGTGGTTTGAGATAAGGGGACCCTCTTTCTCCTTATTTGTTCATCATTATGCAATAGGTGCTCTCTCGTCTTCTCAAGCAGTATTTTGTGAATGGTAAAATTGGTCAGTTCACTCAAGTAAGAGGTACTCCTCTCATTTCCCACCTTATGCATGCAGATGATATTGTTATTTTTGCTAACGGTGGTAAAAGGTCCTTGAGAAAATTGATGAAACTTTTGAAGCTTTATGAAGATTGGACTGGTCAAGTTCTTAATAAAGAAAAAAGTGCTATTTATTTTTCTAATAAAATTCCAGTTTCTAGAAAGCATTCTCTTCTTCATATAGCTGGGTTTTCTTAAAGGTCTTTTCATTTTAAATATCTGGGTGTGCCTACAATGGTGGGTAGACTTAAGGGCTACCCATTTTGGTGATTTGCTTGGAAGAGTTAATAAGAAAATTACGGGTTGGAAGATGAAAATGCTCTCGGTAGCTGAGCGAATTATTCTTTTGCGTCATGTTTTATCAAATATGGATGTTCATCTTCTTGTTGTGTTACATGTTCATAATATTGTGCTCATGGTGCTGAATAAGATTCTTAACTCTTCCTTTTAGGGTGAATCGGAAGGTAAAGGTAAGCGGAAGTGGGTCTCCTGGAAGCATGTTTGTAGGCCGATTGACGAAGGTGGTTTGGGTATTCGGAATTTTGGGGACATCCAAAGAGCTCATCATATGAAATTTGCTTGGCATCTCATGCAGGGTCAGTCTTGATGGACGGATTTCTTCAGATGCAAGTATATTAAGGGTAATGCTTTATCCCTTTTGGTGCCTAATAAGGGACCCAGTTTTAGAAGTCTAAATAGCTCTCAATGGATTGTGAAAGATGGCAATATTTCTTTCTAGTATGATAAATGGGACGAGGGAGGCCCTCTCAGTGGCCTTTTTCCTGTGACTAGAAATCCTTTGCTTAAAATCAAACACTGTCATATTGAAAATGGGTGGGATATTTCACTATTGGAAAGGCTTGTGGGTCATCAGAAAGCTTTTGAACTGTACTAGTTCTTGGCTAGGAGAAAAGAGGGGCAGGATGTTTTAATTTGGGTGAAAGATAACGATCGGGCTTTTAATACCTAAAGTGCTTGGGATTTTATTAGGGTTAGGGCTCCTCCATTACCTTGGGTTTAGTGAATTTGACATAATAATCTTACTATGAAAATTTCCATTATGATGTGGAAGGCTATTAATAACTATTTGAGTGTTGACGAGAGGATTAAGACTGCGTTTGGATGTTGAGTTGAGCTCAACTAAATTGAGTTCTTTATGAATAGTAGTGAGTGGAGTAGTGGAAAAAGTTATGTTGGGCCCATCTAAACTGAGTTTAAAGTGTGTTTGGATATTAAGATGAGTTTAGTACTTTTTATGGAAAATTGAAAAAGGTTGTGAGTTCCACGTCTAAAGATGTTTTAAGTTGAAAAAGGTTGTGGGTCCCAGGTCTAAGAAGGTTTTGAGTTTGGATGAGTTTAGTAATTTGATAGTTGAGTGTTTGGATGCTAGACTCAGTTTAAAGTTAGATCAAACTCAACTGAGCTGAGTTTGGGAATCAAATGCAGCCTAAAAGGGTTGGCATCCCTATGGTCTCTAAATGTAATGGATGTACTAGGGGATAAAATGGAGGACTTAAATCACGTGCTTTGTATTGAGGATTTTGCTAGACGTATTTGGAGGTTGGCTGCGACCGAGCTAGGAGTGCATATAGGTGTTTTTCATACTTGGCAGGAACAAATTAATTTTTGGTTCTGTAGGGCGGGTAAATCTACCCAAGTGTGGATAATTTTTGACCTTCTCCCGTCTATTGTTTCATGGAAGTTTTGGGACAGGTGTTGTAAGGCTCGGCATGAAGATAAGGAGGACACGATGGTGTCGGTTTGGCATGTTATTAAATTATGGTTTCGCCGTATTATGGATTTGATCATGAAAGTTTCTACTATTTCTTCCAAGGATGTTGCTATTTTACAAACATTGGAAATCCCAATCCTAGAACCTAGACCTAGGAAGGTTCGTGTGGTAAGGTGAATTTGGTCCCCTCAGGATTGGGTAAAGCTTAATACGGATGGTAGTAGTTTTGGTAACTCGGAACCTACAGGAGTAGAGGGTGTCATTCGTGATGATTGTGGCCAGTTACTTGCGGCTTATTCTGTAGCTTTGGGATCGGGCTCTAATAATTTTGCTGTAATGAGAATTTTGTTGGAAGGTGTCCGTAGATGCTACCACTTGGGTTTTTATCGGGTTGATATTGAGATTGATTATCAAATCCTCATTAACTGGCTCATAAAGGGTGATTCTAATATCTGGTATTTAAAGGATTTCTGGTATGAATTACATGTGTATTTGAATTGCATGGAGTATAGAATAAGACATATTTTTTGGGAATGTAATGCTGTGGCTGACCTACTTGCCAAGTGGGGAGCTGGTGGCTCTAATTTGGACTGGTCTAGAGATCATTTGCTACCTAGTAATCTCAGAGGTTTTCTTCGACTGGATAGAATTGATCTTCCTTATTTGCGGATCTCCTAAGGAGTTTCCTGGCACTTATTTTTTCTACTTTATTTGTTCCTCTAATCTCTACTTGCATGTGTTTTGTTTGCAGGTTTTATTGTTTTGTCTAGGGTTGGCATTTCAAAATATAGTTTTGGCCTATTGTAATTTTATTAAACTTCTGTTTTGTAATCAGGATGTCTTAGTCATTTTGATGCCTAGGTTTGGTCTTTCCTGATTATAATGTATCCTCCAAGTGTTTTGTTGTAACCACTATTTTCCTCTGCCACAGATGAGGGTTATCAATAAAATTGAGATACCATCATCTTCATTAAAAAAAAATAGTGATATATACTACATAAAATATAGTAATATACTATACATAAATATTATATACTATGATATACCATACATACATACATATATTATGATATACATATAATATATAATATGTATATAATATATATATATATATATATATATATATATATACACACATGATATACTATGGTATATATTATATGATACTATAATACTATATCATCAAATATATTATCATAATTATTTATACAAACATACTATATTATAATTAGCATATACGAATACTATATATTATAGTATTTATATATGAAATCACTATATGATATATGATATATATAATTTCATATAGCATATAATATATTAAAGATCAAAAATCAATTAATTTACTAAATTTGAAAGGAACACAGTTCGAATGGTAAGTCAAAATCGTTCGAACGTATCACTTACCATTCGAACGTTATTATACATATAAGTTATCAAGGGAGGCTTTTCCACTGCCACCCGCAAAAAACATTCAAAACTCTTCAAAAGGACCTTATAGCCAGTCAAACACCGTCATCGCCGCCACCGTCCAAGAGTCCTTCCTTTCAAGTGGTACATTCCTTAAATACCTTGTTTGGGTTATTTCAACTAAGTTTTGTTAGATTATTTTTAAAAATTAGGAAAAATATCATTTTCGGTTGATAGCCACCATAGGTGGCCAAAAATCCACCATAGGCTGTTTACCCATCATTGTGTAGTTGATATTGGTGGAAGAAATGAAAGGAATCGGTGGATTCCTTATGTTTCCATGGCCACTGAGTTGACTTAGCTATGGCTGAGTTCGATCCAGAAATCGTTCGAACGAATGTTGTATTTGTTCGAATGGTAGGAACTCAAACGTCGAATGTTTGATCTTTATCACCATACATTCGAACCGAATTTAATATCCTCGTTTGATTGTATATAAGACATGTTTGAACGGTGATGTAAAAATTTATACGTTCGAACGGTAATGGATTCGATCGAACGGTATAACAGAAAATAGTTTCTAATTGTTTTAATTAGTATATAATTTTATAAATATTTATGTATTATATTTTATAACTAATGTTGCATATATATTTTATTTTTTAAATTTCAGGCTGATAATGTCTTATAGGGGATGTAAGTGTGGCAGACTTGGTCAACCTTCCATCGAAACAGTCAAAGAGAGGACTATCTTATTAGAGTGTCAAGTGAAGATTTATGACTGTTTGACTCTTACCTAAGAGGGTCATTCTTTGATATCAGTCTTCATTGATCATGGTTGGACACCAATCTTTGATCAGAAGGACGAAGGATGGGACCTCGTGTTTTATATTGACATTATCTCCGAGTGCAATAAAGAACTCGGTAGTACCAACCTAGATGAAAGAGGGGCCCGATTTCTATCTAAGGAGCTTTAGTACTATTTTTAGCAGACAAACTCATTGATTTTATTGGTATTTCCAGACTGGGCACTGCATATTCGAACGTGGTGCCTGGAGTGTCTCCAGCTTCGGGTAATGGGGAGACGGTTGAGGATGAGGGATCAACTTATATATATGAGCTAGATACCCTCGTTGATCATGAGGTGAAGGAGTTGATTGTTGGTCCAGATACTCCTCTGTATGATGGCACGAAGAGCATTAAGTAAGAAAATCTATATGCTTTCTTCAAGATCATGAACTTGATCATCGCCAACAATATTGATTCTCGGCAACACAAGACAGAGGTTGGCATGAATCGGGTGAATTTTATGATACGCGTCGCTCGTGGCATTCCTATCGACCTGATGGGTTATATATTTGATAGGATTGGATCAAAGACCTAGTACATTATGACAAATATATTGGCATTCGGGATTGATCACCCGATTTCTGCTACATGATGGGGTCCTGTCAGATATTTTTGAGCATGTCCGAGAGCCATCGGGATTGATCAACAACTCCATCCTGTCACGAAGCAAGACACTCAAGACTTCGTCTTCGTGGTCTTATTCCAAACCCGGTCCATACTCAGTGAGATGGAAACCCGAGAGATCATGGAGTATTGGTTGGTGAGACATCCATGCAAGCCGAGGCATCACGCAGATCTACTTGCCAGGAGATGGCTGATGTACTACTTGCAGAGATCAATAGATAGACATCAGTGATGATCGATGCAGTGCATAATGAGATCCGTACTGCCATGTCTGACTTACGTACAAATATTAATGCTAGTATCTCTTAGCCACGTACGTTGATTAATGTTAGTATCTCTGAGTTACGTAAAGAGATTGATGCCATGTCTACCACTCAGGTCACGATCAATACTCGACTGACACAGCCAGAGACATGCCTAGTTGTAGTCAAGGATGTTTGTAAGGAATTGGGATTTTAGTAGTTTCTATTTTTTATTTAAATTTTTTTTTTTGGTATGAACAATATTTGGTGTTTTGTAAATTTAATTTAATTATGAATTAAATATTTTTTGTGTTTTCTAAATTAATTATTGATTTCTATTATTTCTATAATTTAATTGCTAGCTTTTATATAAATTAAATATTTATCAATATTAAGTAAGGTATTTTGTTGCCATCAATAATTGTAAAAATTCTATAACCATTCGAATAAAATATTTCAAGTTCAAACATTTCTAGTTTCCGTTGCAACACTTTATTATATGTTCGAACATTGATAACTTATTAGGTCGAATGGTATAGTAATATGTTCGAACGGTAAGTCAATGTCCCACTAATTTATTGACTTAAACCTCCAATTTCTCTTTCGATAATATATAATATATGTTCGAACATTGAATAACCTTGACGTTTAAACATTGTTTTATGATATTCGAACAGTAAGTCAATGTCTCGCTAAATTTTGTTACTTAATACATCAAATTGTCATTCGACCATATATATTTCCATTTGAATGTTTATTATATTTTGTTCGAACGTTTTTTTTGGACTTTCAAACGTTTATTTTATTAGGGATAAAATTTTTTGTCCCTACATATATTGTTCGAGCGTATTCGAACAGTAAACAAATTGCGTCATTTTTTAAGAATGAAATTTGAATTTCGTCTCTAGATCTCATTTTTTGGGACGACTTTTATTTCGTCCCAAACAAAAATCGTCCCGAAATCAATTTTTTGTTGTAGTGATAAAACCTACTATAAAAATATAAAATCTACTATAACAAAATTCTGCTACAAATACTATACTATAATACTATACTAATACTAATATTATATACTAGACTAATACTAATACTATAATATAGTTATCTCCATTTATACAGTTATTTATATATAATGGATTACTAATACTAATAGCTATTTAACTACTAATACTTAATTAGTGTCTAACTTATTTATATATTTGATTATATATGTTAGTGATAATAATTAATATGCTAGTGGTTACATATATGCTAGTGAAAAGATATTATATGATGGTTACATACACTTTTTATATGAGTGTATATGATCAAATCATGTATAGAAATGTATTTATGAAAAATATATATATTATAATTTATTTGCCATAAAATGTATTTATCCTTGATATATATATAGTTTATATTAATAACATATGGTCAAACAAATATCCATGTTTAAGTTTAAAATTATGTGTTATATTAATTTTATGTTATAAAATTAAAATTTTTAATGTTATATCAAATGTTATATTAAGGTTTATAACATTAATTTTATGTTATATCAAATGTCATATCAATTTTATGTTATTTGATTATTCGGAGTAATAGGATTTTAAAATTTAGTCTTATATTAATTAGCAATTTAACATATAATATAAAATTATTTTATATATATTATATATAATATAAAAATATTTTATATAAAATAATATATAAATATACAAACTGGTTCAGTTCGGTTTAGCCCGGTGCTAAAACCGGATCGATTCTGACCAATTTTTCAAAAGATGAAACTGATACCGGACAAAACCGGTTCAGGCCAATTCACCGATTTACTGGTTTTTATTTTCACCCCAAGATATAATATCCAACTTGAAAGAGGTTGATAACCTCCTTACTTTTCTCATGCATGTTACAATCCTCATTCCACTGAGCCAACTTTCATCTTGGTCGACAGAGACAAAATGTAGGACTGGTGACAATAATTCAATAATGAAAAAATGACTCTATTTTAAAGGATATCCAACAATAGCTTCACCTTTTCTTGCTTATTTTTTTTTTTTTTTTGAAATCCCTTTTCTTGCTTATTTCATCTTGTGAGTTATTATAAGCTGTTACTAAGAGTAATGTTATAATTTGTAAGTGTATAATATACAATTATTTGGGGATCATTAACGTCATTATAATTTTTTTTTTTTTAAAAAGAAGAAGATTAAACCACGCATAATATTTATTGCAAATGATCATGTGGATTATTTCATATGATCTATATATATAGTGTATTAGATATGTCAATAAGGGGCTTAGAAATATATATATTGTTTTTAAGTTACTAAAATTATGATGTTGAATTATTACGATTTTATTATCAGGCGTCCCGTACATGTTATCATGTTATGCATGGTGACAAATACAGAAGTTAGGTCAACTGATCTTTAACTAGAAAAGTGAATATTTTTCTTGGGGGGAAAAAAGCCACAGCTTATATGTAAATTAGTTTCAACAAATTAATCAAGGACCTCGTCGAAGTGCTAATTCTCTAGCTATTTAATAATCCAACCAGATTACTCGTAAGTGCATTTAACTAGCTAGCCAGGAAGGATGTATGTATGCTAGCTGCTCATCATGATCATGTATAACAACCATGAAAGACACGAAATTAAACACGTAAAGCCAGCTATAGCTAGCTAGCTAGGTATATATGGTTGTAACGCACAATTTAAAGAAACCAATTAATTAAGAGGATGATTATGATCTTGGCGGTGGATGCATATATATATCATACGTGACAACTTATAAAATGTCGCTGTTATAACTAAAGTTATAATTGATTGACAGTAGGCCGCCTCCATCATGCTCTTTTGGGTCTTAATTTGATGAAGAATTATATATCAGCAGTGCTACATCCTCCGAAGTGCTGCATGAGACAGGTGCTGATAAGGGTAAACAAAAAATAATAATAATAATAATTTTTTTAATACTTTTAAACATTTAAAAAAAATCAGAACATCATTAAAAATATTTTATTAATCACTAATTAAAAAAAAAAATTATCAGACCCAATCGAGACCAACTGTCGGTAAGAATATCATTTTTCATTATATATGTACTGCATGCATCTCTACAGCTGAGCTAAATTAATTATCTTCTACTTCAATGCCAACCTAACATTAAAAGATTATTAGTCAAACCAACATTTCTACGCAAAATATAGATCCCCTCTTTGCCAAAACCTCCTATAAATATATAGCTTTCAGATCATTGACGTATAGATGAATCCGAACGAGTATGACACATCATAAGGGACGCTACGGCCGCTGGCTGCCACCGACTACTCCAATCTATAGAAATGATTTTTTTTTTAATAATATTATTCTTCATCTTATATTTTATTATTTTATTATACCCATTAATATAATATATTTTAAACGAAAAATATACTAAAGCATGATCACATATAAATCGGTGTAATTACTAACTAGTTCATATCAATGACAGAATTTATTAACTTATTTGTTATGTCTAATTTTATTTATCTATGTTTCAGGTTAGATTTCACAAAATTTCTCAATTCATCTCATCTAATTATTATAATTTTCACATAAAATAATATAACAATTTAACTTTTTTAAATTTTAAAACAAAAATAATATTAAAAAAATATATTCTAACAATATTTTACTCAATTTTTAACTTTCATCTTAATTCATCTTATGTCATCTACGAAAACAAATGAGACGTCCATTTTAGATTTTTTTTTAAATGTTAGAGCAACTTGGGCAACATAGCATCACCCATATATATATATATATATATATATATGTGTGTGTGTGTATATATATAATATGTATGAATAATGTTATTATGCACCTAATTTATATCATTCACTTTACTCTTTGACGTGGTATTACACATAACTTATTAAAAAAAATTAAAAATATATATATATGCAAAACAAAATATCATCTACAAACATAAAAAAGAGTAAGACTAAAATTCTAAAATTTCTCTATCATTTTATGTTTTTATTTTTAATTTATTTAATAAGCCTCCGACAAAATGAGTGGTATAAATTAGTGATATAATAATCTTGCTATATATATATATATATATATCTATATACGTTAAATACAGTCATGAGTTTTACAAATATCTCACATTTTTTTTAAAAAAAAGTATGATTCATTATTAAAAAATAAAATCTATTTATTATCTACACCACACAGTAAAAAAAAAAAAACAGTTACCTATAAATGATAAATAAAATTTTTCTAACCACAAATATCATATATATATATATATATATATATATATATATCCTCCAGATCTTTTCATGCCACCTGCTACGATGGGAAGTATTCATTCATTAGGTCTAAAAAGACGACATGAATTAAGTAGTGCTCACTATGAGTACTTTGACTACGTCGTTCCGATCCTTTGCCTCTGATGCGCTGATTGGGGGGAACATACCAGATTGACGTTGCCGATTAATCCGCCGACCTTTACACTCCCTTACGCCATGCCGCTCCACGTTTACACGTTCTCTTATGTATTTTGTAAGATTTCTTTATAAATTATAAATAAAGTATTTTTTATCGGATATATATTAGATACATATCCTCTAGATTTTGAAACAGGAAATATACAAAACTAAAAGAAAATAAAAGAAAAGAAAAGATATATAGTACTATTAACACTGTGTTTTGTAAGTCTTTAGATCAGATCCCTACAACTCAAATTTTCGAAACAAAAAAGAAAAAAATTAAAAGAGGGTGACCTTGGAGCTAGAGAGTCTCTGATGTTAAAGTCAGTAGAGTATATTGGACATCTGTAAATAATGAAAGAATCTATCTTTTTTTTCGTTCCTAAAAATTACTACTTATACCGAGAGTCTAGGGGACAGATCGTACCTGGCCCCGTGGTGCCCATGTCCTTATTATTGTTCTTTTTGTTAGAGTCTTTTAATGGGACACACATTTGCGATGACATCATTAATGTGGTGTGTTGTTCGGGTAGTAGTGTTATTAATGCGGCGTGGTTCCCAGATTTGCCTTACTCTGCTGATGTCTTTAGTGGTCCATCAATGTCACCTTGTTAGAGGATCAAGGGTCTTCCTTGCTTCCTGCTCGTTCATGTGTATGCTCCCACATGGAGGTTATGTCTAGGGGAGTTTACCTGCAGGCTGGGCTAAGGGGTCTATTTGTTCTGGGTTGAACTTTCTTTTCTTATTCTTTTAGTTGCTCCTTGTAGGCCCACTAAAAGGGAAAAAAACCCCTTACATATACATTAGCATATTTAAATAAATGTGCGATATACAAATAAAAACTAGAAATTATAAGCTGAGAAATTATAAAGAAAACATTTTAAAAGCTTACAACATCTCCTTGCTCATTTATATATATATATATATATATATATATATATTTGATTTTTTATTTTTTTAAAAATGGAGTTTTAATAACTAGTGAATTTTAAAACTTATTTTCATTGTTTTTTAAAATGTAGTGGCTGATGTGGAATTAAAATATTATGTGTTGATTAGTCCTTCTCTTCTCTCTTGAGATAGAGTAAGGTTTAGTACCTTTGTCTTGTGCAAGGGTGTAAGTCTCTCATCACTGTGAGAGTTGGGCAGGGTGGTATGGTGATGGAAGAGGAAGAATTGGCTAAGCGTTGGGAGAGACTAAACTTGTCGAGGGAATAGAGCTCTATCTTCCATGTCACTCATGAGGATGTTAAGGAGGGGGGAGTACGTGAGAAACACTGTATTATTGGAAGAGTATTGTCCGAGAAAGGTGTAAACAATGAAGCTTTCAGGATGACCATGTCCCAAGTTTGGAGGCTGGAGGGATGGGTGAGGTTTAAGGAACTGGGAGATCAAAGTTTCTAGATTGAGTTTCAGAAGTTGACTAATAATGAAAAGGTGCTTAGTGGTCGTCATGATTGTTTGATAGGAACCTCTTAACCCTGCTAGAAGTGGATGAAATTGTGTCCATCAATGCATTGCAAATTAACTTTGAACCATTTTGGGTTCAACTTCATAACCTGCCTTTGGCAACTATGACAGAAGTGGTGAGGGACCAGTTTGGATCCTCAATTAGTCATGTCATTAGAGTTGATGCTAAGTCTGATGGTTTGGCATGGGGGAGATGTCTTCAAGTGAGGGTTGCAGTTGAGCTCCATAAGCCTTTATTGAGAGGAAGGTGGCTGAAGTTTGAGGAGCAGTAGTATTGGATTTCTTTTAAATATGAGAGAGGCTGTAGAATTTTTGCTTCAGTGTGGTACTTTATTTCATAAAGGGTGGGGCTATTCCAGGTAGAGGTTTGAGCACGAAGGGAATGATTTGAAATCTCAGCAGTTTGGTCCTTGGATTCGAGCACAGTCTATGAATGCCAACATTTTTTATGCTCGAAAATATGGTTGTGCACCTGGTCACAACCACCAACAGAGGTGGCAGTAGGCAGATGCAAAAGGTGGTGACAGGGATGAAGCCAGTTTAGGAAAGAAGGAGGATAAGGTGGATACTAAGGCTGTTATGAAGAAGTTTCCTATTGTGCAAAAGATGGATAAGAAATTTAGAGTAATTGGTGGAGACTAGTCAAAACAAAAGGATGTAGGCAAAAGAGCTACAGTTGTGAAGGATTCCTGTAATCATGGGAGTTTCCAAAAGGAGGCAATGGAGAGCAAACCATCTGATGTGCAGCCGATAACGAGCCTAAATGGGATAGATGTTTCCTTGTATGAGTCTGTAGAGCAAGAAAAGGGGAGACTAATTGCCATATGGAGTTGGAAACTTCCAAATAGATTTGGAAGGTCTTTCTAAAACAACAATACTTCCTAAGCTTGTTGGACCTCGAGAGAAGGGTGATTCTACTGAGGTGTCTTTTAGTGGTGGCAGTTCCTTTAATAATTTGAGAGGGAAACAAAATTCTTCTCAAGTTACTAGCTGCTTACATTGTTCAGAGGGCCTTAACAAGATTGTCGTTAATGAAGAGAGGCTTAAGGTTGGTAGATGGAAAAGGAGGGCTCGAGGAAGATATGCTTTGGTTTGGAAGGAAGGTTGGAGTGTGAAAGTTACTAACTATACACGATGGCACATCAGTGCAGCTGTGCAGGAGGGGAAAGATGGTCCTAGATGGCAGTTTATAGGTTTCTATGGACATACAGATACAGTTAAAAGGAGCTGCAGTTGGCTACTTCTAAAGATGCTCAAACCTTTTTCATCAATGGCATGGTTGTGTGCAGGTGACTTCAATGAAATTTTGTATCAAAGGAAGAAGATGTGAGTGACTATCAGGCCTTACAAACAGAGTGAATGTTTTAGATAGGCTGTAGAACATTGTGGCCTCAATGACATTCACTCCCAAGGGTAGAGATTCAGGTGGTCCAATAACAAGAGTGGGAGAGAGTTCACTAAGGAAAGGATTTATAGAGCTTTAGCCAACAAAGAGTGGAATGATTTGTTCAATAGTGCTTCATGTACTACACTTCTTGTTGTAAAATCAGATCACTCTCCCCTTCATATTAGCTTACAGAAACATGAGTCTAGAAAGGGCAAGCAAATTGTGGTTTTTAAATATGAGGTAGCTTGGGAAATGAAGGAATAATTCCAAGGAATTGTGAAAGAAGCACAGGATAAAGGACCAATGGGAGAGAATGGGGCATCTCTGATGAGATTTAAGTTCAAGCAGTGTCAAAGGGGCTTTATGCATTGGAAGCAGAAGCACAAACAACAAGATCAAAGGGCCCTTTCTCAAGGATTAGCTAGCATTGGTCATCTTCAAGATACTGTGACGATACTCACATGGCCCACCTGCAGAAGCTACAAAGATAGGTGGAACTATCCCTAGTAGAAAATGAATTGAAATGGATGCAAAGAGCCAAACAACATTGGCTAAAAAATAAAGATAAAAACACACAATTTTTTCACTAGCAGGCCAATCAAAGGAGAAAGTCAAATGCAATCAAAGTAATTTTGATGTGAATGGAGGGATAGTGATTGAGCAATGTGACATTGGTTCTGTTTTCACAGGTTCATTTTCTAATATTTTTACGACCTCTTTGCCTACTAATTTTGAGGATTGTTTGAGTGCTCTGGTTCCCAAGACTTAGAATGAGATGAACACTAGTCTTATGAAACAATTCACAAAGGAAGAAGTTAAAGCAGCTGTGTTGGGATCTCCTGGTCTTGATGGGCTTCCAGCACAATTTTATCAAAAGCATTGGGAGGTAGTGTGTGGAGATGTATGCAAATTTGTTCTACAGGTGCTTAATCATTGTGGTTCTCTCAAAGAGGTCAATTACACTTTCATTTCACTAATTCTTAAGGTTAAGACTCCAAAGAGAGTGGCTGAGTACAGGTCTATCAGCCTTTGTAATGTCATTTATAAAATATTGTCAAACACACTAGATAATAGGCTGAAAGTTATCCTAATTGACATAATCTCCTTGAACCAAAGTGTTTTTGTGCTCGAGAGGCTTATTTCTGACAATACTTTGGTAGCTTATGAGGTTCTCCACTCCATGATGTCAAGAATGAAATGGAGGAAAGGATTTTTGACCCTAAAATTTGGATATGAGTAAGGCTTTTAATAGGGTATAATGGAGTTTTGTAGAGGCCATGATGAAGAAGATTGGTTTTTAACAGCATTGGGTGTCCCTCATTCAAAATTGTCTAAACTCAGTTTCTTATTCCATTCTTGTTAATGGTGAGCCTCAACAGAAAATTTATCCTTCAAGGGGCCTTAGACAAGGTGACCCATTATCCCCCTACATTTTCATCTTTTGTGCTGAGTCCTTACCATCTTTGTTGCATAAAGTTGAGCAATGTGGTGACATTACTAGTGTTCCGATTGGGAGAGGCCCTAACAGTGTCCATCACCTCTTTTCTGCAGATGATAGTCTACTCTTTTGCTAAGCTAACACATAGGACTTGATGAGAGTTCTCAAGATTCTTGAATCATATGAACAGGCCTCAGGTCAAGTATTAAATAAGGACAAGTCATTTGTTTTTTTCAGCAAGAACACTAATGTTGAGGTACAAAAATAGATTTTGTAATTGGCTAGGGTTAAAACTACTAAGACTTTTGAAAAGTATTTGGAATTGCCAGCAGTGGTGGGTAGGGCTAAAATTGCAGCTTTTCATTCTCTCATAGATAGAATATGGGCTAGGGTGGCCAATTGAAAAACTAGTTCCTCTCAGCAACAAGTAAAGAAGTTCTCTCTAAAGTTGTCCTCCAAGCTATTCCAACTTATTCAATGGGGATCTTTCTCTTGCCCACCTCTATTACAAAAAGACTAAACAAGTTGTTTACGAAATTTTGGTGGGGCTATAATGAAGATACTTCAAAAATCTAGTGGGTGAATTTGAAACAACTTAGTCATGCAAAAGAATCTGGGGGTCTTGGTTTCAGGGATTTTAGAAGTTTCAACTTGGCCATGCTCTCAAAACAAAGCTAGAGAATATTGCAGGATCCATTTTCTTTGGTTGCTAAGGTGTTAAAGTAGAAGTATTTTAGCAAGGTGAACTTGTTGGATGCTAAACTGGGGTCAAGGCCATCATTTGCTTGGAGAAGTTTGTATGCAGGTCTGTCTTTGCTTAAGAAGGGTCTCATGTGGAGGGTTGGGAATGATCAAAGTGTGCATATCTAGTCAGATAGATGGCTTCCAAATCTCCCATCATGTCAGACTACATCCTTTACAGCTAAATGTTGTAGATGTGAAATAGTTAGTGATTTGATTGATTCTGATATGAAGCAATGGAAATGGACCTCTTTCAAGACAGACCTGCATTCTTATTAGCCTTGGGGGAGAGCAGCTAAACTGGTATGGAGTTTTACTAATAATGGCCAGTTTTCAGTAAGAAGTGGGTATCTTCTTCATAGAGACTTAGAGACTGAATTGGAAGGGGAATCTTCAAGCAGATCAAGAGAACAAGTACGGTGGAAGGTGTTATGGAAAGTGAAGGCAGCTCCTGTAGTTAAGATGTTTATCTAGAGAGCTTGTAGTGAAGCCCTTCCCACCCTTGCTAATTTTGAAAAAAAGAAAGATTATTGAAGATAGTTTGTGCTCCATCTGTAGGCAAGAACCTGATACTTCTGGTCATGTGCTTTGGGGTTGTGCAGCTGCTAGGGACGTGTGGAATCCGAGTTCCAAAAAGTGCAAAAGATGACTTGTCAGAGTGAGTTATTCATTAACATTTGGACTCAGTTAGTTAATCATCTTACTACTGATGAGCTGGAGGAAGTGGCTGTTACACTGAGATGGATTTGGATTAGGATGAATGAGGTATCAAATGGAAAATGCTTCAAGCATCCTGCTGTTTTAGTTTAGACGGCTAGAGCAAGGTTAGAAAATTTCATAGAATCAAATCAAGCTGCTCAGGAAGTCCCTAATCAGATGGCTCAGGTGAATCACAAGTGGATAGAACTAGCAGAGGAGACATGTAAAGTAAATTGGGATGCTGCAGTGAAGGTAGTTGAGGGCAAAATTGGTGTTGGTGTGATTATAAGGGATCATCAGGGCCAAGTAATTGGTACTCTTCGAGCTTTGGGGAACCTGAGAGGCAGTCCTTTTGATGCTAAAGCTCATGGTCTTATGTTGGCAGGTGTTTTATGCAAGGAGTTGGGTCTAAAGTATGTTTGGTTATAAGGAGATTCCAAGAAAGTTGTTAACCTGTTGCATATGCAAAACTCCAATTGGAGCTTAGGCGGTTTGTTGATTAAGGATGCTAGATAGATCATGGACTCTTGTGCTTCATGAACAATGTCTCATGCAGATCGAAAGGCCAATATGGCTGCTCACCAACTTGTCAAGGCTACTCTAATCTGTTCTGAGGATTTATATGATATTGAAGAGTGTCCTTCATGCATTTGCTCAATTGTAATAAGAGAGATGTTGTAAGCTCTTTTTATTAATGAGATCAGTTTCATTTCAATATATATATATATATATATATATATATATATATATATATTATGTGTTGACCACCTTTGAATTACTGATATTGGTAATTGGATTTTGTACGACAAGTTAGCCATTAGCTAGAGAAACTTAATTGGTGATGGGTCGGAAGTACTTAATTATGAAAATTGTGAAACCTAGTAACTTAGTTGTGAAAGTTAGAAACTCGTGGAATTTCTAGAGAAAGGATGAAAATCCAAGAACTTATTTTGCAATAATATTTAATGTAAAACTAAAAGTGATAAATGTTTATGTGACAAGATTCCTATGATTGAATGTGAAAGCAATAATTAAGATCTAAATAGATTGATCATCCGATGTATCATTTCTTAAAAACATTAGGCCGGGATCTTAATCTAGCTAGCTAGGTCGCGTGCTTTTTATTTTATTTTTTGTTATAACTTTATTCAATCAAACCCCATATCAGAGTAGCAATACAATTAGGAATTCCCTCTAACTCAATAAGAACATCATCAACTGCAAGAGCTTTCTTAGCTAGACAATGTGCTATCATATTAGTAGCCCTTTTAGTGTGTTGTACAAACCAGTACTCAAACCTGCTCAGAATCTTTTTCACGTCTGTGATGATCAAACCAGTTTGGCCCCAATTATCTCACTTTCCCTTAATATCATTCACAACCTTAAGAGCATCACCTTCAAGCACTATTTTTTTTAAGCCAATAGTTGATACCAGTATTGCAGACATATGCTTCTAACAAGTAAAGGTCAGGAAAGATTGATCATTTCATTCTCATTATGGTAATTAACTTACCCTCTCAGTCTCGGATGACAATACCTATGCCAATTTTACACTGCTGTTTATCCACTGCAGCATTTCAATTGATCTTATTATAACTGTTGGGGGAGCTTCCCACTGGACCAAAGTTGCAGAGACTATCGATGCGATATCAGGGCTCTTATGGTGCAACAGCCTTAATTCCTCCAATTTTTGTGTGCTCTGTTTCAGTAGAGAGTCAAGACTAATGAATTCTTGCTGAAGACAACCTCATTTCTTCTCTTCCAAATTCTCCAAGCCACCACAGCCATCTCTGCCAATACCTCCTCATCCAATTCATCAAGCATTTTGATCATTAGCTCTTTGAAAGTCTGTTGCCTGATGCTTCTCTTCTACAACTGGATAGAACATTGGCTCCATACATCATTCACAGATTCACATTCCCATAAAGTTTGTTCAACACTTTCCTCATGCTGAAAATAAATAGGGCAGCTAGAGTTTGCTACAACCTTCTTTTTAAGCAAATTAGCATTTGTAGGCAATCCATTATTACAAGCTTTCCACAAGAAAAACTTCTCAGCATTAGGAACTGGCAACTTTCACAATCTATTCCTTCTTTCCCTCTGTCCAGCAAGGTTAGAGGGTTGGCCCTGAGCTCTCTATTGAATTTCAAGTTGCAAGTGGTAAGCACTTCTCACAGAGAAGATGCCATTTGTTGTACACCTCCAAGAAATCATGTCAGAATTGTTGCAAAGACTAATAGGGATTTGACTAATAGTTGGAGCTTCTTTTTCAGAGAAAGTTTAATTAATTAGCTCCATCCTCCATGAACTTGTAACTAGATCAATAAGAGCATCCACAGTTGCCTCTGGTTAAAGATTTTTCACTGGGCTTTGAACTTTAAAAGATGTTGGGCATGGTAGCCATTTGTGTCTGATACCTTGAGAAGGAGTAAAAGAATTTTGAGGGATGTCATTGATAATAATAGAGTATGAAATTGAAGACACACACCTCATGATAACCTCGATCCAGCTGTGTGTAAACCCCATTTTCACCATGACAGCTTGCAAAAAGTCTCATTCAATCTTGTCATAGGCCTTGCTCATGTCCAGCTTCAAAGCCATCTATCCTTCTTTGCCTTTCAAATGACTGTGCATAGTGTGCATTGCCTCAAAAGCCACAATAATGTTATTAGTGATTAATCTGCCAAGTACAAATGCATTTTATGTAGATTATGTAATCGTGGGAAGGAAGTCTTCAATCTATTGGCCAACACCTTGTTAGCAAGGATCTTATAAATGACATTGCAAAGACTTAAAGGTCTAAATTCTGTGACTTTAGTAGGATTTTTTTACCTTAGGAATTAATGCAATGTGAGGGGCATTAAATTCATTTTGCCAAGAACCAGACTTAAAGGCTTCTTGGACAGCAACACAGACATTAGGTCCTATCACATTCTAGTGGTTTTGGTAGAATATAGTAGGAAAACCATTGGGACCTGGAAATCCTGGAGTATTCATTTTAAAAATAGCATTTTCCACTTCAGAGGCAAAGATGTTTTGGGTCAGTGAGGAATTCATCTCATCTGTTACTATAGCCTTTAAATTTTGGATGCAATCCTCAATCTTATTAGGGTTAGAGGATGTAAAGAGAAACTGAAAAAAATTTTGAAACATGAAATTAACCTCATCTAGCTAGTGTATCAGCAGCCTTCCCATCCCCATCTGAAATTTTCTTGATTGAGTTAGTTTTCCTCCTTTGATTGGCACACACATGGTAAAATCTAGCATTTATGTCGCCATCCTTAAGCCATTGTTGCTTAACTCTTTACTTCCATTTCACATCTTCCTCTTCAAGCAAACTGTCCACCTCCTTTTTAAGTTGATGGATGCCCTCATTACAATCCCCTTTATTAATCTCTTGCAACTGTTTAATCTGAGTTAACTTTGCATTAATAAGTTGTTTCTGGTTTTTGAAAGTAGCTTTGCTCCATGTCAAGAGATTCTCCCTACACCTTTTCAAGCCATTGGTAGTTTCTTGTATTCTAGGCAACTGGTTTAGTTTTTTGCCCTAGGCATTCCTAATCATTTCACCACTCTTCTCGAGTACACCAGCATGCTTCATATCCGAATGGTCTTGTTTGCTTCCTTACTATATTCTCCGCATAGCCTGCAATAAGTAGTATAAGAGAGTGATATGAACTCTGAGCTGCTAGTGAAGTAACACAGCTGCCTAAAAATAAATTGAACCAAGTTTGGTTTTCCAAAGCCTCAGTAAAATAACTCCCTTCTCTTTTATTGCGCCATGTGAAAAAGTCCCCATGAAAAGAGATCTCACTGAGGCCACACTCCTCAGAGGTTTCCTTAAAATTCTCCATCAATCTATAAGGTTGCGTGTTAAACTCTCATAAAATAACTATTCCTTAGTTTAGTTATGTTTTCATAAGGTTATAAAATTGAGAAGTGGCTATTCCCCTAAAATATTAGAGAAATGGCTATTATTGGAGCATTGGAGTAGCAATTAATACTTTAAAAATATGATTTTTTTTTTCAAAAACTTATTTTAATTTGTACATATAAAAATAAGCCTTAATATTTTGGCCTTTAAAAGAAAAGAAAATAAAATTGGGTGGCCTTTAAAAGAAAATTGTGAGATATATATGGATATTAATTTATAAATTTTGTTTGATCAATTCGAATAAGACGAGTGTAATATTATCACCAATCAAAAGAATTATTTAGAATATCTTTGATGGATCGTGGGAAAATTCATGCCGCGAACAAAACGTGGCTTAGTATTGTGTAAATGTCACTAGCACAACGTACTCCGAATTATGGGAAAAAAACCAATAATATTCTAATTATGTCGTTTTCTAATAAACCTGAACGTAAAAACGAAATCAAAAGCCATCAATCAATCGTCATGTCCTCATGAATTTCTTCCTAGCTAGCTAGCTACGTACTCATCGTCAATCTGACTTGTAAAGAGGAAAAAAAATCTAAAAAGATAAGAAAAGATATTAAGGAAAATAATAAAATAATAATAATAATAACTGCTGCATCTTGGAGTACTCTCCCGCTCCTTCCCGAGCAGAACAGAAAAAAGATAAATACAACATGCATGTTTCCTTATGGTTCTCGTGCTACATATATATAAATATATTACTGAAAATTATTTTGCAAGAGGTGGCCGGGGTGGTCGACTTTCCACCTACATCTTTATTGGTGCAACGTTAGGTGATCGAGACCCCAAGAAATATCCCACTCTTTTGTCGACACCACGATAACAAATTGATCGATTGGAATGACCTCTTACCAATGCCATGGCCCGTTGGCCATAATATAATATTATCTATTTATATATCGATATTGTTAAATAATGTGTGCAAGAACAGAACCCCAAATCGATCCGACGTTGAAGTCAGCACAATGCCATGATTAAGTTGTCAAGCTTTTTCAATATGGTTAACGACTTCTGTTCAGGGAAATGATGACAGGTAGAAAGTAAATAACATAGCGCACCCAAAATAGCTGGCTTAAAAAACAATAGTAGTAGTAGTAGTACTAGTACTAGAACTGGTGGACGAAAGAAATAGTTATTAAACCAAAGATAATGTCTCGATCGACCACCACATATCACGAGCATATGTGTCTATATTTCACCTAATTATTTGTGCAATACATGTGTTGTCTTTGAGCACTTATACCTAGACATTAATTATTAGAGATACAGTACGTAGTATATGATCGATCTTTTGTATTGATATACCGAAGACTTAAGGTTATACTGACAAGTGGGATAAAGGGTCTGAGGATGATGGTGAGGTTGATGATTTGGCGAAGCTCCAGATATCGTTCTCGTTGTTGTAGACGTGCGAGATTTGACTTTGCCTGGTAGTATTACTGGAACGTATGTCTGAGAATTGTACATCATTATCATCGGGAGCAGTGCAGAAAGACATATTTGGGTCATTAAAGCAGGCTAGTTGTTTGGCTGTCTCCTCTTGACCATTAAGCTGCGATGCCACCAAACGATCAAAGGTGGCCCAATCACTAAGCCTGGTTTTCGATTCATCATGATCATGATCGACTGGGGTCTTGTCGCTGCCAGTACAATTAGCTGTTTGGTTGGTGAAACAAGGTTGGGTTTCTGTGAGCATTTGGTCGTGATCGAATGGCTGATAACAAGCTTTGAAACTGTGGTCATGATCGAAGGGTGAGTTGCCAATTGGAAGAGAAGGAAGGGATGGGCTCTCTAATCGTGGGAGATGAAGGAATCTGTCATGGAGCCCTTCATCGACGAGCTGGCTTGTGTGTTTTGCTGTAGTGAGGAACACCATGTTGTTACTGTGGACGTCGGAGATGCTGATGTTGCTGAATGACTCGTTTTCGGGCTTGCAATTCCTTCCCATGTATAGAAGTATTTGATCCAGGACGCCTTCGTTTCTGGAGCCAAGAATCTGAGCGTTTGAATCCATAGAGATTGAGGAGGTTTTAGGACTCTCAGCTGCTTTCTGAAAATTCTTCTTCTTGAAGACACGGCACACCACCCATCCGTCTTCGGTCATTGACTCTCCTACTGAATTAGAGACCTGAATCCACATAATTGATAACGAATAATAAATTAATTAATTTTGAATTTTATTATATAAAATATATGTATGTGTGAATGATCACGAGAACGAACTTTATATAAAAGACACGATTTACATACTCTTTGTCGCATTAAGGATGGAGAAAAATACAAGAGCTTGATTGTGAATGATTGATTATACATTAATAAAAGACATGTGGAGAAGGATTGGCTTACGCTA
Source organism: Cyclocarya paliurus (assembly GCA_029856935.1). Lineage (NCBI taxonomy): Eukaryota > Viridiplantae > Streptophyta > Magnoliopsida > Fagales > Juglandaceae > Cyclocarya > Cyclocarya paliurus. The sequence goes on from CM056948.1 coordinate 11,770,839, forward strand.
GTGTCATGGACGCTTTCATCTAGCCTGTATTCATGCATGATCCAGTCTGATTTTTGTCCATGTGGTGCTCGTCCCTTGTAGAACACTAGAGTCTTCCTCAATCCAATTCTTCTAAAGCCGCTATAGATGATCTTATCTCGGCCTGTGGCCTTCCAAAAACCAGCTGCTGTTGCACGATTTGTTCGAGTCCCAGTTGGATACTTTTTGTCTTTGTGGCTAAAGAAGTACCAGTCATTCTGAGGAGTTGATCCAATCTTGCATTTCTCTACAAAGCAGCAAAACATATAATTGTAATCATGATTCTGTATGTACACTGACCAGTTAAAAAGATTATAAAGAAGGAAAGTATTTGATCTTTCTCATCCCAGAAAAATGGAAAGGAACAAAAGAACGTTTGTGTCATATATTATATGGTGCTAGCACTACAAGAAACAGAGCCTTTCCCGGGAAATGACGTTTTTCTTGTCGTATAGCTAGTATAATGCGGAAAAGGCCGTAGACAAAGGCACTACCTTGAATATCCCATGGCTCGAGCTTATTAAGATCAACCTCGCGGATCACATCAAGGTCAATCTTCTCATCGGCAACTTTCTTCCTCAAGTAGTAGTGCAGAAGTTCCTCTTCCGTTGGATGAAAACGGAAGCCTGGAGGAACCTGAGATTTGCCATTTATGGACAGATTCATATCTTCTGCCATTACCAGGAATTCTTGGACGGCTTTATATATAACGAGTGAGCTGGGCTTTCAATTCTCTCCCTAGCGAGAATACTAGCTGGCCTTAAATCCACTCAAAATCCTCTCCAGAAGTACTAAACTAGGAAACAAGGAAACAAAACCGGTATAGAGTCATGACTAGAGGAAGAGGGAAGAGAGAATAAAAACAAGGAGAAACAAAGGACAAATAACAAGGTGTGGGGTTGTGCGTAAAGGGTAATGCAGTCATGATAATTTATAATGGTTGTAGGACATCGAAAGGGTCCAGAAATGCATGAAAAGCTTTGGTATTATGGCCATTAGTGTACTTGGGTGTGGGGCCAGGGCCCTCGAGAAGAACCAACCACCTAAACCAAGAGACTATACAGAAAGAAAGGTGGGGTCGGTGGTCCCAGAATATAGGTAGTAAACATTGGCCGGGGTCACCCAAAATACGTTAGAGAGGCAACAATATATAGTGAGATCGGAGGGCACGCCTCCATCTTAACTATGACCTTCGACCTTAATATCTGAATGAAAAGCACCTCCAAAACCACCACTTTTTCGAAAAGAATCTCTCTCTCTCTCTCTCGATCACTCGTTTTATTTGTGCAACCAACTCTAGGACAAGAGGGCAAAAGAGAGAGATGATGAGGTCGGAGGCACTGAGCTTTCGTGGTCCCGTTGGGAAAGAAAAACATGATGGGGTTTGTGGAGACTGAGTTTAGATCTCCTGCTATCACTTGTATATGCTATGCATGCACCGCACCAACTGCAGGGCATTAATTATCATAATGTTGGTGCAAAAATGCATGAGAGGGCAAATCACTTGATCTAAATCTGGCTCGATGATCTAGCCTCGATCAGGAACAAACAGACAGTACAAATAATTAGTTGTTAATTAATGCTATATCGGGAAATGCTTGTATAATTCACACCAAGAATGAAACGCACGTGTCAAATTCTTAACAGCTGCTAGCTAGACTCTTCCATGGAGTACCTGTACCTCCACCCGCCCACCTGCTTCAATGGGCGAATTAAGGGCAATGGCAATCGTTGCCTTTTCCTTTCTTGCATATTCTGGATATTTTCTTTACATGATTATACACGATATAGCAACTGCTTTGAATCTTTCATTTGATAAAATTAAGAAAGCATTTTCACAAGTCATGTGTACATTCAGAAAAGTTGCATTATTCTGTACCCTTAAGACTTTACGGCCACTTGCTTAAAATAAAATAAAATAAAATAAAAGACTAATTGACGGCCACAGGCCAGCTGGTTGAACCATTATTTCCCCTAGCTAGCGCCCTTTCGTCTCTATCAATCTTAAAATCCTTCATCCATATTAATGAGAAGTAAAGTTTGGCCACAACTTGCAGCAAGTACATATATATATATATATATATATATATATATATATAGACCCTACATCATGAACATTCCAGTAAAGGCGTTTCATGTCTAATGTAGCAGATGTAAATGGACGAAGATGGCCTAGCTAGATGATCAGTTATGTACAGGTATAGCGCATGCATCTTCCAGCTTATAAATGAAAGGATGAGTAAGAGGAATCCTAGTGCAAAACTTAGGGTAATTAAGAAACTAGTTTACTAGGAATAAAGGTCTTAACCCCGGCCCACCAAATATATTCCAAGCATTGAGTAAAACCTTTTGAGATTAATCTTTTTCGGATCAATACCTTTAGCTTGATTTGCGCATTCTTATACATAGTTAATTTTTTTTATTATTATTAATAAAACTACCTATACTAAATAAAAAAAAGGTACGTCGTTGAAAATAAATGCAACGCAATTCTATTAAACAGAAATTAATATTTTGTAGTTGAATTATTATCACCAATATCAAAATGGAATTTTTATTTTCACTATCAAAACCCCTTTTTTTTAAGACTCCCAGCTTGTATACATGATTCAACATTCATCCATGCATGAATATTGTTGCAGTACTAGATCATTGATTATATAATTATTATATAGGACCGGCCAGAAGATTATTTTGATCTCTCTAAAACATTAATGCACGCACGCGTATCAATTTCATTCATGTATGATAGCTACATTCTTAGAGGTAATATATAATCTACGTATATGCAAACACACATAGAAATGAACACACAAACATATATATATATATATATATATATATATATATATATATATATATATTTACACGAATTCATCAGAAAGGGAAGAACTGCATGCATGATGAAAATGGTGCCATGCATGTTTTAAGACCTCACATGAGAACTTATATCACTCGAAATCTGCATGTATAGTCAAAAGGCCGGGAAATAAATCTTAATTTTAGAGCTGCTTGCAGCTTATACAAGCATGCATGCATAACAGTGATGCAATCAATTTCACTGATGACATCATAAGTAGTACGACGACGTTGTAATTAGTTTTTAAATTCTTTGTACCAAGTAATTTAAAAAGTACTACTACTACTACATGGCTTCCACAAGACTGACCAAATAAGTGGTATGTATCATGCCATCGCATAGATAAATCCTAGACGACTCAGTCTCTGATCATCAATTAGTACGTACCCGGCCAATCGAGAATCGGCCAATAGGAAGGAAAGCATATCTAGCCCACTAGGAATATTGCTAGTAGTTGCGGGAATACGACTGACAATAACTCGATCGTTACGTTAAGAAATGAGTGACAATTTGTTCATGAATTAACGATGTTGCCTATAACTATATAGATATATACGTCTTGGGTTATTTCTACGTACATACAATTTAGATTTAAGGGAAAGCTAACATGCAGACCTATAATTAGTCATGACTTGCATGAAATAATTAACACATGATGTCAGCAACTAATTAATTGATTAATTTCTGTCTGAATTTTAAATATTAGATCATTTTGGCCACTTTTCACAACCACGTTTAAATTATGTGTATTTTTATAAAATAACTTATAAAAGTATTTCACGATCGATCAACACATTAATTATGTGATGCCGCAAATCCATAAAAAAATCAAATCTCTATATTTTTTACTCGAATTTCAAATATCACACAAACGCCAGGTTCGATCCATTTAATTAAAATAAAAAGTGCATGTAAAAGGAGTTCTACTTTATAAAAGGAGTAGTGCGTGTCTCATAATTACTCAAATTAATATATATTCAATTTGTTATTGAGTAGTGACTGGGGCACATTAATCCAACGAACGTCATTGTATAAAAACAAGGAAAGATCAAAAGGTGCACTACTAGGCAGCATGCATGTGAGGTATATCACTTTGTCTATATTAGTCAATCCACGTTTAACTACCTTAATCAGTACAACTAGGATATATAGGCGCAATATTCTCCATGTGGCCAACACTCACTGATATTACCACTTACAATAAGCTAGCAGCTGGGTTATTATCTTGTATACCACACTTCTACATCAAATTAAGTTTGATCTCCAACATCATATACTTTTAGCCACCTCATCACCTCCGGCCAATGATAATATCTCTCTCTCTCTGTCATTCATATTCAAAGTAACGGTACCACATAAGCACTAGTACTACACATGATCATCATGTATATATATTCCGTTATGAGGTCTTGTGTCTTAACCCAAATCATGATCCTATAGCCCTCTGATCTCATTCCTCCAATTATTCTAATACTAATCATGATTTTTGGCGACAATTGATGGAACAACCACTTCTTACTAACCTGCACTCGACATCTCATCTCCTTATCATCTAAATTACTAATTCTTGTTGTAGTTGGTTGTGGTTGAAATTTATTTTTTTAATATTTATTTTTATTTAATATAGAGTAATTTCCTCGCCCATTAACTTCCGTTTAATTAGTCCCAAATAATAATAATTTATAAAAATTTTCATGAGAGATGACGTGTATTGTGACGATAAATTTGAATAATTCCAAATCGGTCGGGATCGGTGATATTAACTATATATGTGATGGATTTGATGATCAGTAGTGACACATCAGACTAGCAATACCTCCAGCCTCTTATAATTAGAATGCAGACGATCCATCCATCGATCGAGGTTTAAGTTTGCATGCATGAGAAGCAATCTTAAATATTAATTACGATATTGTCATGCTGTTGTTAAAAAGCCTCTTGTTGGCGTAACACGTCCATAAATAATATTGTAGCAAGATGTAGACGTACAAATCCTTTTTTTTTTCTATTATTATTAATTTAATCCTAAAGAATTTTAAAAAAAAAAAAAAAACCTTTTTCTATAATTTAGTCGTTAATTATCGCTTTTGATCTTATGCTAATTTTGAACTCATATTGCTTCTGCACGACATCTTTGATCATCTGACAGTTGCATATATATTTTTCCTACTCATTTCGAAATTAACAAAATTTATGCAATTTCATCGATCTTGACTATTTGAAAAAAAAAAAGTTCAAAAAAACAATCGACTCTTTTTTTATGATAGGTGCCATTTTTTTAAAAGAATGCTGTGTGAAACTTATACATCTTAAATTTATATATAGCATTTTATATATATTTAAATAAAACTATTTAAATCCAGGCCGCGATACTGATTCAAAATATTTTTTATATATAAATATAAATATAAATGTATATATATGGGGCGACGTTTCGTACGCACGTAATGGATCATTTCCCACTTACAACAAATCATGCACTATGAGATGAGTTGCGTTCGTTAGAGACAAAAATTTCCTCTCGGCCACTAGTACTGATCATAAAGCAGTCCAAAACTTTTTTGTAGGATAAAAATCTTGAAAAATGATATTTGTAGTCATAGAATATTGTATAGGGCACATTATTTTGAAAAAAAAAAGAGTAAATATAGGACATACATGCATGAAAAAATTATTTTTTTAATGGTATACCCAACTCTTTTTTAAAAAGAGTGCACGATACTTGCATAACACATGACTGTATCTAGTATTACTAAAAGATTATTGCTACATCCACGAGGAAATTACATAAAAGCAATCACACAAGCTAACCAGGGTTCATCTGATCTGTTAGATTTACTTTACAATAAAAATAACTTTATAATTTAACGAATGACATCAAACCACATCAATTTGTTGAATTGCTCTTGTGTAATTTATTTGTAACTAAAGTATTTCCCTTACTAAAAAGTCTTAGTTTAGCTTAGAAAATAAGGATTTTAGATAGACTTTTTCCTTTTTGGTTGAAACCATTTAACGATACGGCCAATTGGTCACTAATATTCGTCCATCGATTCAACTGGAATCACTTTTGCAGGTAGAGTTGATCCAATGGTTTTATGGACAAGTACATTGGAACATTTATTTCAATCAACTCTAAGAAGTGATCGAATATGTTTATTTTTTCAAACTGTCTTTTGTTATTTGATTATTTCATTCAATGAATGCTTATTTTTACATTTGAATGGGACATGATCTCAATCAAAGAGATCGGTAATATTCAAACAGAAAAAATTTTATTTGCAAGACCAACATACTTTGACATGCCAAGATATACTAGTAATGTGAATGAAGGATATAAATTAAAACATATCGCATCAACCAAAAATAATAGTTTTGACCATTTTTTTATAACTACCTAAAAAGAGTTCCACGATAAATAGTGTGTGTTGACACGTAAAAATGGTTAGAGGGGACGACTAGAGATGACACGTCAGATAATTAATTGCAAGTAGTGTAATTTCTAAGATAACAAACTTACTAATCGAATATATAATCTAATATTGGATTATTTCTTCATATAATTAGTTAAGAAAATAATTTAAATATTTTTCCTTTATTTTCTTATTCATTCTCCCTTTCCTTCATTAGCTAGGCCGGCATGACCGGAAAACAGGAATAATATTCTATATAGGACCACATTGATCAGTACATATAAAATCAATCAATGAAGGACCAATGACCAAGAGTTTTGGCCCTGAGGAAACGACAAATTTCGTTGTTCTTTTCCTTTCTATTCTTTTGTTACTTTCTGATTTTATTTCTTTTTTGATAATAAGTACGTTTCTTTTCTTTCTACTACAATCATATTCCGTATTCGAACGTCCACGTGATTTTTGTGGTATCTCACTCTATTCTACGGAAAGTCGATCGAGCATGACTTCTTCTGCATTGCAAATATATATACGTATCTATTTTATCCCATAACCCGATAAATGTTGTGGAGATCACTACTGTTTTTTTTTTTTTTTTTTTACCGGATAGGTGAGATGTTTACTTTCAATTCCAATCACAAGCACCCGAATTCACCATGTCGTACAGATTAATTAATATTGCAGAAATCACCTTATCTACACGTACTAAGTAATTAATTGCTCATGTTGTCCCATCAGAGTTGAAAACTTGTGTCCAAGCTCTCTTTTTTTCTTCACTAATTCATGTCCTCGTAGAAAGAAAGGAAGTGCATGCGTAGCGCAAGTAGCAAGTCGATCGATGATCAAGACTAGTACCAAAGCAATATCCGAGCAAGCGTGCGTGCATGTAGGCGGCCGTCGTCTCTGATATATAGATCGAAGTTCACCTCTTCAGTGCATATATGTCATGGTGACGACAGGCAGTAGTCAAAATATTCAAGTGTTCAATCATCGCGTGTGGAAAAATAATATGAGATTAATTGCAAGAAGTTTTCTTTTTTTTTTTCAAAAAAAAAAAAAAAAAAAGAGGGTAGAAATCACGCCATCCATACAATGGATCAAGATGCTTTCAGCAATTAACAAAAGCCGACCAGCAAAAGTAAGCTAATTGGACAACCATAGGATAGAAGAAATTACATAATGATTGGTATGAGTGCATGTGAGATAATGTGTGTGTACATATATTATTACGCACGTGTTATAGTAATACTGTTTCACGAAGATTTCCTTTTGTTGAAATTATCGGTATTATATATGCACATTATTATTAAAAGCTAAAGAAAAACCAAACATAAACAATCAATCATGTTATTTAATTCATTTATATATTTAATATTTATGGAAAATTCTCTCACGTGTAGATTAGACTCTCTCAATAAGTGGGTTCAGTACATTCAATTAAATGGGTTGAAGATAAGAACTAGGATTTGAATTTAGGAATACTTCTGCTCTGATACCATATAAAATTACCATTTACTTCAAAAGTTTAAACTGATAAGAATATATAGATTTAATTATTTATATTTGTCTTAACAATATCAATTTTAAGAATTACATCATATATGTGTCTATATCGATCTCTAATAATCATGCTCCCACAAATTATCTTTACTCAATGCTAGTCTCTATATTCTCTGTACTTTTGTTTTAAGTAGTGCAGTATTTATAATATTTCCTGGAATATTACTACTTTTATATATATGCTAGGTCGTATATATCATTAATTTGAATTTGGTTGACTAGGCCTAATTACGAATTCTTGTGGCTTGGGTTCATGATAGGAATTTGACGATCAGAAAAATGGGTATAAATCATGCATGTTTAAAAAAAGGACGCCTAAATTTTCTTGATTTTGATGTTTTCTTGTCTCTCTTTATTTATTTTTTTCCTTTTTAGACATCTTGTAATACTTTTAATAGATTAGATCGAAGATTGGAGTTATTTATTCCACAACTTCTAGATCTAATGTGACGGCCGGGGGAGATTGGATGAATATCGTGTGTATAATAAAAAGCACAAGATTTTACAGGAAATCCAAATAAAAATAAAATCCATCTGAAAATATAGGTTTCAAGGAGCACTTGTTGCAAAATAATCAAAAAGATTTTGAGGCGGGTTTTGCTACACAACTTCTTACTATTCATTTACACTCTACACTCTATATTTTTTAATATTTTTTAAATTTTTTTTTTGAATTTTTTTTTAAACTATTTCAAATTTTTTATTCACTATTTATATAAAAATTATTTAATAAAAAAAATTAAAATTTTTTTTTTTAAAAAGATGAATTATGGAGTGTTTAAAAGTTGAAAAGATTTATTGTTTTGAGGCATATTTATATGTACGTGGCCACCAAGTCGCATCTGGTAGTGCAGATCGATCGACATTAAAAGCTGCATGCAATGACTTCTCTTAGTACGGTAGTACCTGCAGGCCGCATCTCCCTCTGGAATTTTTTTTTTTTTTTTTTTCTCATCTTAGTTGCTTTACTCCTAATTCCCATCGGAAACTAGTCTCAAGTACTCATCTAACAAAAAACAAGAAAATACTATTCATTTAACTCGGATTGAGTGAATGATTATCTTTGAAGCCTACCTAGCTAGAGGCCGTTCCTTCATCACATTTAATGAACAACTTTTGAATATGCAATTTTTAGCAGTACTTGGTAATTTGGCATACTGGATGAATTTGATCTGGTCCGATCGGTCTGAAGGGTGTTTTTAGACCAAACAAAAATATAGCTCCAATTTACATTTTCTTCACCAAAAAAGCTACATTTTCGAGTCCCGGAAGACTGTCTCGTTGGCCTGATAACCCATATGATTAATGAGTACGTTGTCGTATAGGTTAGGGTTTCCTTAATTTGTCCATTCTGCGGCCCCATATTACGAAATAAAACGTTGATTAAAGATGATTTAGCAACAACTTATTCCCATGAAGTTTCCCGGCCAGCTATATACAATCCAAACAGTGGTCAGTTAATGTCAGCATGAGAATCTCGATAAAGCAGCTTTGCCGTAAAGTATATAACGATGTCATTAGCTAGCTAGGGTCGATCTGTTCGTTCGTGAATTATTTCAGATCAAGATTTGAAATCAGTAGGGTCGAGTACGTACGCTTATATACATGAGAAGATATAATTGATAAAAGGAGAATAATTTGCCACCAATGACGTTGGTGCAAGAAACAGGTCTCAATATTCGATCTCAAAAGATGGGCGGCCTTTGCCTTCAAGTTGTGCTTCAAATTAATTAGTTCGTGGGGGATATAATTCACGTCGTCGCTAGCTGCTGGGGCTGCTCATGCTCTACTACTACTACCTGCTAATTTTAAAACATGGAAATTTTGATTGTGTACCCTAGCTAATTTCTTGTGCCCTGGCCTATTGTGCACAAGAAAGATAATAAAAAGCATATATATGGGCATCACTTCAATCTTGATCGAATATCAATTGAGACAAACTAAATCCAAATAATTAAAGAGATTTCCTATATATCCGGCCAGAAAAGTTGAAAAAATTTCCCCTCCAACCTAAGAAATTAATTAACAATATCGTGTCAAAATAAAAACAATGCTTATGGTCAACATGTTGGTTGCTATGTGATTGTCTAGGAATTCTTAGTACTATTGGTATGGGCGTCTATATATGTTTACAATATTTGTACTGTCGTACGTGATCTTTGAGAGAGACACGTTGTTTGCAAATTAGGAAATATATATGCAATTGTGCCTAGCTAGCTAGGGTATGCATTCAAGGTATCTACCCATTTAATTTACAAGTCATTTTTGTAATTCTTCGTCACCCATGCACATAGGATCAAGTTCATGATTAGGAGAATTAATTAACCAAGAAGTTAGAAATAATATTGGCGCACATTTTTTAACTAAAAGCATTTGGGCGGCATCACTTCAGTAGTCTTGATCGAATATCAATTCGGACAAGCTAAATCAACTAAAAGGGATCATTTCGTATCAAGAAAAGTTGAAGTAATTTTTTCTTCCCCAATCTATAATTAAGAAAACAATATTGTTAAGAAAAATGAAAAGTTCTAATGGGGTCAGCATGTTTGTTGCTATGTGATGTTACTCGATCTAGCTAACTAGCTAGGAATTCTGCATACTAGTGACATATGCATGCTAATATTTGTGTCGTTCGTGATCATTTGAGAGTGACGCGTAGTTTGCAAATTGAGAAATATGCAATTGCACACACATGGTCGATCAAGATGAGGAGTCAGGATAATATTCAACAGAGAGGCTAGGTATTTACACCAAAAACTGAATATATATTACGATTTGAATCCCAGAGAATGGCCGAACTCCAAGGCTTAGACTGGAATAGATCATGATAAAAATTTGAGGTCCCTGTACTGATCTATATATATAGCTGTCTCTCTTCTATTTTAAGTTATACCAAAACTACGGAAGATTTGAATCCGTTCAAGCCATTTTAGATCAAGTACCAAACTTGGTGGGTACATTATTTTCAATTTTAAGGACTCTGGGGTAAGGCCCTCATCATGTGGACTGAGGTTTAGCCAGGAGAGATAAGTCATCGAATTCAAATTACTTTTTTTTTTAATTGGCCAATATCATGAGATTCCGTTTCCTTGTGTCACTAAATATGCTAACTTCAATGTTTGGTGTGGAATATAAGAAAATGATGTCTCCTTGACAGTGCCAAACCAACTCATTAGGACATGAAACGTAAATCATGACCATATGCATGCATGAAATTAACTAGGCATGATTATGATCATCTATATATTTCTCTTTATATTTTATATATGGACTTCCTTGCAATAACGAAAACCCCCCCTGCTCGATTGCAATAGTCGCATGCATTATTACTATTTTTTTTTATATAAATTATATCTACAAATTGAATGTCATGCAGATACCAAATCTCTCTCTAGCGGCTTGTCTAATACCGTTCATTTGGAATATTTATCTTTTTCAATGCCACCTAAATTTAATTTTCTCCAGATCAGTTTACGACTAATTTATAAAGTTATTGCCTTTGCAGCGACCATATATATATATATATGGCCCTATGTATCCACCTTTTCCCTACCATTTTCTCATGATCTGCTTTCCTGAAGAAAGATTCGGACGTCCACCATACGGATGAGCCATAAAAATCAAAGTTTTTTCTCGACAGTTTTTAGGTGCTTTTAGCTGGCACATGTTGAAGATGGAAAATAATTTTCTCGTGCATTAATATTTGATTATTCATCAGCAACATGATCAATAATAAACAATTGATTAAAATGCGGAGAAATCATAGAATCCTTTCAATTAGGCTCATGGGCTGCTTAATTCATATCTTTTTCTTCAAATTAATTTTGACGCAATATTTAGTAATAATTTAATCTCATGTTAGAATAATAATGGTTAAATTACTAAATTTTTCATGAATTTTTCATCAAAATAACTTAAACTTCAAAATAATGAATAATTTTTAACATAATATTAAACAGATCATATGCATGAAGCATATATATATATATATTTATATATATCGAATCATGTTAATTATAACGAGACCATGCAGCAATTAAAAAAATAAAAACAAAAATTCTAAAAAGCTTGACGGTAATCACTGTTACATTCCCCATACGTGGCCGCCACCACATTATAAATGATGAAGGGCATAAAATTAGTAAAATGGTGATTTGAAATGTCAGCCGATGTTGAATAATAATAGGGTTTGGTGCAGGTTAGTGTCACACTGGTTATATGTGTGTGTGTGTTCAGACAATATTGTCATCGTTTTTCTTTTTCTTTTGCCTTGTTTCACTTTTTGCTTTTTGGAGGAGATCATCGGCATAGAATTAAGTTGGTTGTTCGTTGGAGGCATGCATGCATGGTCGAATATTAATTCAGAAAGTAATGGAAACAGTTATAAACTAGCGCCAAATGAATAATTGTGACATGTATCATCATCCTGCATGTATGTCATGTTGTGCTCGATCGATCAAACCTAATTACTGTAATTAGTCGTAATGTTCCATAAAGCAAGTGGTCTTCTAGAGAATTGAACACCAAAAGTTTCCAAATTCAATACACAAGAGGTTGCCTATACTCTAAGACTAACTAAAGCTAAATTTTGATAGCGATCTAACATGGCTTGACTTTGGTTAAGAGAATATGGTGCCAATGCCCTAATCAACACATGTATATGATCGAGAAAGAATGTCACTTAGTCATTAATTAGTCTCTATTGAAATATTTCTAAATGGGAATTATATATATGATAAATGATATTTGCAGTCTTAAGATATTTAAGTTTCTCTCACTCTTTTTGGAAAAAGTAGGTAAATTTGTACGAAAACATTATTTTTCTAACGGCAACCATTAAAATGTTATGACTTTTAATCTATTTTGAATTTATGATTAATTAACATATCAATGGATGAGGTGAAAAAACTAAAACTAAAACTTGAAAATTATATAACGTAATTGTATATGCGTATGTGAAAGTCTAGCCCACATATTTCGGGCCAGGTTGGAAAAATAAGCAAGAACCATGCGTATAGTCAAGGACTTTTGTGTTAGCCACTTCTAGCTAGTTTGGAGCAACCATGCAGGCCATTACTAACATTACAGGGCCCAGGTTCTAAACGAGCCAGGCTCATGCTGAACAGTGAACACTACTAATATCAAGTAAAATGATAGCCCAACCCAGCCCCAGTCCAGCTTTTAGTAAAAGAAATTATATTTGCAATCTTAGGTATGCAAGTCTTGTACATTTTATTTTTAAAAATTAGGTCAATTTAGAATTCACATGAAAAAAATTATTTTTTTAATAATAGATTTCATTTTTTTTTTCAAATGAATTTATATAGAATATGCATACTCTAAACCTGTATCTTACATTACTCTTTTAGTAATTAGTACTTGCCATGAAAACGAAAGGATCATTGAGCAGTTAGTTTGTGATTGGATCCAAGGTAAAAAGTTCAGCTAATTGATGGTCAAACTCAAGGTGGTTTAAGAGATTAAAATCGGTGGTTGTCAAGAGCCCAACCCAGGAGATGGCTTCGTGTTTTCAGACTCTAAGATCTAAAACAGATTAGTATTATCATTATATGAACACGGATTTCCTCCTTTATAAATCTTTCAATTATATTGCATTAGATTTAATATTGGACAAGATCCTAGCAATAGAAATGAGATATCCAAAACAATTATATAAGTTTTCAGAGAGATGAAGCCAAGATTTTTTTTTTTTTTTTCTTCTCATGGAGAGGAGACGAGGGAGTTAGATCACACATATTCTTTATAAAAAAAAATATGATAGATATATAATTATTTTTCATAATTTATATATAATTATATTATAATTACGAGATATTTCCAGAAAATAATTTAGAAAAATAAAATAATTTTGTAAAAAAATTATTGTTTTAAAATATAATTCTTTTGTCTTCATTCTATTATTATTATTTAGGCTGGTTTTGGATGGTTAGATACTCTCAAATACTCTCAGATAACTTTGTACGGATGAAAATTGTTTTACATCCAAACGCTCTTTGTACACATTTCTCGTATGGCCCAGAACTTCTCTCTCCCTCCCTCTCCCTTTGCACCCTTTGTGCAAATACCACTGTGAAGTGGCGGTGGCCGAGCTCGTGCGAAACCCATTTATGTGAGGTGGTTTGCGTGTGTGTGACGGAGAGGGAGAGGGAGGTAAGTGTGGTGGTTGGGTCTGCGAGAGGTAGCTGCCGGTGTGAGGTGGTGGATGTGCGGTGCTTGGGTGGCCGCGTACAGCGGCATAAGTGGAGAGAAATGGGTTTCACCCATTTCGATTGGGTTACCGCAGGGGATGTAACGTTAGGCATGTGGGAGATCGGTGGTGGCTGGCGGAGTTGCCGGTGGTAGAGGTGAGGCTGGGCGGCGCACGGCGGTGTTGGGCTGGGCTGAAACCCATTTCGAGCGTGACTTCGAATTGGGCCAGAGGAGAGAGAGTGTGCGAGGAAAGAAAAAAAAACTACTATAATGTTTATCACTATTATATATAAAAATAAAATAAAATCACTATAATATTTATCACCATTATAAAATCAATATAATAAAATTACTATAATATTTATCACTAAAACTAAAATTACTATAATATTTATGAGAGCCACACATTTTTTAACTGCCTATCCTAAAGTCAACAACTCAACATATTTCATACATCCAAACAACTCAAAATATTTTTAATAAGACCCACAAACTCACCTCAATATTTACTTATAACCATTCATAATACTTTTCAATACTTTTTAACGCTTCTCATTATCTAAACGAGATTATGTTTGGGGGTAAGATGAAAAATCTCATTTTAATTCTATCTCATCTAATCATTACATTTTTTTCAAATTCCTATACAAAATATAATAAATAATTCAACATTTTCAAATTTCAATTTAACTTTTTCAAATTTCAAAACAATAATAATATTAAAAAATAATATTTTAAACTTTTATTTTAATACTATTCATAAAATTTTTAAAAATTCTCATATTACCTTATCTACCAAATATAACCTAAGTTTTAGAAAACTAGTTTATTAAGAGAAAAGAGAATGAGAGCTACAGTAGTGTCTGCAGTAGTGTCACTGTGTCCTATATACGCCGTGTTTTCCGATGACTTCACAGTTCACAAATTCACATTGCGGACTGGTCTTTCCTTCATATGTAGTCCGACAACAAAATTCTCTTTCACGGTGAAAGCCTGAGACAGCTACAGAAACATGCATAGATACGAAACAACAGTACTACTGAAGACATGACATAGGCTATAGTTTTCATAGCACGCATGGAACTTAAAGCAAAATAAGGAAACCAAAATTAAGGTGAAAATTGTACAATAATTCCCCTAAATGTCTACTAAGCCTTCTTTCTTAGAGGAAGCATTCCGACTGCTTGAGAGGCTCCATGCATCTGAGAACTCCACAGGCGAGACCCCACCATTATTACCACACTTTGCCACCGTCCTCACGCTCTCTATCAACTCTTGGGTGCGAGCCTCTTGCGACAGTATCTCCAACAACTGCTCTGGGCATATCACCAGCTTCACTTTCCAGAACCGGCCATTGTTGTACCTTGAGAAGACCTCCGTGTACGACCTCTTCAGCATCCCTTGGTAATCGAGTGACATCCTATATGGGGCAGCCAACGTCGACGAAGACGATACGCTACTGATAGATCGAACGTGGCCTTGCCGCCGGACGATTTGTCCGTGCGTGCGCGTGTTGTCGTCTGTGCTGTCATTGAGTGGGAGGAGATAGTAGGACTCCCCAGCCACGAGCTCTTCGTGGTGAGGGAGTGGTTTCCAGAAAAGATCATGGCCGCGGAAAATGCCGTGGCCTGCAGGGAATTCATTGGTGATGCATCCTACGGTTATTGGAGCGTAGAATTCCATGATGCCTCCGTTGGATGTGACCACTTTGGTTATTCCATGATCGACCTCTCCTAAGCCTGCGAAGAGACAGTTTCCCATGTATGTATTAACACTAATCGAAGTGGAGTTTCTATATAGCTAACTAAATTATCTCAAGCCGATCTTCTTGCTAGCTAGCTATTAGTGGTGGTGGGTTTTAGAGGTTATATAAAAGAGAGGGAAAGTCTAGGTGGGATAGGTGAGCGTCGGTGGGATTCTTCTTGGGAGCTTTCTTATTCCAACCACCAAAGAAGACAAAGTTGCAAAAGACAGAAAGGAAATGTGGCAAAGCCCACTAGTGACAATGTATATTGTAATGTAAAGTGGTCCAATAAATAATATATTCATTCATACACCCGAAAAAAGAGAGAAGTTTTACTTGGGAGTTGGAGAGCATGAGCAATGGTTGCAACTAAATGATCGTTTGGGACCCAATTAGGCTCCAGAATCCTAGACACTGATCCAAAACCTTTAGCGAGCAAGCCAGTCAACATGATTAGAATCGCCCGTCAATGAACAAGAACCGGACCATTTGGTTTCCTTTCCTTTTGTTCTTTTTCTTTACCAAAATCAATCTTTGGACCCACATTAATTTCTACGGCCAATACAAGTAATCCCTTTTCCTCTTTTAAGGGCAAACTAAATCATGAGTTACTGCTACTTAACGCGGGTGAGAGGTGTCTATATATATATAATGCTCTCCTCTTAAAATTTCGACACCAATCTATTTACAAGAAGTGTTTAGGCTTGAAAGATGTTCCGAATGTAACTCATCCGGGGAGTTCTAAGAACGAACAATAGGCACCGTGAAATGACCGTTTGAACCGTCGAACCATAAAAATAAAAGAGTATTTAAGAAGAATTATTTACGATGAAAATGAATATTTATAATAAGAATAAATTCATTTTAATAATAAATAACCCTTTTCGTAATAAATAATTAGTCACGAAAAAATGTCTTTTCTTGTGATGGCGCGCAGGCTTACCTTCTTTTTCTATTTATTTATTTTATGATTAATCAGAGCTGTAATTAAAGTCCCTTGGAATTATTTATGAAACCCGGCCCCAATTCTATATTTTTAAAAATATATATGTGACTTGTTCGTCCAAAGTAAAAGATCTCCCACCTTGAGAGTTCAAACATGTTAACCATCATGTTTGGTGCTAGCTATAATTTTGCTTGAAAAAAATTAATGTATACAACCTATGATCAACAATTATGATGGAATGCAGCAACAGCTCATGCGATAATAGTACTGTCCCGTAAGTTTTGTCAAAATACACGCATGGTTGGTATTCATGTAATTAATATTGTAGCTGCCAAATTAATTCTCAAAAATTTGTCAAAGTGCCACCAAAAAGCATTAAATGTATTGGTTGTAAATTGTCCCTATAGTCAATGAGGAGACCACATTTGCAATCCAAAACATCAATGATCGAGTCCCTCTGATAAAACAGTACTAACCGAAAATGGACACATGTTCGAGTGGAAGGCATTTTGATGTCCAGTAGTACTGTTTACTCCAATATATTTTTCACGAGTTTGTCAACGTGGTCCATGGAACATATATCATATCATCACCACCACCTTATTCAAGGCAACTGGCTGCTATCAACATCTCCATATCTCGTAACTCCAAAATTAACTTTTAACAAAAAAAAACAAACAAACAAAAAAGAAGGAAAGAAATCACTGGGAAAGAACATAGATAAGTGGGACTCCGCGGGAATTGAGGGCGGGCCATCGGCCGCACTTCCTTGAAGTTGCTTCCCTGGTGGACCTTTGGGTTCCCATTTATATGGAAATAGCAGGAAATATTTATGACCCCGGCCTTTTGTGTTAGAGGAGAGGTGTGGTTGGCTCATATTCATTATGTACGCAGTTTAATTAGGAATAGTTGGGTTATATGTGTTGGAGATTTTTAATGCATTAGATATATGTACTATGTGTATTTAGTTTTCCGCTAAACGTTGCATATATGGGGCGAGCGCGTTTAACATTTGGGATGTTTTTCTACAACTTTAAGGGGATCAAATTATCAATTCCATATTGAAATTAAACTTCTTGTTGATACATTAATTATTGATCCTGAGAAAATATAATCTATAACAAAGAATAAATATTTCTAATTACTGCTTTAAAAGAGGGCTTCTTAGCTAATTCATTCCTTTGGGGAGCATGCAGCTTGCTATGTTGCTTTTTCTTGATTTGAGTCAGTTTTGCAGCATGTAATGATGTTCTATGTGTTTAGGTCTCATTTGGTTACATAGATGAGATGAGAGTTAATAGTTGAATAAAATATTGTTAGAATATAATTTTTTATATTATTTTTATTTTGAGATTTGAAAAAATTGAATTGTTTATCATATTTTATGTAGGAGTCTAAGAAAGTTGTAATTATTAGATAAAACGATATGAGATAGTTTGTATAACCAAACGAGGCCTTGTATGTGGGTTTTGTAAATTTGATCCCAATTGCATGCATGGAGGTGTTTTTTTTTTTTTACGACGATATTTCAATGTTATTAATAATCCTAATCCTCACTAATGGCACAGTAATAACACAAGACAAGTAGAAAGCTGAGGTTACAAAAATGTAGGACTAATTTTTTTTTGTTGCATATCACAACTAGTATTGAATGGAGATAGTGTCTCTCTGTTTTCTCATGAAAAAATAGAGTACTTTTTCCTAGTGCTGTCGGGTGGATTGAAGAATAATCAAGTTCTTTATAACATGGAAATAACCTTTTTCCCCCCCAAATAATAAAGTGCCTACCTACTGAGGGATGGTCTCAAGCATACACTGATCTCCACACCATGACATGGAACCAACACCAATCGATACACTTTTCCGAATTCCCATGACCATGTTCTCCACTGTTATCTTCTCGGTCAGCAAGTACTCGTGAAGCTAGCTGTTACTTTGTCATAACAACTTTCATTATATCTTTGTACGTACCACTTTTACCAATATCGATCCATTGTAGAACAAGAAAAGTAAGCCCGGCTAGATATATAGGAGAAGATAATGAACATGCCTAACCTTCAACTCATATATAATATAAAGGAAGGTGCCGCAATTTATGGTATTTCTGAGAGTTAAAAACCATAACTTGAGAAACTCTTCTAAGACATCTTTTACAAGCATAGGATTCGTGTGCTCTAAAATCCTGCAGGCTGCAGCCAACAATCCTTTAAACTTCTAGGTGGTTGCAAATTTATAGCTGCTTTGAGCTCAAGACTTTCTTTTGGGTCTAGTACCTAATGCCAAGCAATTGCCCATGCTCCCAATGATTGGGGGAGGAGAGATCGTGTTAAAAAAAAAAAAAAAGGAATTACTACAGAAGTTCATTTATATGTGTGATGGCGGGAAAGCTAGCTTTGAGAAGTTTTAAGGGGACAAGTGATCAGAGCCTTATATTGGATGGTTTATTACGACTTTTTGAATGGACAACTGAGTACGGGAAAAAGGAAGTATTGTTATGAATAGATCAGAATCTGGGAATTAATAAAACAAAAAGAGGGCGAGCAAGATAAAAACTTAAAGAAAAATATTTAATTCTTTTTTTTTTTTTTGGATAGAAAATATGAACTTCATTGCATAGAGGTACTAAAGACCTCAAATATGAGAACAAGATAATTGATCAACAAAATTGACATGTTCAATAAAAGAAGGGACCATATGTCACCAAATCTGTATTTGTGCACTATGCCATGCATGTCGAGCTAGGTGATGTGCTGCAGCATTAGAAAGACGAACACAATGCTGAATCATGCATTGTTCAAATCTTTGCATTAGTCTTCTAATTTCATGGATAACTGTTCTCATAGCTGTATAATACGTTGCTTCCCTATTGACTTCCTCCACCAAGTGTTTACAATCACTTTCAATCACAAGGTTTTCGATACCAATGTTTAGACAGAGTTGCAATCCCCTTAAAACAGCCGTGGCTTCCACAATTTCAGGTTCCAAGAATTCATCTTCTCCCCTACTTAGAGCCATGATAACAGAACCATGTGAATCTCTTAGAATAGCCTCAATATCAGTTTTATTTTGATCAAAAAACAAAGATTTAATTCTTAAAACAATTATAAGAAATTATCTTATAATCAATGTAGTTGGGTTATATATATTATATAGTAGATTGTAAAATCATAAAATAAATCTGACATAACATGTTAAGCCCCATTAGTTTATCTGATATTTTTTGGTAGACCTTCTAAAATCTAAAGCGTTAAAACCGAAAGGAAGAAATCGTGGTATAAGAACTGCAAATCAATGACCTAGCATTTGGAATTAGATGTACGTAGTTTAGAAAGTCAGAAAGTGGGCGTTGGCTCTCTGGTCCCTTCCCGCTAGCTCTTTAATGGTGGTGGCTCAAGTTATTTACAAACAACATTTACGGTGGTAATTTATGATCGGCTGACTATACCATGTGATATCGGTGAACATGGTATTATCTTCTCTGTGACGCTAGCTCTTAGTTCCCAATTGGAATTTGACAGAAGTTAAGGCGTAAGGATATGTAACAACAATTGCACACCCGGCCTCAAGTTCATGACAATTAATATGCATGAACCTAACATGTTACTTGCAATATGCAATATTTACATTGGAAATGTAATTTAAAACTTGTACAAGATAAATTACATCCCAATATAAACATTGATTATCACCACTATAGTCATATCATGATCCGTACATTGCAACTAAACAGATTGTGATCACACATTTACAAATATGTACAATAGATTCACATCCATGTCTCCAAGATATTCCATAATTACAAAATCAGCTTTCCAAGAAACTTCAGTCCATAAACTCTTGATTATTTGTTAGTTCCTCCTCAGCCTGGTCTTGCTCTATTTTTTTTTTTTTTGCAAGAAAATATACAATTTCGATGAGAGAATCTGTAGTAGGACTACTACAGTAAAATCATAAAAATCTCAATAAGTTTACCCTAGAACTTACGCCCCTGATAAATTATGTAATTATGACAGATATTAAAGAGAATGCAAATGCACATGAGACTGTAAAACTTTATCATTGTGCTTTTCTTGCAAACTCTGTGAACTCTAAACCATATTTTATCTTTGTTAACCGTACACCCCAGTCTCCCTCATGGACCTAAGTGTGCGACTCACTACCTTCATCACACAGTTGGTAACGATCCGAAAGTGTGACTTCATCTCAAGAACTTTATGCTTAAGGCTTTGCAAAACATCATTCTCCTTTAAGTGACTTCTCTAGCCCCTGCCAGTTAAAGCGACACACCTATGTCTCATGGTTGTTACTACCTTGCATGAAGTACATTTATTATTCTTCATCAACTTAGAGATTTTCACTCCATTCTTAAATAGTAGTACTCCAAAGTAGATAGAGAAGTTCCACTAGAATAATTCCTCATTCTAACTTGGGGTTGTTGCCATTTATAAAAGTCTTTATGCTTTATGCAGCCACGCTATGTGTACGAGTAACTTATTAATTTTTATAGACATTTGTAGCAGGAATAAACTAGGCTAACTTTAACGGGTGAATAGAGATAGAAAAATTGAGATGGTTGGTTCATGTGACTCCAGTTTAACGTATATTCATGTATTTATAATGATATTTACATATTTGAATACATAGATAAGACAAGAACCTGAAATACAAATATAAAGATTAAAACAATTGTATACATAGTTCAAAGCTACTGTTTTACTCAAACTATCATTCCTAGATTTATTGCATAATTTTTGGAACTAATTGGGGTTTATCTCTAGAGTCTTCAGATTCTGTTGTGTATTGTATATCTTTTCTAACATCCCCCTCAAGTTGATAGGGAGTGACCAAAGCATCAACTTGTCTCAAAGTAGTACGAAATGGGAATAAGAGATGCCTTTGGTGAATATGTCCCAGGGTTGAACGTAAGTGGAAATATAATGAGCTTGTAAATCTTTGTTTAGAATCTTCTCACAGATGTAGTGATAGCCCGCTTCAATGTGTTTCATACTAGCATAAAACACATGGTTTGAAGATAAGGATAGAGCTCCAATGTTGTCAACCTAGAGGCAAGGAGCAGAAGTTAATGGAATTTGAGGTTCACGAAATAGAATTCACAGCCAATATAGCTCGGCTATTGTGAGAACCATGGACCGGTACTCAACCCCAGTACTAGATCTAGATACTATGGGTTCTTTCTTAGTAGCCCACAAAATCAAGCATGGACCAAGATATATGGCATACTTGTTATTGATTTGTGATCATTAAGGCTACCAGCCCAGTCAAAATCACAAAAACCATGTAGTTGAAGAAAGCCCTTTGTGAATTGAAGACCAAACTGAAGTGTTCCCTTAAAATACCTTAATACCTGCTTAGCAGTAGTGAGATGAACCGATGTGGGACAATTCAAAAATTGGCAAAGTTGGTTGACATTATAAGAGATATCTGGTCTAGTCAATGTAAGTTATTGCAAAGCACCTACCCCTATTCAATACTCTGTAGGATCAGGCAAAGGTTCACCAAAAAATTTGGAGAGTTGCCACTTGAATAGCAAGGAGTTGGTGCAAGTTTGGCACCAACCATCTCAGTGTGATGAAGAAGATCTGTCACTTACTTTCCCTGATGAAGATGAAGGCTATCAACAGTGCATGTGACTTGAATGCCTAAGAAAAATGAGAGTGGACCAAGGTCCTTGACAGCAAACTCACGGCTCAAGTTAGAAATAAGTTGAGAAATAGCAGTGGAAGAGTTAGACCTGGTTTTGATAGTAAGTTAAAATGAGATGGGATGAATTATAATTTTTTTAAGTTAAAATGTTTTGTGGGTTTTGAGAAATGAGAGAGAAAAGTTGAATAAAAATATTATAAAGTTAAAATATTTTAGAATATAATTTTTTAATATAATTTGATAAAGTTGAATTATTTTTTGTATTTTATTTAGAAGTTTGGAAAAGTTGTAATAATTAGGTAATGATTAGATGGAGAAGTTAAAAATTTAAAAGTATTTATGCTTGTGTGTTTGTGTATTGAAATAAGATAGAATGAGATGAAATCGTCTTTCTATCCAAACAAGGACTTATTGGGGATTATTATATCATCTACGTAAATGAGAACATGAATGCATATATTATGATGGTGAAAGCCTTTAAGGGAAGTGTCAACGCTGGAACCAGCATGGCCAAGCTCCAATAAGGCTTATGAGAAGTGCATGAACCAAGTCCTAAGTGCTTGTTTTAACCCATAGAGTGATTTTTGAAGTTTGCAAACATATTCTAGATGCTAAGGGTCTTCAAAGCCTTTAGGTTCACTACAAGAATTATGGCCTTTTGCCATGAATTCTTTTTCCAAGATGCACAGTCGTGGCAAATAATTACTAAATGACACAAAAACCATTCGTGGAAAATAAAACAAGCCTATTCCCACAAAATATTTTCGGCAAGTAAATGTTTGTGGGGAAAAGAAGTTTTTGCGGCGAAATATCATTTTTTGCGGCGAAATTTTGTCGCCGCAAATAGTTTGGTCAGAACTGTAATGTTTCCGTGGGTTATAATATTTTTGCGACGAAATTGATGCCTTTTTGCGACGATATTTTATTGCCGCAAATATAATTAACTGAATAAATTATGACATTATGGAGTATTTGGTTTTCACGGCGATATTGGTTTTTTTACGACGATTAATACTCGCTGCAAAAAATTTAAAAATCTGAGTTATAAACCCCTTTACTCTTTTCCCCCTCATTTCTCATTTCTCCCTCTCTCCTCTGCCTCCCTCTTTTTCAGCCGATAACGCCCTCTTCTGTTTCCTCTCTTCTCTTTCGGCCACAGCGGTGCCGTAGTAGTGCAGCAACCCAGTCACCGGTGTCAGCCTCCCATCTCCGGCGCCAACCTCCCCCAGCACCCACGTTGCCGACCTCCTCCCTCTATCCCTAAACAGCACCTACCTCACCCGATCTACTCTCCTCTTCAGCCTAGTGCTGCCGCAGCCTCCCACCGTCGCAGACCACCACCACCACCTCGCCAGACCACCCCCACCTCCGATATGCCTTCCAGCACGCCTCCCTCCCTCTCCTCACCGAATCGAGTCTCCTCCCTACAGGTGTTCTATGCTGTCGCACGGCCCAGATATGCCACCAGCGGTTGCTGCACCACCTCTTCGAGGCTACCAGCCATCCACTGGCACCCCCTGCTCCCCCATGGCCAGCCCGAGTCCCCTCTCCTCTCAGATCTGTGTATACCTCTCTCTCCCTCTCATACGTGTGTCACGGCCTCCACCACCCATTTTGGGTTCCGCTCCCCCTCCATCTCCCATTTTGTTATTGTAGTTCTATCACACTCATTCTTTATTGTATGGTGAATTGTGCAGATGGAAACTTTAGTGTGGATAAGAAATTTGTAAAACCATTTCTACTTTAAAGCAGGGTAAGCTTCTACGGCTTGATGAATTAATATCAGTTTGTTAATGTTGTCAAATGCATTTCATGCATATTTGATAAGCTATGCTATGTTGTAAATTGCATATGAGAAGAGTGCTCTGATTGTGCTAGTTGAAAATGTATATACTCTAAACGATTAGTTGAATATGATGACATGATGATGTATACATAGAAACCATGGTCAGTATCCAGTGCTCATAAACTGAAATTAAATCTTGTCTGCATTTAAATGTTTAGACTGTTTGGGAATCAAAATGTATGGTAGAAATAATCTGAATTCTTCTACATTATCTCCCTCTTCTTTGTAGACCTAAAATTTAAAAGGGAAAAAGAAAAAAACTTATTTTTAATTAGATTTGTTGATAGGACTTTATAACAATCACATGTGCAGAATAGAAGCTTAATAATGAGCTTTTTATTTTAGATTTCTTGTAATTAGGGATGTGCAAAAAATAGGACATGCAACTCATCTTAATGATGAGCATAACTGATATTCTTCTTCATATTTCTCCTCTTCTTTATAGTCCTAGAGTTCTGAAGAATGTAAAAAGATCAAAATAAAGACTTGTCAATTATATTTGTTTACAGGAAGTGATAAAAATAATGCAAGCTGAATAGAAGCATAGCTATGATATTTTCTTCTGGACTTCTTCTAATTTGGGATGTATGGGAAATGATGGAGATTTTCTCGTTACCTTTTTTTTTTGTTTATTACTTTTATTATTGTCTTTACTGGTCATCATGCATATCTGGTTTCACTTTTATGTCTTGCATGCTCATAAAATGCGTTCCCTTTCTTCCTTTCTTAACATGCCAAGCAGTTTCTTGACACAGTAATATTTCCAAGTTTTTATTAGCATATTTTTTTTTCTTTCTGAAAGTATTAGTGGATATCTGAATGTTGTTAACTATGTTGTGGATTTAAATTTAAGATTAGATGGCAAGGACAAGGTGGAAAAGGTGGCCATGAATGAGTGTCTCCGTTCTGAAAGTTCTCTATTTGAATGCTCCTCTCGTATAATTGTGCTTGAAAAATCTCTTTTTTGACTCCTAGATTATGATCTGGGATCAATACAAACAAGGTCAATAACTCCCTGATGTCATCATCCTATATTAGATGTGAGGCAACATTATACTGCAGAAGCACATATGCAATTTACTGTGTACGAGGGGTCTTTTGTAGTTATATGTTTCTTCATATATCTTTTCCTCCTTTTTTCGTGCAAAAATGTGTTAGGTCTATGTTTATTTCCTCTATAATGTAGGGGTATGCACTACTTTGTGTGGGCTTCCCATCATTTGACATTAAGGTGGAAACACAAGACAAGGACGAGGTAAGACAAATAGTTACAACCATTTGATTAGATAAAGTACTAACCGTATTTTTGGATGTCCAAAAGGAATTGAATTTCTTCGTGCATTTAAATATGCAAACTAAGTCCTTTTTACTTATAAAAAAAAAAAATATTCAAACTAAGTCCTTGGTGAGCAGAGTTTAGGACAGAGTTGTATTTTACCACAACATGTAATTTCTGAGTATAAAAAAGTAATGAGCAGTTTAGTACTAGTCGAGAATGCTTTAACATTAGTAGCAATTGCAAATTCACCTACACCCTTCACTCATTTTGCTAGAATTCTTGAGGCCTCATTTCCAAGTCTGTTTGGACACCCACTGGGAAACTATGGTCAGTATTAAGTCTTGACTTGATTGGAACTTAACTGGTCGGAGACGCTGTTGTGACGGAAATGTGGCTAGGCGAAGGAACTTATAAGTTGATGGATGGAAAGTGCTATTGTTAATTTTATTTATCATATACAAGTTGAATGTTGTGTTTGTTTGGCTACATTTAGATAGGTAAGAAGTCCTTGCTATCATATTATATCCTTCTATTGTGACAAATTATGTACTCCATTTTTAGAATAAATAATGTAAATAATGTTGTCCATTATTGAACAAGTTTTGGTAGATTGATATTTCTTCATTCCAAATGGCAGTGATCACCCAAAACTTGAAAGGGGGAAAAGTACCAAAAGTTCATTTTTTTTTTTCTGGTATTAGACTATTTCTTTTGAGTATTTTTGTCTTAGTATCATTTACTTGCCTTTTCAAAAAAAAAAATTCTGAAAAAGCAAGAAGAACCTGCATGCATGTAGGTAAGAAGAGTTTGATCACTTTTCAATTCTTTAAAACATTTTAGCACAATTTTAGTTCTTTTTTTGAAATTGTTATTAGTGTCAATTGGAATCTCCAAGGTTTGTATATAATTTTTTAGCTTATGTTAGAAAATTTTTTATGATCATTTTTGGCTCATTCTCATCTTTTTTTGGTTTTATAATTTTTTTTTATCTGAATTCTTTTAGCATTTGCCGCAAAAAAAAACTTGCGGCAAATACTTTTTTGGTTTTACAAATGTTCTCGTGGCATATAAAATTTTTTTGCCGAAAGGAGCTATT
This sequence comes from Cyclocarya paliurus, assembly GCA_029856935.1. Taxonomy (NCBI): domain Eukaryota; kingdom Viridiplantae; phylum Streptophyta; class Magnoliopsida; order Fagales; family Juglandaceae; genus Cyclocarya; species Cyclocarya paliurus. Next base: position 11,797,475 of record CM056948.1, read on the forward strand.
TCCACCAAATGTTCTAATGGCAAATACTTTCTTTTGCCCGAACGAGCTTTTTCCACCAAATGTTCTCATGAATTTTTTTTTTTTTTTTTGCCAGAAAGAGCTATTTCCACCAAATATTCTAGTGGGAAATACTTTTTTATGCCAGAAGAAGCTTTTTCTACCAGATGTTTTAGTGGATAATACTAATACCCACCAATACCTCTCGTGATAATTGCTCCTATTCCCACGAGCATAAACAAAAATGGATGTGCTTTTGCAACGAACTTCATTGGCTCTAGCCACGAGAAGTGTCGTGGGAAAAGATACGTATTAGCCACGATTTAAACCTTTTGTGGGTTATAATACTTTTTCCAGTGAGTTTTATCCCACGAGCTTCCCAATACAAAATTTTGTGGGAATAGACTTTTTGCCACAAAACATGCTCTTGGGAAAAACCCATATTTCTTGTAGTGGTTGTTCCATAAAGACCTCATTTTCAAGAAATCCATGGAGGAAGGCATTAGAAATGTCCAGTTATCTAATTGACCAATTGTGATGTGCATCAAGAGCTAGGATAAGTTGAATGGTCGCTAGTTTGACAACTGGGTTAAATTTCTCGTTGAAATAAATTTTGTTTTCTTGATCAAAATCTTTTGCCATAAGTCATGCTTTGTACCTATCAATTGAACCATCAAAGTTTTGTTTAATCTTAAATATCCATTTGTTCCTCACTACCTTTTTGGATGCAAGACGTGGACATAAAATCCAAGTTTTATTGGTCAAAAGAGGATCGAATTCAACTTGCATAGCATCACACCAATTATGATCCTTCACTGCTTGAGAGTAAGTTGTTGGTTTTAAAGGAAGAGTGAATGTGGACAGAACTTGAAGAGAATGTTTAATGGAATAAGATACTTTATAGTCAGGAAACTGCTTTGGTTTTAAGGAGTCTGTTTCAGACCTTGTAACCATACGAGAAGGTAGGGAGAGGGCCAATTGTGAAGTTAAAGATTGAAGAAAGGGAGAAATGGCAAGAGAAGTTGATGGAGTCAAGGAGACAAGATACTAAAATGGTGAAGACTCGAAATGATGTTGACTAATAGGTGCTTCAAATTCTATTGTGGCCATTGCAGGAGATTGATTGTGAGAGACTATTTGTTGAGTATAATTAAGAACATTTGAGGGAATAGAATGATCAATAGGAGAACCAAAGGTTGAAAGAGTCAAACCTGAGACAGTGGAAGGTGCAGAACTAGGAGTATCGACCTCTGTAGTCCGAGTAAGTGTAGGTGAGGTTGGTGCAGCAAAATTCAGTTCATCAAAAACCAGATGTCTTGAGATATAGACATGATCAGTATAAGGATCCAAGCAATGATAGCCCTTTTGGCTAGCACTATATCCTATGAAAACACACTTCTTACTATGGTAGTGTACTTTATGAGTGTTATATGGGCAAAGAAGGGGATAACAGGTGCAACCAAATATTTTTAAGAACAGAATAATCTAGTTGTTTGTTGAATAACTTGAAATATGGAGAAGCATTATTAGGAACAGGAGTAGGGAGTCGATTTATAAGATAAATGGCAGTTACATCAAGCCAATACTTAGAGGAAACTTTAGACTGTGCAATAAGAGATAAACCAGTCTCGATGATATGTCTATGTTTTCTTTTAGAAATTCGATTTTGTTCAGATGTATATGGACAAGTTACGCAATGGAGGATACCATGTGTTTCAAGAAATTCTTTGAATGTGGTTGAAGTATATTCTAATCCATTATCAGTTTGTAATTGTTTAATTTTATAGGAGAATAAGTTTTCAGCCAAGCATTTGAATTTAATAAAACACATAGGGATATCAAATTTGTGATGTAGGAAAGAGCCATGTAAAGCGAGAAAAATCATCAATGAAAACCACATAGAATTTGCAACCACTTAAAGAAGATATTGGTGAGGTCCACAAATCTGAATTGATTTAGTCAAAGGAGATGTAGACCTACTATTTGACTCACTAAATGGAAGTTTGGGACTCTTGGCCACTTGAAAAGATTCACAAACTTTATTAAATATAGAAGAACCTAAGATAGATAGCACAGAGTTATGGACTAATTGTTGAAGAATACACTCACTTAAAGGGATGGCCTAATCTTGAGTGTCAAACTTGGATTAGTACTTTAACTCCTAGCAATGCAATGAAAGAGGGAGGAGAGATAGTCTTTAGCGATGATTTATTGAACTAAAGGTGCTGGAAATAAATAGAGTACAAGCCTGCTTCACTCGGTCCTTGGAGGAGTGTCTCCTAGGTCTACAAGTTCTTAATAATAAAAGAGGAGGCAGTGAGAATAAAATAACATTTGTTATCTTCACAGAAGTTTTGAATTGACTATAAGTTAGAGGAAGCAATGGGATAGCTTAAAATATTTTTGAGTAAAAATCTTGATTTGGGAGAGGAAGATAATGAATAACCAGTATGTGTGATATGCAAACCTCCTCTATTACAAATGTTTACCTTGTCCACACCTTGGTATGGCTGTTGTTGTAGGGTCAAGTTGTCAAGATTAGCTGTGATGTAGTTGGTTGTACCATTGTCCAAAAACCATGGGTGTTCAACCTCCTGAGAAACATGTGACTGTGCTACCAGTGCTACAAGTTGAGATGGAGGATGGTGGTCTTGGTAGGAAAATTTTATGCGATGATAACAATCAAGCACTGGGTGATTTGATTCCCACATATTGATAACAATGTTGTCTAGGTGTAGAAAAGAGTTGATGATTGGTAGAGGACTTGGAGCCTTGCTAATTAGATGGTGTTGAAGATTTGTTAGGGAGCTTGCCTTGCTGTTGAGAGTAGTTTTGTTGCTAGAAAACTTTATTCTTATTGTACTGTTGCTGCTTTGGCTTCTAGGTGAAGAAAGCAGTACTACTGTCTATTGCAACACGCTTGGTTTGTGCTTCAATAAGGTGCTCATAATTAAGCTATTCAGCTTGAAAGTTATCAAAGCTTATAGTAGCATCACAAATTGCAAAGTTCAACATGGTGACGAATGGATGATAAGCATAATTTTGACCTCCCACTATATAGGAAATCAAATCCTCCTCATCTACAAGTTTTCCAATTGCTACAAGTTGGTCAGACCAGCATTTGGCTCTTAGCAAATAGTCGAAGCAGCTTCGAAACCCTTGGTTCAAAGTTTAAATGTGAGATTCAAGATCAAGAGTTTGCAGCAAATCGATTTGCCAAAGTATTCCAACTTGGTGAGAGGTGGTTAGTCCATAAACCATAAACAAAACCTTGTTAGATAATGTGGCATTTAACCATGCCAAAATAAATTGATCCTTTTTCTACCACAATCGATAGGCAGGATTGAGATAAGATGTGGTCTTCCTAGTATCATCAACAATAACTGAGGAGGACAAGGGTTTGAGCCATCAACAATGTTTAGGAGGTCATGGCTACGTAGTACTGGTATAAAATGAGTAGTCTAATTGAGGTAGTTTGTGCCATCATGTTTGACAGAGACCACAGGAGTGATATTGGGATAACAAAGGTAGTGGAGCATGCACTTAAAGAGGCCATATAGGATCAGGTGGGGTGAGCTAGATTAGCTCTGATCCTGAGATAGAAGAATTGCGATGTCTGGTGTAACAGCCCGCTAGAAATTCATTGGTAAAATTTCTATTGACTTTAAGAATCTTGTGAAAACTCCATAAGTTTTCACGAATCGACCAATTATGCAGATTTTAGTCTGTCAACATAGTCAGTGTTACCACTCACTATGGTGCTAGAAATATAAGTTTAATTATTTGAGATAGTTAGAAGTGTTAGAATGCTTTATGGTTTACACCATTAGACTGAATTGATTATTTAGGATTTTATGGCGCAATAACTTATTTTCATAATTTTGGACGAAACGCTTGTTAAAAACTGCGAAATTATTTTTAAGGGCACTTTGGGGTTGAATTTCAGTAAATGAATTTTACTATACCTTAATATGAATATTTAAGATTTTTCAGTGCTAAGTTTATTATGCATTTTTTTGGAATGAATAGTAATCTCGATAAGAACACCAAATGCAGTGTTTTCAAAATTACAGCGTGGAATATCCAAATTAGATTAGAGAAGTTTTATTTGGACACTTTGTAAAAATCTTAGCTACACATAGTGAATAGTATTAGACATTTGGCACAAAGAGAAACCATGGAATGGATTATGAAGGAATCAAAGTATGAGATCATGCCACCTAAGCGAAACCCTATTCTTTTTCAACCAATTTTGTGCCAGACCAAAGAGGGTTTCAACTCTAGTGAAACCCTAAATGATTGGAATCCAATTGAAACCCCAAAATCTTGTTGAAACCGAAACCCTAAACGGTTTTCCAAACCCTAAAGTTGGCCTCTAACCCTTTTTACTCTGATTTCTAGGATTATGTTTAATCATTTGATTAAATCACTTCCACATACTATTAATTTCTCAAATTCTTGTTATAACATCATTATTCAAACTTTTAAACCTTGAAAATTTGATTGGACCAAGAAAATTTAGATTTGGACTTGACAGTATCTTAAACCCTACCAAACCCCCTTTAAACCCCAAATTGAAGCCTGCTTGGTTGAGGCCCATGAATTTGGCCACCTTGGCAAAGCTTCTTGAAGAATTTTCCTCCCCCACATGGTAGACCATCCACTGTCATTGGCTACACCCAATATTGCCTTGATGTGAAGGAAAAATCCACCCCATCAACTTCCATATCTCACAGCTGCTGCAGGCAGTTCTTGCCCCTCTCTATTTTCCACTTTATGTCACATATACACCTCCAATCAAGGGTTATTCAAGCCCATAAATTCCCCCTTCAGAATTCTAGAGGCGTGCAAGGCACCATTTCTTTCATTTCATCACTTCTTCACCCTGTTCTTAGAGAGAAACTCAAAAGAGCTCTCTCAGGCAGATTTCTGGGTCTTTTTACGTGGAGATTTTCGACCCCTGTAAGTATTTTCGCATAATGAATCTCATAAAAGTTGTTCTTCTTTGAGTCTAGTTTCCGTAGATATATTATTAGTCTCATTCCATGCACATTTGATCGATCAAAAGTATTTTTAACCATGGAAAGGTCATTCTGGGTGTGAAATTGGAGAGTATGTTATGTTTTTGGAGTTTTTGACCAAGCTAATGGACATATCTTGGTCCAAATTTTTATGAATGTGTTTTTAGCATGTGTTTATGAATGTTAATTGAGGTTTTATTGCATAAATAAAACTTTTGATGATAGATTTCCTTCTAGATCTAGAAATTTGAAAACTGGAAATGGAAAAATAATTTCTGTTTTGAGAAAGTTTGAATATTTTGTGGTTTTATCTTACCCCAAAGGCTTTGATATTTTTTATGTGATGATTATAATTCTCTTATATTGCATGATAGGATGTTATTTTGAAGATATTTAGTATTAGTTCCAAAGATATGATTTTTCTATGAATGAGGATTTCAGTTAAGCCTAAGATTGGATGTTGTTGAGTTAGATCCATGTTTTATTGAGTTTTAGCCATGTGATTTTAAGCTTGATGGTTTGATCTTCTTTAGGACACATTTTAAAACCATGTGATATTTTAGTTTGAAGATCACATCTCTTTAAGCCATGGATCAAGAGATTTATCAAAGTTAGTTGAGAAAAAAGTTTCTGTTTTTGGACTAAGTGTAAAAACCAAAACTTCTAAGTGTTGTTTTGTGATTTTTTTAATGAATTTTTTATTGATGATTTAAAGCATAGTTTATTTTAGAATGATGTTATGAATATGTTTAGAAGTAAGATTTGATTTTTTTAGAATTCTTGGAGATGTTTTTATTTTGGTTAAAATTTGTGATTTAAGGGTTTACTTTTTGTTAAAAAGTTTGGATCTTTTTACAAAAAGTATTGGTGTTGATGATTAGGTTTTTTAATAAATATTTTTAAGTGTGTTTTTAAACTTAGGATAGAAAGATATTTGAATGGATATTTTAAGTTTTTTAAATTTGAAAGAATTGCAACAAATCAAGGGAAATATAGACTATGTAAGTTTTAGCCCTTATAGAGTTTTAATGTTGTGAATGGTTTTTTAATTTTTCTGTGTTGTATTTGAAATTAGGACAAAATTTACATAGAGGATGTTATGTTTGGTATTTTTGTTTTTTTAGAAATGGTTTGAAAATTTTAAGATTTGTCATGTTATGGGTTGTCGCGTTTTTAATAGGGGTCAAGTAGGTTTGGATCTGGTATTTACTCTTTTGCACTCCTTTTCACATTATTAACTAATTAGTTTAGAATCCTTTACTAGTTATCCTGTTTTAGACTATCGAGGTTCCTTGTTATGGGCGACTATGGTCTTGAGGTAAGTTAGCTCTGGATGGATATTTTTATTAGTGTTTATGTGTTCGGGGGATGGCTAGTTTATGTTTGTTATGTATGTTGTTGTTCATGTCATGTTTTATCATTTACATGTTTTTTTTTTTATGAATTATTCTGTCACAAAATACTTATCTATTTATATAATATTTTCTGTCACATGTTACTATCTATTGCAAGTATGTCATATTACATATGTCATCTGTTATATGTATGTCATGTCACGTATATTCACTATCACATGTTATGCCATGTTATAAAATATTGTCTATTATATATATGCCATGTTATGAAGTATTGTCTGTTACACTCATGTCTCAAAGTATGTCATCTTACGTTCATGTCACATTACTCTACGTCAAGACTTCTGTCATTTCGTATTCATGTCATCCCGTCTCAAGTATAGTTTGTGTATCTCGAGAACAGTTTTGTTAAGTTATTCATGTCAATCAAGACCCTAAGTGCTAGGATGGGTAATATCCTAGTGGAACTCCATTGTTTAAGCTGGAGTGTCTAAATAGGTGTGAAATTCCCTAGGTTGACGATGTACAGTCAACAGGTTGCGAATGGGGCTTAACTAGCTGGTCACCGAAGCGCACCAGACACTAACACCAATGGAGTCATACTTTATTTTACTTATATCCACAACAAGTGTGTGGCACAAGCAATTCATAAGGCCACAACAACTGTGGAGCATATACTACATGAGACACAGCAATTGTGACACGTAGAAAATGTGGGGACACAACAACTGTAGAGTACGTATTAAGCACTTACAGCTGGTATAGATACTTGTGTTGTGATGCGATAATCGGTAGGGACACACGGCTCAAGGGGACCTGTGTAGTACCCGTATCGTCACTTTAATGATTAAGTCTATTGAATAAGATTCCAATTTATGTATTTCACGTTCAAGTCATGTTTCACGTTATGTTATGCTTAAGTTTACATTCATGTCAAGTTTCAAGTATATGTCATGTTCAAGTTATGTTAAATTATAGTAACCCCATGAGATAAGATTACGTAATCATGAAAACCTCATGAGATAAAAATTATACAATCATAGTAAACCCCATGAGATAAGATTATGCAATAATGGTGATCCCATGAGATAAAACTACTCTATTATGATGACCCCATGAGACAAGAATATGTTTCAAGTTCACGTTCATGTCAAGTTATGTTCACGCTCGTGTTATGTTCAAGTTCATGTTCATATTATGTCATGTTCACATTCACGTTATGTTTCAAGTTCATGTTTTATTTATGTTATGTTATGTTATGCTTAGATTCATGTTATGTTCAAGTTCATGTTCGAATTATGTATGTTCATGTTCATGTTATGTTTCAAGTTCACGTTTATGCTATGTTGCTAGTCCCTGTTATGTTTTAAGTTCACGTACATGTCATGTCACGTCAAGCTAAGTTTCAGTTTTAGTTCAAGTTATGTCAGGTCATGCCATGTTCTGTCAATCAAGTCACGTTATGCTTATTATTTCATGCCATGTTATGTCAAGTTATGTTATGTTACTATTGACTTTGATTATGAATTCATGCTTTTACTGCCATGTATGCATCATTAACCTGTGTAGAAATTTCATGTTAATTTGTTGAGATTTGTAATCAAATCTCACCGTAGTAGTCCCAACTATATTCCCCTGAATGGTAGGCAATGTGTCAGGATTAGAGCAGGGAGCAGACACTGGTAGATTGGAAGAGGTTGACTAGACGCCATAGACTCAACGCGAAGCTTGCAGCCTCCATAGTTAGGTTTTTGAATAGTATTCCGACATCGTTAGTCGAGTTACGCGAGTTACTCAACGAACTAGCCCAATAGTATATTTTGGCAATGTAATTATGGTGCCGGGTCTTCATTATTTTGAGATTACAGTCTTTTGAGACTCATGCTGTAATTGTGGATGTTTATTTTGTTAAGTATGCATGGATTATGTTTTAACTATTTGGGATCTTATAAGTTTGGCGCATAGTATTGCTCAAGAAAAAAATTATCCGCTGCGAATATTACATAATGCTAGATGCATGTTAGGAATATTGCATCTTATATGTCATGAACGAGGGCAGGTAACTTTGCATGGCATGTCCCGACACTTCGGATGTCCCTCCAATCCCAAATGGAATTTGGGAGTGTCATAGCTGGTTCAAGCGATACCAATTTAACATACATTCATGTATTTATAATGGTATTGACATTTTTGAATACCCAGATAAGATAAGGAGTTTGAAATACAAATTTAAATATTATAACAATTGTATACCAAGTTCAAAACTACAGCTTGATTCAAACTATCATTCCTAGATTTACTGCATAATTTAGAAGTGATTGGGGGTTATCTCTAGTTTTCTGAGTCCTCGGAGTTCCTTGTTCACCCTAATCCATTGTTTGCCCATTCACTTTGCTCGGTTGTTGCCCGTCTAACTTTCCATGTCACCCAATTTCAACTTGCCTCCAACTATTTGCTTGCCAACATCTTCGCTCGCCCACTTGGTGCTCTCCCAATTCGCTCACTAGCTTGCCCAAAGATGTTTAAAACCAATTTTGCTTTTAGGCAAAAGCTAGTTTGGAGCCATGGCTTTCAGAAGCTTTCCTAGATAAACGATGCCATGATTAAATTGGTTTTGACATTTGGTTGGATGAGGTTACTATAATTACATTAGTAATAATATGTGATTTTTTCTTTGGGAAAATGGGTCTATGATATTTTTTGTTTTGATATTAGATTTAGATTGAAGTCTCTAGTGTAAAGGGTTCAGTATTTTTTTATGTGTCCTTTCTTCCCAAGATGCATGTTGTTTGATTAACTTTGATATCGAACAATTGGTGATCTAAACACTCTAATCCTTGCAACCATGAGTGGTGTCACATGCTGCCTAAGGTTTTCTGGCCAACTTAACTCTGACCTCAAGAAACTTGTAGTGAACCTAATTCACTTTCCTCGTGTGCACTTCTTTATGGTTGGTTTTGCTCCTTTTACTTCACGTGGGTCTCAATTGTACATGCTCTTATTGTCCCTGAACTTACCAAACAAATGTAGAATATCAAGAAACATGATGTGTGCTGTAGACCTACGCCATGGTCGCTACCTTACAGTGTCAACCATTTTCAGGGGCATGATGAGCACTAAGAAGTGGATGAATAGATTATCTATGTCTAGAATAAGAATTCTTCATACTTGAGTGGATCTCGAACAATGTGAAATCAAGTGTCTACAATATTCCTCCTAGAGGCGTTTCTATAGCATCAACCTTTGTTGGTAACTTGACCCCTATTTGAGAGATGTTTAGCGACGAGTAAGCAGTTCACAGCTATGTTTAGTAGGAAGCCTTTCTTGTACTGGTACAATGGAGAAGGTTTGGATGAAATGGAGTTCACCAAGGCCAAAAGGAACATGAATGACCTTGTATTTGTGTATCACCAATACCAAGATGCCACAATTGATACAATGTTGGAATATGAGTATGAGGAAGAAGGGGTTTAAGATGTGGCAAGCAATTTTGATTCTTTACTCACAAGGATGCTAGCTTTGGGGATGAGCACTTTGACTTTCCGTGGTGTTTGATGAGTGGTAAGTACTCTTGCTCTTTGTGGTTTTACACACAAGGGTCGAGCACTCTTGCTCTCTGTAGTGTCACTTTGCTGTTTGTGGTGCTCAATTAAGTGGCAAGCACTTTTGCTAGTGTGGATGCTCAACTTGGCTACGAGCACTTTTCTCATCTTGTGCTCGCCCGAGTTGTGAGAACTTTGGCTCTCCAGGATGTTCATCTGGGTGGTGTGCACTTTTGCTCACCTTTCTATTTGCTTAGGGGAAAATACTTTTATTTTCCACAATGCTTACGTGATCAAGGTCTTTGGCTCTCCCCGAGGGTGAGAATTTTTTGTTTACTTGGTGCTAGATCGAGACGAGCACTTTTGTTGACTTGGTTGCAAATACTATTATTTGCCTTGGCACTCACAATGGGACAAGGTTTATATGGCCAATATATAGAACAAAGGCCAATAATATAGAACAAGGTTTATATGAGTGGCACCCTTGACCCTCGCTTGTGTTTTGATGGAAATCGTGATGCCAGGATGTTGGCCTCAACAGTCATACACCCCCAGCACATAGTGACATCAAGTGTGTGCATACTTACAATACAATAGTGTGCAGTTAATTCGCAACGGAAAAATAAAAAGACAATCATTAAATCTATAAATCTAACTATACTTGAATTTAAAGTTATGTCACCAAACAATATCCATAAGCCACAGATCTTCCAAACTTCAGCATATAAATATTACAGTTATTCAAATTAAATTAACCCAAATAACAACACAACAAAAGGGAAAAAAATGCCCCAAATCTTCACTCCTCAAGCCATACCTACATGCTCGTGACCATCCTTATATCAAAGTTTATGGTTCTACAAAGCGGAATCCCAAGTGGGGCCACCATGGTGAGATTTTACGTTTGCAATTTAAAAAACTCAAGTATATACTCATTTCTCACACAGGACACCATGCGCCTGAAAATCGCATTTTTCATTTTTTGAAAACTCCATTTGATTAAGGTATGCACCATGGTCTCCCTTATGGGACCATCCACACATTTTAGCTCCCTTCGTCCCACCATTGGTAATGAATGTGTGTGTGACTTCATAATGAGTGATGCCCTACTCCGCGCTTGGCTTGTAAAATGACTAGCACCATCTAGCCTTCGCTAGTGGAGACGCAACGGAGTCAACACGAGAGCGTTATCTTCTCGCCCTAGCCTATTGTCACCTAGCGACAACCTAGGGGGATGTCACTCAATTTTACACACTCCTGAACAACTACAAGAGCTCCACCAGGATAATGTCTTTTCTCAGCTTGGGGTCGTGATCAAACATGAAATTCATACAATCATTTTATTAATATATGCACCATGTGTTCCCTATGGGCCATCCGTACACTCTGGCTCCCTTCACCTAGCCATAGGTAACGACCGTGCGTGTGACTTTGTAACAATCGATGCCTAGCTCCGCACTTGGTGCATACGTAACCAAGCATCCTCTACCTTCTGCCAGTAGAAAAGGCAATAGAGTAGACCCAAAAGTGTGATCGTCTTGCCTGAGCACTTTGTCACCCAGCGACAACCCAGGGGAGATAATACCCCATCTCAGCTTGTGATACGTACATACCCACAAAATAATCCTTTGACACCAACAATCAACAATTTTATATATTTTCAATATATACAAAAAATCAAAGCAATTGCAGTAATATTAATGACAGGTAACAAATATATTGCAGAGAACATTCAATAACTAATTAGTGGATGACATCACAACAAAATTAATTATGATTTAAAACAAAAATACACAATTTCACAACAATTCAATTTCAACATCATAACAACTGCAAATTTCATTTCCAACGATCCACAGGGCCCTTGGTCATAGGAGCACATCCAACTACATTTATTCTCAATGCTCCATAAGACCTTCAGCCACTTCACAGATTCACAACCATCTCTACAGATCAAACCGAACATTTCACAGAAATAATCCATTCACATTACATAACCAAACTGCACAGAAAATAGTTCATAATTTTTCCAACTTAGTTATTTTAAGAGATAGTCTGGGAAACTAATTATGACAAACTTGTGGATGATGGAAGTTTCCTAACTCAGTGGCTGGTCATAAGTGTCACCTTCATCAATGAGGTGGTGGTCCTTGGAGGCGTCGTGTGGGTGTCTCGAGGAGAGAGAAGTAGAGTGTGCGTGTGCGTGCGTAATAGTTTTCGGGTGGTGGTGGGGGCTTGCTGTAACAATGGATGGCGCTGGTGCTGGGTGTCTCAGCTGGGTCTCACAGCGAAAGGAAATCGATGGTTTAAGCTTCAAGGTGGTTGAGCTAAGCTTCTCTAGCCTTCACAATGGAGAGGAGAGAGAGAGAGAGAGAGAGAGAGAGAGGAGAGAAAGGTCGAGAGGAGGCAGTTAGGCCGTGAGTGAGGAGACAGACTAGGCAGGGCAGTTTCTAGGATGGCGCGACATGGCAAATCGACGGCAGTAGTAGCAAAAACCTAGGTGGGAGAACAAGTTTGAGATGGATCTAATGGAGGTGGGACTGAGAGATGAGAGGGAGGATCCGATTTACAGCCTGAACTCAGAGTCCAATAGCGACGGTAGACGTTGGCTTTCGCAACAGCAGTGAAATGGAGAGGGAGAAAACAGAGAGGATGCGAGAGAGATGGATGAAGAGGAGGAAGGGTGACATCAAGAGATGAAAGGAGAGAGGGCTTACTAGTACTAGTGATGGAACTGGGGGTGGCAGCGGCAAAGAACTAGCATGGGTGGCCCAGCTTCAACACGTGGTGGCGAGCTCATGGCTGGCATGGGTGGTGTGCGGGGCTCACGAGAGTAGTAGAGGGAGAGAGCCATGGGTGAAGGGTGCAGTGTAGAAGGAGGAAGGAAAAAGGGAAAAGCTTAGGGTTTTAACCATTTAAGCCCAAAAACGACACTGCACGGGGTAAAGGGCTAGGTCTTGGTTTTCTACACGGGCCAAGCTCATAACAACAAAAGATAAAAGAACTAGGTTTGGGTTTTAGGAGCTGGGCTTCACAATATGGCTAATATATTATAATATTATATATATATATATATATATATAATATATATTTAATAAGCATTCAATCTTTTTTATAATTGTTTCTTAAGATATTGTCTAAAATATAAAAGAAGCAATTGCCTTGCAAATTAGTACATATATTGGGAAAAAATCATCACTAGTGTCCAAAGACAACTCTCTCAATATAGTTTCAAACTGAGTAACACACACATAGTCAAATAGAGAGAGAGAGTGTGTGTGTGTGTGTGTTAGAGAGAGCTCTACTCAAAAGTAAAAAACAATATTTGTGCATGCTTGTAGAACTTGTACATGTCCAAACTAAGTTCTCCTAGATACAACTTCAACCGAATGCCACACACAGAGGGAAGGATAGAGAGAGCTCTACTTAAGTGTAAGAAACAATACATTCGCAACTAAAAGTAAAAAATAGTACCTCTGCATGCTTGTAGAACTTGTACATGTTGAAACTGCGTTCCTCCTAGATACACTTTCAATTGAATACCACAGAGAGAGAGAGAGAGAGAGAGAGAGAAAGTTATAATCAAAAGTAAGTAATAAGGAAAATATTTTAACCACAAAAAGATTATACAAAATTAAACAAAAAACTAATATGGCTTAATGTGGTACGTCAGATTGTAAAGTTATTTTTTATTGTAAAGTAAATCTAACGGATCTCATGAATCCATGTCAATGGGAGATTTACTTTTGCGTAATCTCTTTGTATATGTAGCAATTCTTAAGAAATAATATACGCGATATGCTTGTAGAACTTATACATGTCATTCGAGTACTTTAAAAATTTGCTTATCCTTTTTAGGATCTCATGGAAGAAATAATAGTAATTATTTTTTAATTAGTAAAAATAAATTTTATGTTAGGTGAATACAAGTGAAAAAGGATAAAATGGTGAAGAAACACAAACAATAATATGTTTGTGGAGTATGCATTGTCCATGGTACATCTGGTAACATTTAGGTGGATATAAGGATTGTGTGGAGTGTTATAACCAAAATCAGTATATCTAGGTAAAATCAAAACAAAAATCAGCATATCTACCAAAATCCAACTAAAGTTGACATATCTATCAAATGTAAAAAATCCAAGAACAAGTTGCAAGAAGAACAAGAAGGCTACAGAGGAATAGGAGGAGAGAAATTAGAAGGAGAACAAGAAAAAGTGGGGGGAAGAGGATGAAGAAGTAGACGAAAAAGATTGAAGAGGAAGAGGAGAAGAAGACAATGAGTGTGGACGATGAAAACTACAGTAATGATGATGGTGTAGAACCAGTAGAGATGAGAAGAATGAAGGAAAACAATAGAGTTTTTAGGTTTATAATATAAAATATTACCTAGTAGAAGGATTATAACAAAAAAGAAATAATCAATAAATATTATACCTTATTGAAGCAATCAGAATGTTGGATACAACCACTCCAACAAAAGTCATGATGAACCTTCTTGTATGATAGAATAAAGGCCAAACTATATAGAAACCATGTTTATAGGGCCACAACATGTTCTTTGACATAGATATTGTCAAAATTGCAACAACAACAAAAAACACAATTTGCCTTAAAAAGTAGTATATATATTAAAAAAAAAAAAAAAACACACATCTATCTCTTGAATACAATTAATTGAAATTTCCTCCTATATCAACATCAACTAGATAAAACACACGTAGAGACAAATAGAGAGTGAGAGTCAAGCTACTATACTAAAAATAAGAAATAGTTCTTTTACATACATGTAGAGCTTGTACATGTCCAAGCAACTTCAACAAATACCAAACATATATTATGCCTAAGTAATGCACATGCGCCCGCACACACACCCACAAGTGCGCACAAGAGCACACATGCACAGCCACTTGCAGATGCACACACAAAAATTCATGCACCTTCTTAAACTAAGGGAACAAATGCCAGAATATATAAAAAACAAGATATAGTTTCAACCCAATAAATAACACACATAAAGAAAAATAGAGAAACAAAATGAGAAACATTGATTAAAAAAAAAGGGAACATTATAGCAAAAATAAATATTGATAAAAGAATTATACATTATCGAAGCCATCGAAAAGTTGGACGAGATTGCTCTAGCAAAATTCATACACCTTTTTATATAATGGAACAAAGGTAAAAATATATGCAAATAAGGTTTCTAGGGCCAAAAAATATGTTACTTGTTAGATATTGTCTGTAATGCACAAAACAAACAAGAAAAACAATTGCATAGCAAAGTATTATATGTATTGAAAAAAACACCTCTAGAGCCTGAATGCAACAAATGGGAGTTCCAATTAAATACAACTTCAAACCAAATAAATAACACATAAGAGAAAAATATAGAGAAAATATGAATGCACTGCTAAAATGTAAGAAACAATACATTCGCATGCTTATTGAACTTGTACATGTCCACGTTGAGTTCCTCCTACATATAGTTTCAATTGAACACACACACCTGCACACAACTACACATGCACACTCACCTACCCACCCAAAACATGCACACAAACACACAACCCTGCACATTTACACACACCCACACCCACCCCCATGACCACTTGTACTCACAACCAAATGTACACAAGCCGCCCACCATACACCACACCCTCCCCTCGCAGAAGGAGTAAAGGGAGAAGGGAGTAGCAGTTGTGAGTAGGAGTAAGACGGAGTGAAGTAAGACAAGGAGGATGAGGAAGAGAAGAAGCAAAAAGGGATGAAGGAGGAGAAAAAGAAGAAGATCAAGACAATGATGATGTGGGAGAATGTTTGTGAGATGAGAAAAAATGAAGGAAAAAAAATAGTAGTTTAGGTTAAGAGCATAAATATAAACATTGCCTAGTAAATGGAATAATTACTTGACCGAAGAGTACGTTCTACTAAAAAGACCATTGTCACAAAAATAATCATTGATAAAAATATATATATTTATATATATATAAATATATATAAACCTTATTAAAGCCATAGGAATGTTGGGCACGTCTGCTCTTGCAAAATTTATGCACTTTCTTATTGATGAAATAAAGGTGAAAATATATACTTGGGCTAAAAAATATGTTCGATCTCGTAGAGATTGTCTGAAAATAAACAAAACAAGCAAAAAATAAATCATTGCCGAGAAGTTGTGCATGTATTGAAAAAGGCATTTCTAGAGCTCAATAAACCTAATCGAAGTTCCTCCAAGATACAATTTTAGCCTAATAAATAACTCACATATAGACAAATAGAGAAATAAAGTGAGAAAACATTGCTAAAAAAGTCAGAAACAATACCTTTGCATGCATGTTGAATTTGTACATGTCCAAGTTGAGTTTTTTCTACATACAGTTTCAATCAAATACCAAACAACACGCACACAACCACGCGCACAAGCAAACACGCATCCACACTCAACCCCTCCCCCCAAACGAATACGAACACACACTCTTGCACATGCATGCACACCAACACCCAAAACCACATGCACCCAAAACAAATGTACAAACTTGACCCCTGCAAAAGGAGCAAAAGGAGAAGGAGTAGACAAGGAGTAAGAGGAAGAGAAAAAAAAAAAAAAAAAAGAGGAGGAGGAGGAGGAGTAGAGTATGAGTATGAGTAGGTGTAGAAAGGACAAGAAGGACAAGAATGAGAAGAGCAAAAGGAGAGGAAAGAGGAGAGAAGATGAAGATGAAGACAATGACAATGGTGGAGAATGTGTGAAGATGACAAAAAATAAATGAAAGAATTTGAAGTTTTAGTTAAGAGTATAATATATAGCTTATTGAAGCCATTGGAATATTGGACACGACTACTCTTGCAAAATTCTTGCACCTTCTTATATGATGGAACAAATGGAAAAATATTCACTATGACCAAAAAATATGTTCATTCTTAGAGATATTGTCTTTAAATGCACAAAACACAAAAAAAAATTATTCAAAGGCTTGCATGTATTGAAAAAAGCATCTCTAAAGTCCCCAATAAACCTAATCAAAGTCACTCCCAGATATAGTTCAACCCAATAAATAACACACATAAAGACTCATAGAAAAGAAAGTAAGAAAGCACTACTAAAAAGTAAGCAACAATACTTTGCATGCTTGTTGAACTTGTACATGTCCAAGCTGAGTTCCTCTGACATACAGTTTTGATCGAATACCAAAACACACACACAACCATGCGCAAACACACACACTCACCAACTCACATGCACAAGAACACACACCCACACGACAAGCACCCACAACCAATGCACACACACTTGTGCCACAAAGGAGAAGAGGTAGAAGGGAGTAGGAGTACAAGTAGGACTAGGAGGAGGACACGGTGTAGAAGGGAGGACGAGGAGGAGTAGTAGGAGGAGAAACGATGATAAGGACGAAAAGAGCAGAAGATGAAGAAGAAGATGATGATGATGATGACGATAATGACGAAACAAAGATGGTGGAGAATGGGAGAATATGAGAAAATAAAGGAAAAAATTAAATGTTTTAGTTTTAAGAACATAAATATAAATATTCCCTAGTAGCATGAATAATTTATGAAGCAGAAAGTATGTTAAACTAAAAAAGAACATTATAACAAAAATAAACATTAATAAATAAAAAAATTATACCGTATCGAAGCCATCAAAATGGTTGGATGAGACTACTCTAGCAAAATTCTTGCACCTTCTTCTATAATGGAACAAAGGGCGAATATATACTAGGACCAAAAAATATGTTCCCTCTCAGAGATATTGTTTTTAATTTATGAAACAAACAAAAATAATGATTCAAAGTTGTGCATGTATTGAAAAAAGCATCTCTAGGGCACCAATAAACCAAATCGGAATCCCTTCCAGATACAACTTCAACTAATAAATAAGACACATAAAGACATGTAGAGAAAGAAAGTAAGAAAACACTACTAAAAAGTATGAAACAATACCTTTGCATGCTTGTTAAACTTCTACATGTCCAAGTTGAGTTCCTCCCACATACAATTTCAAACCGAATACCACAAACATGCACACTCACGCACACTCACCCACCACCCACCCACATGCACAAGAACACACACCCACAACCAAATGCACACACACCTCTACCACAAAAGGAGAAAAGAAAGATGGGAGTAGGACTAGGACTAGGGCTAGGACAAGGAGAAGGACCAGGTATAGAAGGATGCAAGGAGGAGTAGCAAGAGGAGGATGATGATGATGACGACAACGATGATGGTGGAGAATGGGAGAATATGAGAAGAATGAAGGAAAAAATTGAATGTTTTAGTTTTAAGAACATAAATAGAAATATTCCCTATTAACATGAATAATTTATGAAGCAAAAAGTATGTTAAAACTAAAAACAAACATTATAACAAATATAAATAATTATACCTTATCGAAGCCATCAAAATGTTGGATGAGACTATTGTAGCAAAATTCATGCACCTTCTTATATAATGGAACAAATGCCAAAATAACAAGGTTTCTAGGGACAAAAAATATGTTCTTTGTCATAGATATTTTTTTAATGCACAAACAGCAATAAAAAACTAATTGCATGACAAAATAGTACATGTACTTAAAAAATCACTTATGTAGCATGAATACAACAAATTGGAATTCATGTTAAATGAACTTCCAACCAAATAAATAACACACATAAAGAAAAATAGAGAGAGAAAATGTGAATGCACTGCGAAAAAGAAAGAAACAATTACCTTCGCATGCTTGTTGAACTTGTACATATCCAAGTCGATTTTCCTCCTAGATATAGTTTCAATCAAATACCACACACATGCACACAATCACGGGCACAGGTAAATCGCATACACACTCACCCACCCACCCAAACGCACACCCATAACCACATGCACCCACAACCAAATGTACACACTCTCACCCCCAGCAGAAGGAGCAAAGGGAGAAAGGAGTAGGAGATGGAGTACAAGATGGAAGACGAGAAAGAGTTAGAGTAGGACGAGGAAGAGGACAAGTAGGACAAGGATGAGAAGAAGCAGAAGGAGAGGAAAGATGAGAAGAAGCAGAAGGAGAGGAAAGATGAGAAAAAGAAGAAGACGAAGATGAAGACGATGATGATGGTGGAGAATGTTTGAAGATGAGAAAAATAAAGGAAAGAATTTGAACTTTTAGTTTAGGAGTATAAATATAAGCCTTCCCTAGTAAATGCAATAATTATTTAAATTAAGAGTACGTTATACTAAAAAAGACCATTATCACAAAAATAAGCATTGACAAAAACAAATATACCTATTGTAAGCCATTGGAATATTGGATGCAACTGCTCTTGCTAAATCCATGCACCTTCTTATATGATAGAATAAAGGGTAAAATACATACTGGGATAAAAAAAATATGTTCCTTCTCAGAGTATTGTTCTTAAATGCACAAAACAAACAAAAATAATGATTCAAAGTTGTGTATGTATTGAAAAAAAACATCTCTAGACCCCAATAAACCAAATCGGAGTCCCTCCAAGATACAGTTTTACCCAATAAATAATACACATATAAGACACGTAGAGAAAGAGATTAAGAAAACATTGCGAAAAAGTCAAAACAATACCTTTGCACGCTTGTTGAACTTGTACATGTCCAAGTTGAGTTTCTTCTACATACAGTTTCAATCAAATACAACAAATATGCACACAACCATGTGCACTGCACGCACACTCACCTATCCTCCCACCCCAATGCACAAGAAAACACACCCACAAACAACACACACCCACAAACAAATGCACACACACATGCTGCAAAGGGATAAGAGGTAGATGGGAGTAGGAGTTGGACTAGGAGTACGAGTAGTACTATGAGGAGGACGAGGTATAGAAGGACGACGACGAGGAGTTGTAGGAGGAGGTCGAGAAGAAGAGACGATGATAATGATGATAACGACAATGATGGTGCAAAATGGGAGAATATGAGAAAAATGAAGGAAAAAATTAAATGTTTTAGTTTTAAGAACATAAATATAAATTTTCTCTAGTAACATAAACAATTTATGAAGCAGAAAGTATGTTATACTAAAAAGGAACATTATAAAAAAATAAAAAATTAATAAAAATAATTATATCTTATCGAAGCAATCAAAATGTTAGATGAGATTACTCTTGCAAAATTCATGCACCTTCCTATATAATGGAACAAATGCCAAAAAAACATGGTTTCTAGGGCCAAAAAATATGTGCTGTCATAGATATTGTTTTAATGCACAAAACAACAACAAAAAAGTAACAATGTAGTACAGATACTGAAAAAAGTACTTTTGTAGCAAAAATACAAACAAAGTGGAGTTCATCTTAGTTGAACTTCCAACCAAATAAATAACACATAAAGAAAAATAGAGAGAGAAATGTGAATGCATTGCTAAAAAGTGAGAAACAATTACCTTTACATACTTGTTCAACTTGTACATGTTCAAGTTGATTTCCTTCTACATACAGTTTCAATCAAATACCACACACACGCACACAACCACGTGCACAAGCAAACATGCATGCTCACTCACCAACCCATCCAAACACACACTTGCACATGCACGTACACCCACACAATAACCACATGCACCCATAGCCAAATGTACGCACTCGCCCCAAGCAAAAGGAGCAAAGGAGTAGGAGGTGGAGTAGAAAGGAGGAGGAAGAGGAGAAGTAGAAGGAGGAGAAGTAGGAGTAAGAGTACGAGTACGAGTACAAGTAGGAGGAGGAAGCGGACAAGGAGGACGAGGATGAGAAGAAGCAGAAATAAAGGAAAGAGGAGAAGAAGATGAAGATGAGACGATGACAATGGTAGAGAATGTGTGAAGATGAGAAAAATAAAGGAAAGAATTTTAAGTTTTAGTATAAATATAAGCATTCTCTAGTAAATGCAATAATTACTTAAATGAAGAGTATGTTATTCTAAAAATGACCATTTTCACATAAAAAAACATTGACAAAAAAATATACCTTATTGAAGCCATCGGAATATTGGACCAACTACTCTTCAAAATCCATGCACCTTCATATAAGATGGAACAAAGGGCAAAATATATACTAGGACCAAAAAATATGTTTCTTCTCAGTGTTATTGTCTTATTAAATGCACAAAATAGACAAAAATAATCATTCAAAGTTGTGCATGTATTGAAAAAAGCATCTCAAGAGCCCTAATAAACCTAATTGGAGTCCTTCCAAGATACAACTTCAAACACAATAAATAACACACATAAAAACACGTAAGGAAAGAAAGTAAGAAAACACTTTTAAAAAGCCAGAATCAATACCTTTGCAAGCTTGATAAACTAGTACACGTCCAGTTTGAGTTCCTCCAACATACATTTTCAATTGAATACCACAAGCACGCGCACATGCACTCACACTCACCTACCCACCCACCCACATGCATAAGAACACACACACCTACACCAGCACGCACCACAACCAAATGCACACACACCTGTGCCGCAAAAGGAGAAGAGGTAGATGGGAGAGTTGGACTAGGAGTAGGAGTATGAGGTAGGACTAGGAGGACGAGGTATAGAAAGACGACGACGAGGAGTAGGAGAAAGAGGACAATGACGTGGTCGAGAAGAAGTAGAAGGAGAAGAAGAATAAGCGGATGATGATGATGATGACGATGATGATGGTGGAGAATGGGAGAATAAGAGAAAAATTAGGGAAAAAACTACATATTTTAGTTTTAAGAACAGAAATATAAATATTCCCTAGTCACATGAATAATTTATGAACCAGAAAGTATGTTATACAGAAAAAAGAACATTATAACAAAAATAAACATTAATAAAAAGAATTATACTTTATCGAAGCTATTAAAATGTTGGATGAGACTACTCTAGCAAAATTCATATATCTTCTTATATAATGGAACAAATGCCAAAATAACAAGGTTTCTAGCGCAAAAAAATATGTTCACTGTCATAGATATTGTTTTAATGCACAAAACAATAACAAAAAAAATAATTGCATGACAAACTAGTACATGTACTGAAAAAGTACTTTTTGTAGCGTGAATACAACAAATTGGAGTTCATCTTAAATGAACTTCCAACCAAATAAATAACTCACGTAAAGAAAAATAGAGAGAGAAAATGTGAATGCACTATGACAAAGAAAGAAACAATTACCTTTGCATGCTTGTTCAACTTGTACATATCCAAGCTGATTTCCTCCTAGATACAATTTTCAATCGAATACCACATAGACGCATACAGGCAAGCCGCATGCTCAATCACCCACCCACCCAAACGCACACAAAAACACACACTCTTGCACATGCACGAACACCCACACCTATAACCACATGCACCCACAACCAAATGTACACACTCACCCCAACAGAAGGAGCAAAGGAGAAGAGAGTAAGAAGTGGAGTAGGAGTAAGAGTAAGAGTAGGAGGAGAAGAAGGAGTATGAGTATAAGTATAAGTATAAGTAGGAGTAGGACGAGGAAGAGGACAGGATGAGAATAAGCAGAAGAAGAGAAAAAAGGAGATGAAGATGAAGATGAAGACAATGACAATGGTAGAGAATGTGTGAAGATGAAAAAATAAAGGAAAGAATTTTAAGTTTTAGGTTAAGAGTATAAATATAAGTATTCCCAGTAAATGCAACAATTACTTAAAAGAAGAGTATGTTATAGTAAAAAGGACCATCATCACAAAAATAAGCATTGACCAAAAAAAAAAAAATACCTTATTGAAGCCATCAGAATATTGGATGCAACTTCTCTTGAAAAATCTATACAACTCCTTATACGATGGGACAAAGGGCAAAATATATTCTGGGACCAAAAAAATATGTTCCTTCTCAAAGATATTGTCTTAAATGCGCAAAACAATCAAAATTAATGATTCAAAGTTTTTCATTTATTGAAAAAGTATCTCTAGAGCCCCAATAAACCTAATCGAAGTCCTTCTAAGATACAGTTTCAACCCAATATATAACACACACAAAGACAAGTAGAAAAAGAAAGTAAGAAAACACTTCTAAAAAGTAAGAAACAATACATGTGCATGCTTGTTGAACTTGTACATGTCCAAGCTAAGTTCCTCCACATACAATTTCAATCGAATACCACAAACACACACACAAACCACGTGCACACTCACCACCCACATGCACAAGAAAACACACCACAACAACCACAACAAATGCACACACACGTGCTAGGAGAAGAGGTAGATGGGAGTAGGACTTGGACTTGGAGTAGGAGTACAAGTAGGACTAGGAGGAGGGGACAAGGTATAGAAGGGCCGACGATGGGGAGTAGTAGGAGGAGGAAAATGACGAGGACGAGAAGAAGAAGAAGAAGAAAATGATGATGATGATGATAATGATGATAACGACAACGACAACGATGGCGGAGAATGTGAGAATATGAGAAAAATGAAGGAAAAAATCAAATGTTTTAGTTTTAAGAACATAATATAATATTCCTTAGTAACATGAATAATTTATGAAGCAGAAAAGTATGTTATACTAAAAAAGAACATTATAACGAAAATAAACGCTAAGAAAAATAATTATACCTTATCGAAGCAATCAAAATGTTGGGGAGACTGCTCTAGCAAAATTCATGCACCTTCTTATGTAATGGAACAAATGTCAAAATAACAAGGTTTCTTGGGCCAAAAAATATGTTCTCTATCATAGATATTTTTTAATGTACAAAAACAACAACAAAAAAATAATTGTATGACAAAGTACATGTACTAAGAAAACACTTATGTAGCATAAATACAACAAATTAGAGTCATCTTAATTGAACTTCCAACCAAATAAATAACACATAAAGAAAAATAGAGAGAGCAAATGTGAATGCACTACTAAAAAAGTGAGAAACAATTACTTTACATACTTGTTGAACTTCTACATGTCCAAGTTGATTTCCTCTCACGTACAATTTCAATCAAATACCACACACACACACACAACCACGAGCACAAGCAAACACGCATGTACACTCACCCACCCACCCAAACGCATATGAACACACACC
The DNA here is from genome assembly GCA_029856935.1 of Cyclocarya paliurus. NCBI lineage: Eukaryota > Viridiplantae > Streptophyta > Magnoliopsida > Fagales > Juglandaceae > Cyclocarya > Cyclocarya paliurus. The sequence goes on from CM056948.1 coordinate 11,821,426, forward strand.
CTTGCGCATTCACATACACCCACACCTACAACCACATGCACCCACAACCAAATGTTCGCACTCACCCCAAGCAGAAAGGGCTTAGGGAGAAAGGAATAAGAGGTGGAGTAGGAAGAGGAGCAGTAGCAACAAAGGGAGGAGTAAAAGTAAGAGTAGGAGTAGGACAAGGAGTAGTAGTAGGAGTAGAACGAGGAAGAGGACAAGGAGGACGAGGATGAGAAGAAGTAGAAAGAGAAGAAAGAGAAGAAGATGATGATGATGATGAAGATAAAGACGATGGCGATGGCGATGGTAGAGAATGTGTGAAGATTAGAGAAATAAAGGAAAGAATTTGAAGTTTTAGGTTAACAATATAAATATAAAAGCATTCCCTAGTAAATGCAAATATTACTTAAACGAATAGTACGTTATACTAAAAAAGACTATTATCACAAAAATAAGCATTGACAAAAAAGAATATACTTTATTAAATCCATCGAAATATTGGATGCGACTCCTCTTGCGAAATCCATGAACCACCTTATATCATGGAACAAAGGGCAAAATATACTATGACCAAAAAATATGTTCCATCTCAGAGTTACTATCTTAAATGCACAAAGCAAACAAAAATAATGATTCAAAGTTGGGCATGTATTGAAAAAAAGCATCTCTAGAGCCCAATAAACATAATCGGAGTCCCTCCAAGATACAACTTCAACCCAATAAATAACACACATAAAGACACGTAGAGAAAGAAAGTAGAAATATTGTTAAAAGTCAGCAACAATACATTTTCATGCTTGTTAAACTTGTACATGTCCAAGTTGAGTTCCTCCAACATATAGTTTCAATCGTATACCACAAACACGCACACAACCACGTGCACATTCACACAAACTCACCTACCCACCCAGCCACATGCACTAGAACGCGCACCCAAACCAACACACACCCACAACCAAATGCACACACACCTGTGCTGCAAAAGGAGAAGAGGTAGATAGAAGTAGGAGTTTGACTAGGAGTACGAGTACGAGTAGGACTAGGAGGGGGACGAGGTATGAAAGGATGACATGGAGGAGTACTAGGAGGACAACGATGATGAGGTCGAGAAGAAGTAGAAAGAGAAGTAGATGATGATCGTGACGATGATGGTGATGACGACAACGATGGGGAGAATGGAGGAAAGGAAAATGAGAAAATGAAGGAAAAAATAAATATTTTATTTTTAAGAACATAAATATAAATATTCCCAATAACATGAATAATTTATAAAGCAGAAAGTATGTTATACTAAAAAAGAACATTATACCAAAAATAAACATTAATAAAAAAGTATTATACCTTATCGAAGCTATCAGAATGTTGGGATGACATTGCTCTAGCGAAATTCATATACCTTCTTATTATATGGAACAGATGCAAAAAATAACAAGGTTTCTAGGGCCAAAACATATGTTCTCTAGAATAGATATTGATTGTTTTACTGCACAAAACAACAACTAAAGAACAATTGAATAACAAAGTTGTACATGTACTAAAAAAAAGCACTTCTGCAGCGTGAATACAAGAAATTGGTGTTCATCTTAAATGAACTACCTACCAAATAAATAAGGCATGTAAAGAAAATAGAGAGAGAAAATGTGAATGCACTGCGAAAAAGAAAGAAACAATTACCTTTGCTTGCTTGTTGAACTTGTACATATCCAAGTTAATTTCCTCCTAGATACAATTTTAATCAAATACCACACACACACACACACAACCACGCGCACAAGCAAACACGCATACACACTCACTCACCCACCCAAACGCACACAAACACGCACAGTTGCACATGCACATAAACCTACACCCATACCACATGCACCCAAACCAAATGTATACACTAGCCCTCAACAGAATGAGTAAAGGGAGAAGGGAGTAGGAGGTGAAGTAGGAGTCGAAGTAGGAGGAAGAAGAGGAGGAGGAGGAGCAAGAGTAAGAGTAAAAGTAGAAGTAGGAGTAGGACAAGGAGCAAGAGTAGTAGGAGTAGGACGAGGAAGAGGACAAGAAGGACGAGGATGAGAAGAAGGACGATTTGCTGATTTTTGCAAATGGTGGGAAGCATCGATTTGGACCTTGAGAAGGGTGATAAAAAAATATGAAGAAACGTTGGGGTAGCTAGTAAATCCTCAAAAGTTTTCAATTTATTTATCTTTAAATTTCAGGCTCAGAGAGTGGCGTTGAAGAATATTTTAGGTTTGCCTTTACATGTGGGGCATTTGACGTCGAATTTGTTTGAGCCATTATTGGCAAATGTGCAAAAAAAAATTAGCAGAATGGAATTGTTATCGTTTGGTGGAAAAATAATTCTCACCAAACATGTCCTGAATAGTATGCCCCATTCATCTTTTATCGGTAATGAATCTGCCAAAAGGTATTTTTGGGAAGCTGAAATCGATTTTCTCGCAGTTTCTTTGGGGTTCTAGTGACGAAGCTAAGAAGTGTCCGTGGGTTTCTTGGAGAAATACATGTTTGCCAGTAGAGGAGGGGGGTCTCGGGCATTCGAGATCTGTCAGAGGTACAACTATCATTGTTCATGAGATTTGCTTGGAAGCTGCTGAAAGGTGATTCTCTTTGGGCTGAATTTTTCTCTTCAAAATAAGTGAGGACAGGTTTCCATATATGCTATTTGTGAAGTGTTAGAGGCTCTCGGTATTGGAAAGGGGTGGTGCAGGCTATTCCATTGGTCTTAAACAATTCAAGATGGCTGGTTCATGAGGGGTCGGTGAGCTTCTGGTATGACAATTGGATGGGGATGGCCCGATTGTTGATCTGCAACCAGTGGTAGGTGATACACATGTACAGATCCGACATTTGCTTGAAGGAGCGGAATGGGACGTGAATCTTTTATTATAGCTAGTGGATGAGGAATTGATGAATACCATTTTAATGTCACAGGTTCGTATTCGAGAAGGTCTAGATGTTCTGGTTGGAAGCACACGATGGATGGAGAGTTTACAACCAAGTCGGCGTGGAATATTGTAAGAAAGCAAGGAATTTCCTGTCCATGGAAGAAGTGGCTTTGGCAAAAATATGTACCGAAGAAATATTTTTTTTATGTTGGCGTGGCCGTCGTTTGGCTATCCCAATAGATGAGGTGATAAAAAAAAAAAATTGGGAATTCCTATAGTGTCAAAAATGTCAATGTTGTATGTCTCCCCAAGTTGAGTCGGTGGGATCATATACTTTGTGATGGGGGAAGGGCCGAGGAAGGTTTGGGATTTTTTGCAGTGATTTTTGGCATCCATTTGCCGGATACTCAGGTTTGGGCAGATGTCATGAACATTTGGTGGGTGTAAAGCTTCGAATTCTTCCATATGCGTTGGTTTACATCGTGTTATTTCCTATTTTTGTTTCTTGGGGACTTTGGAAAGCATGTTGTGGTGCTCGAATGGAGGGATTGGAGTTTAACTGGAAGAATGTGATCCTCATGGTGAAGGATTTATTGTAGAAGCTACAGTTTTGATGAATAAATTCAAGAAATTGGAACCTCATGATTCTACGATCCTGAGTGATTTGAATTGTCCAATGGTGGAGGTTGTGGGTTGACTACCGAAGTTGATTTCTTGGGATATGTTACCGGGGGTAGGGTAGGTGAAACTCAATGTTGATGGGGGATCATGTGGTAATCCCAGGTTTGTCCGGTGGAGGGGGGATTGTTCAAGATGATTGGGGGAATGTGTTGGGTGGTTTTGCTCATTGCTATGGCAAGCTACCAATACTATTGCAGAATGTTGTGAGGTCCTTGATGGGCTTTGGATGTGCACCTTCTTGGGTTGAGGAATTTGGTAGTAGAGTCGGATTCAAGTGTTGTAGTGGGATGGTTTGTGTTAGGAGTTTGCAATTATTGGTATCTTGGGATTTTTGGGAAGAAGCTCAAAGTCTTGTTAGTACTATCAATGTTTAGTTTAAGCATGTTTTTAGAAAGGCTAATATGGCAGCGGGTTTCTTGGCTTAGCTTAGGGCGAGCGTGATAATCGGGATTTTTTGGGTGACGACATTTGCCCGAGAAGGCTTAGGGGACTTTTACGTATAGATAAATTAGGCATTCCTGACATTTCCTCCGCCGTAAGTGAGGGATTTAATAAATGGAGGTGTTCACCTCCTTTTTATTAAAAAGAAAGTAAGAAAGAAGAAGCAGAAAGGGGGGAAAGAGTAGAAGAATTAAAAGATGAAGACGATGACGATGACGATGACGATGACGAAGGTGGAGATGTGTGAAGGTGAGAAAAATAAAATATAGAATTTGAAGTTTTAGGTTAAAAGTATAAATATAAGCATTCCCTAGTAAATGCAAGAATTACTTTAAGGAAGAGTAGTTATACTAAAAGGATCATTATCATAAAAATAAGCATTGACAAAAAAATATAACGCACGTAATGAAAATAGAGAGAGAAAATGTGGAATGCATACAGAAAATAAAGAAAACATTACATTTGCATGCTTGTTGAACTTGTACATATCCAAGCTGATTTCCACCTAGATACAGTTTCAATCAAATACCACACACATGGACATAGCCACGCATACAAGCAAACACGCAAACACACTCACCCACCCACCCAACGCACACGAACACACACGGTTGCACATGCACATAAACCTACACCCATAACCACATGCACCCATTATCAAATGTACACACTCGCCCTCAATAGAATTAGCAAAGGGAGAAGGGAGTAGGAGTTGAAGTAGGAGTAGGAGTTGAAGTAGGAGGAAGAACAGTAGGAGAAGGAGGAGCAAGAGTAAGAGTAATAGTAAGAGAGTAGAAGTAGAAGTAGGACAAGGAGTAGGAGTAGAGAGGAGAGGAGTATAGTAGGAGTAGGAGTAGAACGAGGAAGAGGAAAGGAAAAGGAAGGGACATGGAGGACGAGGATGAGAAGAAGCAGAAAGGCAGAAAGAGTAGAAGAATAAAAAGACGAAGACGATGACGAAGGTGGAGAATGTGTGAAGGTGAGAAAAATAAAAGATTGAATTTGTAGTTTTAGGCTAAGAGTATAAATATAAGCATTTCCCTAGTAAATGCAATAATTACTTCAAGGAAGAGTACGCTATACTAAAAAGGACCATTATCATAAAAATAAGCGTTGACAAAAAAAAAATACACTTTATTGTAGCCATCAGAATATTGGATGTGGCTCCTCTTGCGAAATCTATGCACCTTCTTATATGATGGAACCAAGGGTAAAATATATACTAGGACCAAAAAATATGTTCCATCGCAGAGTTATTGTCTTAAATGCACAAAGCAAACAAAAATAATGATTCAAGTTTTGCATGTATTGAAAAAACCATCTCTAGAGCCAATAAACCTAATCGGAGTCCCACCAAGATACAGCTTCAACCCAATAAATAACACACATAAGGACTCGTAGAGAAAGAAAGTAAGAAAGCATTGCTAAAAAGTCAGAAACAATACCTTTGCCATGGTTGTTGAACTTGTACATGTCCAAGTTGAGTTCCTACAACATACGGTTTCAAATCGTATATTACAAACACGCACACAACGACGTGCACATTCACGCAAACTCACCTACCCACCCAGCCCACATGCACAAGAACACGCACACATACCACACAGCACCCTCACCCAAATGCACACACGCTTATGCAGCAAAAGGAGAAGAGGTAGATAGGAGTAGGAGTTTA